>CM053792.1:687949647-688439647 GCA_028749045.1 Cupressus sempervirens | reverse complement strand
CTCTTCCAGGTTAGTTTCAGGGGTGGGGAGAAAGGAGAATAAGGAGGTGTTGCATGTTTCAAACACCACTGGTCTAGGGTGTGTGGACTTAACGAGGGACTAGTTCCTTGATACGATGGATAGGGTGCCTTTCCCCCATTACCATCTCCTCCCTTGGCAATTCTTTTCCTAATGTTGTTACTAACCCCCCAATTATGCAAGAAGCTCCTAAGACACAAACTAAAGGTGGCCCAAGTGAGATGTAGAAGGCTAGTTGTGAGGTGTGGGAGAGAATCCATGCACTGGAAGAGAGAATGTGCCTACTCAAAAAATTCATAGTTAAAGTGACACATGCAGCTACTACCACTTTGAACCTTCTCAAAGACATGGAGGGAGACCTACCTAAAGAGGACTCAAAGATGTTGTTTGGCTTCCTAGTGGAAGACTAGGTTAACATCCTCCTAGGGAGGACGGAGGCCAAGAAGTATTAAGGGTTCCCTCCTTTTTATTTTTTTGCTGGTTATTTGTTGGTTATCTGCTAGTTGATGGACTTGAATAGTTGCAAGGTTGTTATGCCTTTTTTTTTAAATTACTATAGTTTTTATAGTTCTAAAATAGGCAATATGTTGGTGTTGGAAATATTCAGGACTAACAAGGTTACTGAGAGGGGAGGGGTGAATCAGTAACCTTTAAAAAATTTAAACCAATTCAGCATAATAATAAATTCACCATTCATTCATCTACTTTACTGTACGCATGAAAAGATTAACACACTAATTTGGTGACCCAGAAACCTTTCAATTTGAAAGTAAAACTGGGGTGGAGATGATGCCCACGAAACTTCAATACTGCAGTATAAAGTTGGCCGGTTAAGGCTTACAATGATCACTTCTGGTGATCTGCCCTGTTAGGAGCAAGTAGGACTGCTAGATCCACCTTGTTAGAGGATTTACAAACATACAATGAAGTATGCACTCTGTTAGGAGATTTAAAAAAGACTTTTAAGTCTACCCTGTTAAAGGATTTACAAACTGATTCACCTGTTAAGATGAAGCAGTGGATCTGCTTGCAACTGGTTTGCTGATTAGATCTTATGTACTGATCACTTGATGTGATGGATATATATTTTTTGCTCCTTGATAACCTTGCTGAATACTCTGCTGCTGATTCTCTTTCAATTTGCTCAATTACATTCTTACTTCCACTCTTTTGTGAATGGCACAATACATTACATATATACCATTCCAATATTTATAGCAACAAGGTCGGTTGAACACAAGTGGACAAAACATTACTGAGTCAGCCAGATAGTAGAAAACTTAGGTTCCTCAAACTCACTCGGTGACCTTCTGACACTCGGCATCCACTATATTACATGGCATTGTCATGCACTTGGTAGAGGTAGGGACTTGGTCCATACTAATCACTCTGAGTAGCTTGGAACTTGGTAACCACTGGTGACTCGGTAAACATTGTGTCAGTCGATAGAAACTAACTCCTTCGATTCACTTGGTAAGCACTGAATACTTCTTTTACCTTTCTGTCTTGGTAATCACTGAAACCTTCATTTACCTTCCTAACTCAGTAAACACTAGATCGTTCGTTTACCTTCCTGACTCGGTAAATACTAAATCCTTCATTTACCTTCCTGACTCTGTAAACACTAAATCCTTCATTTACCTTCCTGACTCAGTAAACACTAAATCCTTCATTTACCTTCCTGACTCGGTAAACACTACTGAACATACTTGGTAACCAACGAATGCTCGTTATGAATTGTAAACTGAGTGATGAACTCGGTAAGCATTCAGAATCAAATAAGTGTTGTAACTAATGACAAATGTATCATTATTCCAACAATCTCCCCCTTTGGCATTAGTGACAAAAAAACTTATGAGCCACCCTTTTTGACAATAATGCCAAAGAATAAAGAATGTATTTACATGGAGACACCAAAATGTGTGATAAACTCAGAATGTACCTGAAGAATTAGTTGCAAAGTTTTATCCCAATTGTCTTGCAGGATTTTACATGTGGAGAGAGCTACTTGAACTTCTGCAGAAAGTTCAATCACATGGTTTGCAACAGAGAAGTTATTGTCATGGATCAATGTTTTTGAATATGCAATGTGTTTCTTCATTGTGTTCATGATGGGAAGGATCATGTTCTAGATTTCTAGCAGTGTAGACCTTATCCTTCTTTCCTCTTTGAGTAGCTCTGCCTGCTTCTCTGCCAAAAATTTGATCCTAAGGTAATGAGATGAGCTTGAGCTGGGGTCAAGCTTCAGCGATTGGGCACTTATCTTCAAATCCTTATCTATCTTATTTAACTTTTCTCTTATTTCCTTTGTATACTCGGTAACATCACAAAGTTTTGCAAAAAGTGAGGTTACGTTATTAAAAGAATTTTCAATGTTAGACAAAATTGAGGTTAATTCATCCTGTTTTATTGCTAAATGCTAAGCAATGTGCTCAAGCACCTTATTTTCAAATTTCCTTTCTGCTTTCTCCATTAACTTTTCTTGTCCTGAGATATCCTCATTAAATTTATTCACCGCTTCTTCTAGCTGCAACAAAATGTGTTGAGATGAATCCACATCAACACTTATAGCCTCAGTTATTATGTTTTTAGCACTCTCAATTATGTTGAATTCTCTGTCCCTTTCATTCCTTAGCTACATTTGATGTGCCTTTTGCTCTAGACGCTGACTAGCCAATCTTAGTTCATTAACTGTAGCAGTTTCTAGATTTATCTTTGGAATGACAATTTCTTCATCCAAATCTATATCTCCATCTAATACTTTGCCTGTAAGCAGCAGTTTCAATGGTGTCTTTGGTTTATCTATAGTACTTACCTCTTTTCCTTTTGAAGTAGATGCAATGGTTGATGATGCAAGACTAGCAGTCAAGACTGGAATGGGACCAACTAAAGGTAAACTAAGAGAAGTGTTGGCTGTATCAAAACTTGATATACTTCCCAAAAATGATGTACTACTAAAAAATGATGTACATACTAGTATATTTTCAATTGGAGAACTAACTGGAGCAAAAATTGGGGCCAATGTGGCTGAGGAAGACAAAATTGATAAGAAACTTGGAAGACTTACTGTACAAGCTACAGGTGGAAGAGACATACTCGGTGAAGTAACTGCTGCAGTGGATGACTCAGTTGCTGATGATGTGATTTGAAGCTCAGTAACTAAAGAAGTGACTGCCAGCTCAGTAGATGAAGTGCTTGGCACTTGCATTGCAAAAACCTGGAGCTGAGAGGAGACTGGAGGAAATTGAGCAATGGATGTCTCTGTTGTGCTCACAATCTTGCTTGAAGATCCTATCTCCATAGTAGATTTTACATTCTTTGGTGGAGAGTGAGGAAGGGAGGCAATGATAGCTGCTACAATTTTGACTGCATCATCCTCTTCCTTAACATTTTCTTCCTCCTTTTCTTCTTCTTCCTTCTTTTTCATTACCTGTTCAAGGTCTTCATCAGTTACTTCCATGAAAATGGTGTTGCCACCATCCATATCCTCTTCATCATCACCATTGTCATCATCATCCTTGATCTCTATGGGTTCCTCAGTTGTCTTATGCTGTTTATATGAATCACTCCAGACATCAGTTGCATTTTTAAGAACTGGCTCAATGCTTTTTAGCAATTTGAGACATGTATTAAATCTCATATTCATTCTGCCTTCATGATCCTTCAATGCCCTTTTGATTTCTGCATCTATTAGGCTGGGGACCAATTCTCTTAATCTTTGCTCAAAAATGTCTTTAACTATTTGCTCGGTGTTCTCCCATCTCACCTTTATTTTATCAAACAATTCAGCAAGAATTTGGGAAACAAATTGGTCTGGGGAGAATTTCCAGGTTCCCAACTTCTCCATTATCAGATCTTCAATTTCTTTTTGCTCAGCAGGAGTTTTGGTTTCATATTTCAATGCCTTGAAATTGTTGATTCCTGCACCAATCCTTAGTTGTTTCATCCTTTCTTCAAATGTTAGAGGAGGTTTGTTGAACACAACTTCTTTCTTGCCTCTCCTAGTTCTCCTTGTGAACACCGCCTGAGGTTTGGTAATGATTACCCTACCCTTTTTCTTTGCTAGCTCTGCTTCCTTTTCTGGCTCCTCTTCTTCTTCTTCCTTTTCTTCATCCTCACCGTTGCCCTCGGTAAGCATAAGAGATCCAGTATCAACTTTCAGCTTTTCTATCTTTCTCTTGCCTTTAGAGATTGCTTGAGGAAGCTTGATTTCAAGCTCTATTCTAACCTTTGCCTCTTCATAGGTTCCAAATGCAGGCAACTTGGGATCCACTGGTTCATTTACCAGTGCCTCAATGATATCTCTGGCATCATCAATAGTTAGCTCATAGGGAAATGGTTTTACCCATGCCACTCGGGGTTTGACTGTCTGGATGTAGACTCTATCACAGTCAACCATGAAATAGACATCATCCTTATAATCTTCAACAAGTTTCAGAGGTATCTTGAACCTGTTGTTCATCCTTTCCTTGAAATCTTCAAAATAATTATCCATTACCTTGTCAAAATTGATACCCATTTCTGCTATGAACTCATTTTTTTGATACAAAATTGGAGTATCTTTCCTCCATACAACTGCACCTTTAGATGGAAAGAATTTTTGTACATAGAAAAATAAACAAACTAGCAAAGAACCAAATTTATAGGGGTTTGTCTTTGCAGTCCTTATGCTATCCATGTTTTTATTCAATTGTCTTAATAGCACATCAGCTAGGTCAAACTCCATGTTTTTCTTCACAATCTTATATGCCAAATCTATAGCCTCATAGGGTACACTATTCAGCCTACTAGAACTATACAGTTTGTATGCAATAACACAAATACCAAATTTTAGTTCTATATTTGAAACATTGTTAAGCTTTAAACCTCTGCCATCCCATACAGCTTGGGTTAATCTCTAAAGTTCATCTCGACCTAGGGTTTTGGTGGTTTTGGCTTTGGTCAACATTGGTAAACCCGTGATCTTGTGGATCATCTTCTTCATTATGAGGATGGGTTGCTCTAACCACAATTGTCCATCATGCACACAGCTTAAGATATACCTTACCCATTTCACTTGGAAACTCCTTGGTAGATGTGGGATATGGGTTAAACCTTTGGTTTCCAAATGTTTAAACTCGAGTTTTAGGGTTCCATCCACGCATAACTCGGCTAGGGTACTATCCATATCTAGTGTCCCTATTTCTTGCACAATACACTTGAAATGAGTATCATTGATAAGAAGTACCTTTGGAGGGATCTGCGATTGAGCTCCATGCAGGTCGAGTGATTCAACGATGGTAGGAATGATTTTGAAATTGGGCACCTTCCATTCGACTCCGTTCACGAGCATTTCAGAACCTTTCTTCGCCTTGCTGCCACTGGTGCTTGCGGATGCCATTGCTGCTCGGTGAGAGAACGATTTTGTAACACAAATTCTTTGCTGGAAAATTGCTTCAAATCACTTGAACTCACTTGGATGCACTTGAAAATATATTTTCTCTGTGAACTCTAAATTCGCGATGAAAAATGAGATCAAATTCTGCCTTTTTGATCGAAATCCTATCATTAATGCTCGGGTACGAAGGTAGCTAAGAATTAGGGTTTTACAAATAGTCACCGACTTACTTGGTAAACCTTGCAACTCGGTGAACACACAAAACCTTTCTTATTTTCTCGACCAAGCTCGGTAAAGTCTGAAAACCAACCTTACTCAGTAGATGCAACACTGTGAATTATGACTTGTATCTGCAATACTGATTTATCATTTCCACTCCTTCTTTTTGGAACTGCTTAGGATATGGCTTGAAGATGCAGTCCCTTATCCTTCTCGATAAGTCTAATTAGGAATGGTGGATTCACCCACTTCTAGAGTGACATTTCCATCATTTGAATTTTCTTGCTCGGTAGACTTAGGAATCTACTGTTGTTTCATTTGCTTTCAAATATTATCAGCTCTAGTTTTCTTTTCATCTTCAACTTTTCCTATATTCATGCAATTCTTGGCTATATGACCAAGTTCAGTACAAGTATAGCATCTTATGGTTGTATCTTTCTTCCTTAAGTGATGCCTTCTACAGTTTGTTCCTATGTGTCCATATTCTCCACAATAGTGACATCTGCACCAAGTATTGTAATCCCAACCAAATATTGCTTTGACAATTTGTTCTGCTAGATTGAATGATTTTGATCTACATTCAGATGCCTTGTGTCCTTGTTTCTTGCATTTCTGACATTTACCTTCAAAACTTTGGTTTCTCCTTGCATTCATTGGCTTTGTGACCATGCTGATTGCAATTGAAACATTTGCCATTGAATTTACCTTTACCATTACTCCAACATTTGCTAGATGTATGACCTATCTTGCCACAATGGTTACAAGTGGGTCTTTGATTCCTTTGGGTACCTTGTCCAGAAGATTCACCTTTTTCCTTGTATGCAAGACCAGGTTTGCTGATTCAATTGATTCATGTCTGCTTGAGATTTCATCATCCTTTCATTGACTTGTTTTTCAACATTTAGATCATTTTCCAAGCTTTCATTGATTTGCCTTTTAGATCTTAGGTCTCTTCTTAGACTTTCATTGATTTGTCTTTCAATATTCAATTCATTTCTCATTCTTTCACTTTGTGCTTTGAGAATCCTGATTTCTTCATTTACATTGGATAGTTGATCTGCTAGATCTTCATGTTCAAGGGATTGATTTTGAGTTTCATTGTCCCTTCTTTCTATTTCTTCTTGCATCATGTTTTTTTGCTCCATAATTTGACAAAATCTTATTGATTGAGTTTCTTGTTCCAATCTTAGCATCCTTACTTCTTCTTGCAAAGATCCATTCTTTTGTAGAAGTTCTTTGATTGCCTTGTTTGCCTCATTAGCTTCATTTGAACTACTTGATGGGACAAGATCTTCAATTTTTGTTTCAGTATACTAATGATCATTCATTTCTTTTTCAAGATCTTTCCTTCTTTTTAGGGATAGAGAAAGATGCTCTTTTGCTTTTTTGAGTTGTACCATGGCCATTTCCAAATCTAGCTTCTCATTCTCAATAGTTTTGTCAAGTCTGAATATCTCCATTGTCCTTGATCTTTGCTCAAGTTGTTTAAACTTTATCCTGAGAACCACAATGCTCTGATACCAATTGTTGGAAATATTTAGGACTAACAAGGTTATTGAGAGGGGAGGGGTGAATCAGTAACCTTTAAAAAATTTAAACCAATTCAGCATAATAACAAATTCACCATTCATTCATCTACTTTATTGTACGCATGAAAAGATTAACACACTGATTTGGTGACCCAGAAACCTTTCAATTTGAAAGTAAAACTGGGGTGGGGATGATGCCCACAAAACTTCAATACTGCAGTATAAAGTTGGCCGGTTAAGGCTTACAATGATCACTTCTGGTGATCTGCCCTGTTAGGAGCAAGTAGGACTGCTAGATCCACCTTGTTAGAGGATTTACAAACATACAATGAAGTATGCACTCTGTTAGGAGATTTACAAAAGACTTTTAAGTCTACCCTGTTAAAGGATTTACAAACTAATTCACCTGTTAAGATGAAGCAGTGGATCTGCTTGCAACTAGTTTTCTAATTAGATCTTATGTACTGATCACTTGATGTGATGGATATATCTTTGCTGCTCCTTGATAACCTTGTTGAATACTCTGTTGTTGATTCTCTTTCAATTTGCTCAATTACATTCTTACTTCCACTCTTTTGCAAATGGCACAATACATTACATATATACCATTCCAATATTTATAGCAACAAGGTCGGCTGAACACAAGTGGACAAAACATTACTGAGTCAGCCAGATAGTAGAAAACTCAGGTTCTTCAAACTCACTCGGTGACCTTCTGACACTCGACATCCACTATATTACATGGCATCGTCATGCACTAGGTAGAGGTAGGGACTCGGTCCATACTAATCATTCTGAGTAGCTTGGAACTTGGTAACCACTGGTGACTCGGTAAACATTGTGTCACTCGGTAGAAACTAACTCCTTCGATTCACTTGGTAAGCACTGAATACTTCTTTTACCTTTCTGTCTTGGTAATCATTGAAACCTTCATTTACCTTCCTGACTCGGTAAACACTAGATCCTTCATTTACCTTCCTGACTCGATAAATACTAAATCCTTTGTTTACCTTCCTGACTCGATAAACAATAAATCCTTTGTTTACCTTCCTGACTCGATAAACACTAAATCCTTCGTTTACCTTCCTGACTCAGTAAACACTACTGAACATACTTGGTAACCAACAAATGCTCGGTATGAACTGTAAACTGAGTGATGAACTCGATAAGCATTCAGAATCGAATAAGTGTTGTAACTAATGACAAATGTATCATTATTCCAACAGTTGGTTAAGCCTGCTGATACTTTATTGACTATGGTTATGAACCTTGTCTTTGTTTTGTAAGTTGTAGGGGTTTTTTTGTTGTTTGGTAATCTACTGGTAGTTGACCAATTTGTCTATTAATAGGCCAGCCCCCTAGTTTTGGCTGATTATAATTCAAAAGCAAATTGCCTATTACATATTATAATTAATTTCATCTTGCATATTATATTTCTTGTAAAAGTGTGGTTCAATTTTAGAAGAGATATTTGCTAGTTCAACATCATATGATAACCTCATGTTGCTAATCATTTCTTAAATTAAATGGAATCTGAAAAGCTACTTCAACATTTACATAAGCTTATAGAGTTGCACTTGTAAGAAGGCTTGTATAATATAACCTACTCATGACAAACCTATCAATTTCTTGTAGGTATTATAAATAAAGGTGTCCTTATACATCCTTGTGTAATAAAGCTTACAATTTGAATGAGGACTTAGATGTGTTTTTATCTACCACACAAAATCTATACATTAAAGAGAAATTTTATTCTTAGTATACATTTACCTCAAGGTATTCAAGATATAGTTTTTTTGTAAATTTTTTATTTTGATTTCAATACAATAAATCCATCAACACAAAAGATGTATCTTTAGAGTATTTATGTTTTAATTTTATTACAATAAACATATTAACAATGTTATTTTAGAAAATAAGAGATACTAAGTGTCAAAGTTCTTGCCTAAAATAGGTATAGTTTAGGTAGATACAAGTTGAGACATAGATAAAAAGAGACATAGATAAATTTTAGTTTAAGATTTAGCCAATTCACTATAATGGGGGAGGGAAGGAGAAGAGAAGAAAATGATAATGACATGTTTAAGAATTTTTGATAAAAATTTAAGAATAGATAGAACAAGAAATATAGAGGGATCTAAAAATAATTATTTGATTAAAATAATTGAAAAAAAATTAAATATTTTCAAATTAAAATGACAATCATAATATAATTTAATAATATATTTATAAATATTTCATAGTTATTTAGAATTTTGAAAAATAACTAGTCTTCTAAAATTATTTAATATATATTAAACCTTCGAATAAATTATTTATATAAAACTATTAATATAAAATTTACTGCCAATTTTCATCCTTAATTTTTTATATATAACACTCAATGAGAGAACAATTTGAGTTGTATTTTTAGTCTTGCCTTTCTAGGCAAAGACTGTAGTTTTCAATTGAATAGTTTGCATTAGTTTGTCTTGGAAATGGTGACTGTAAAAATATTTTTGCATGATTTATAATGTTTGGTTGTTGTTTTATTTTAATTTTTAATTTATTTGAAAACTATTTCTTTTTTATGTTTGGTTCTTTCTAATTTTGCTATGAGTTTTATTGTATTTGCCGTAGGCAATATATTATTGCATTCAGCTCTCCACAATTAGTATAATAGTTCTATTCTTTTGCACCAATGAACAATAAGTATTTTCCACAAATTGAATATTTATAAAATTTTGATTTTAATTTATTAATTTTTTATATTATAAAATTTATTTATCTCAAATTCTATTGAGTCTAAAAAATTTGTGTTATAGGAGCCATTTTTTTGGAATTCCTCCATATTCATTTTTTTCGGCTAAATTTTCTCTAACAAATATTAATATTAATATATTTTAAAGATGAAACTAAAAAATATAATTGTATTAAAATAAAACTATATAGTTATATAAATAAATCTATTAATAATATATCAAAAATAAAATAAATTTTTTATAATATATTATTGTATTTTTTAAACAACATTATACTATATATATATATATTCATAATATATACATACTATAAATTATTATTATTATTCAAATTATACAAAATATATTACTATATAATTTATATACAATATAATAATATAATTTAATATTTTGTAATACAATTTTATCATTAATATTTTAGAATATGTCATAGGTATATAATTTTTTTTCAAATGTCATGTAATCTCTAAAAATTGTTTTATTCATAACCATTATAAAAAAGTATTCTTTTTAGGATTCAAGTTAAGTTAAAGTTAAAGAATTTTAGATTCACACTATTACATTATATTGATACAATATTTCACCCAAAATTATTATACTATTGTATTGGTCAAAGACAATATTCACTTTCTTCTATTAGTAATTAATTTTCACTAATTAGAAATAACTAATTTTTTAGTCTTATAACTTATTATAAACAAAAATATATATAATCTATAAGATTAAAATTAATCTCTTATAGATAAATGAAAAATAATAATTGTACCTAATGCTAAAACATTTTTAAAAATTTATTTCAATTAACTAATCTATTTTGTTTTCAAAAGATAAACTATTATAATAAAATTTCTAAATTTATTATTTAAATTTTGAATTACAATTATTACAAAAATTATAATGGCAAATATTAACCCACTATGTGGCATTGTTATTTTTTGCATTCAGAAATTTAAAAAAAATGTTGTGAATAGATATTTTATTAGTTCAATGTAAAAAACTTTTAAAACTTACTTTATCTCTATTAAGAAAGTTTTGGAAACCCTAAATGATGTGTCCTTTTTTAGTAGTTTTTTCTATCTACTCTATGTGAAGTTAGATGTCCGCATCTTATTAGGACCTACTATTTTTTCATTTTATGGCAAGATTTTTTTTTAAAATACTTTAGTCAGAAAATTAACAACAAATCATGCAGGCTTTAGAGATGGAAGATTATTATGTTGCTACATTTGAAATTTCAAATAATAGGGTTGCATTCTATTAGTTTGTTAACATATGCTATTTTTAAATTTAATTACCAATTCCATTTAGTGCAGAGCCATTCATTCACTTAGCTTGAACACAAATTGGATATGATAATAAAAAATGGACTTAAGTTTTTTTTATCAAGTTTTTACATGACATATAACTATTCAATGACATTCTAAATTTTTCTACATTTAGCAAGTTACATGAGCTAATAGAAGTAAGTCCAGTAATAGATATGTAATTTTCTAATTTTGCATGAAAATTTACAAATATGTTTTTAGTAACAAATTTTCTAAACAAATATCAAAGATCTATCATGACAATTTACAAATGTTATTTTTTTGTCACTAGGTAGAGAGGTAGTATCATGGAATTTTCATCGTTGAAGTTGATAAAAGATCAACCCCACGACTCCAAAAAATCCCCTACATGCAAACACCAGTCACAAAAGAGAGAAGTAAAAAGCTATAGAGGTAGAAATTGCCAAATCCATAGATGAGACATTCTTGATGAGAAAAAAGATAAATTTCTATTATAAAAAATGAATTGGGTTTTTAATTACAAAGAGAGATCATCCTTTTAAAGGAGATCGAAACTTGAAAAATGTCTAAGCTAGGTTGCATCATAATAATTAATAAAAGAATTAGTTATTAGATGCCTAAAGTTTAGCTTAAGCAAACTAGTGTTAATTAGGAAATATCTAATTACTCTAACATCCCCCCTTAAGATAAACTTAGGGAGTAGCTAAAAACCTAGAAACTACTACCAAAAGTAGATTTGGGTCTTCACAACAAGGCTTGATGAGGTACCCAAGCACAACCAAATATTTGAAAAGATAAGAAATAGAGAAAATCACATGGGAAAAACCCTACTCCAAAAAGAGATGGAAAACATGCTAAAATAAACTAGTAAAGGAATGAAGAAGTCTCCAAACTAGGAAATGTCTCAAAAGATAGGAACAAAAGATGATTATGAAGAACACCACTAAAGCATGAAGAAGCTACAAAGCTTTGTCAAAAGTAACTGTTGATCTGAAAAACCTCCACTGAAATAGAACCTAACTAGGTAGAGAAGATTATAATTTCATCGAATCAGGAGGCATACAAAGACAAACAACTAAACTCAAAGATGTAGATGGTATGAAATACCAAAGCTAAAGAGCTAATTAATCGAACCAAGGAAGCATGATAAACAACAGAAGAACCCCCCATTATGTAGACAAGAGTGAGGTGATAGGCATCTAGAAAAGTGGGCCAAAAGAATTGCATGTCAAGGAACCACAATCAAGATGCACAAAATAGTACATACGTGTGTATTGAGGTGATCAATCTCGGACATATCTTGAGGATAATGTCTCAGAAGGGACACTCTCTAGACAAAGGAAGATAGAAAAAAAAGGAAAAACATCAAACCCCCATGACACTTTAATCATGAGTAGTGCATGTACAATAAGGCACAAGATATGGTGAATCTCAAGAATACAATAATCTACAGGAGTGTCCTTATATGAAACTACTTGAATCAGAAGGCAAAATAAGACAAGACAATTGAGATGAAAATATAGATGCAGTATGACACTTTATCTTAGTGCATTTATAGTAATGCATAAAAATGATGTCTAAATAGACTAGAAGAGATATAAGACTAATACAATAAATAGTAAAAGTCATAATGAATCATCTGAAGCAATGAAATTGATCCTCAAAATTGAAACAACTAAGATATCCACCAGAATGAAAAAATGCAAAAGAGTGAATAGAATGTCCCTGGAGCAGAATCTAGAAAAACCACTAGCATCACTAAAAATATCTCAGAAAGACCTTTCCAATGATATAAAGATTTCCTAAATTAGAGATCAGATGCTCAAGATATGTCTCTTGGAGTGCAAAACTATACCCCTAACTTTAAAAATAGTAAAAGCCATAAAAATGCATCAAAACTAAAAAACACCTACACCACTGTGATGGGCTTGGAACTAGCTTTCTAGTGATATCTTGTTTTTGGAAAAAAAAGTACGTATGCCCAAGATATGAGCAAAAAAGAAAGGTAGGTCCATCAAAGCCTGAAGAGGTGATAGGATATGTTGATGCAGTGCTGACATCAGCAAGTGACGAGCCCAAATTTGACAGGGAAATGGCCATTGAAGCAAAAAATGCCATAAAAATGACCCCTGTTGGAAAACAAATCCAGTCACCAGAAACACGTGCTAGAAAACCAAGGGCCAATGTTGGGTTAAAAAACTGGTGGCCAAGGAAGAAAGTCAAAAAGCATTTACTTTCCAAATAAGGAAAAAAATAATAGATTGACGATTAAATCCCCATAGGTCACAGATCCAAAAACCATGGGCAGTCACCAAAGCGTGTTTCCAAAAAATGTATGCACGTTGAAACTATCACCTAAGACCCAAGGAGAGGACACAAAAATCTAGTCAGAAGGCCAATAACATCCCACACAAATTACCAAAGAAAAAGCATGACAAAGAAAGGGCCAAATTCTCTATGAATGCTGGTTCCAAGCCTGCGATAGTTAGTCCATGTCACCTGTCAAAGTGTGGTCCCATGCAATTGTGATTTCCTAGCAATTTGGATTTGGACAGTGGTCAGCATGAAGGATAGGTTTGAGCCTTCTTTTTTTTGGTGCTTAGCCATTGAAGGTACACAAGGCCACCCATTAACTGGATCACTATTGTTAAGGAACACAAATCCTTCCACATAGTCAATATATTTACCCTCTAGTAACCCTATTAGCATTTCCTGATCAGTCTTGAGCACATCTATCCATAGCTCTCCTGCATCGGCATCAACAAAAGGAGCCTGTGTGCAGTTTCTTTCAAAAATCTTAATTCCCTTGATGGAAATCATATTCAAAACCAACCCATTAGGCACCCGTGCTTGGCCGTTGATAGAGTGGTCATTGCCTGTTGCAGCCACTACGAGATTAGGAGAAGAGGCCACCATTTTAACCACCTTCATAGAGACCACCATAAGTCTTTCAAAACAAGGTCGAAGACCACTTTTGGAAGATGGTATGAGCACATGGGAGGGCACACAAAACATAGAGGCCCATACAAAATAATGTGATCTCCAAAAAAAATGCAGGTGGCGGTAGATGGCACCAAAATGGAGGTGCACTGTCCACTAAAAACTTGCAAGCCAAACACTTTTACTGATGGTGTGCCTAGAAGGGGTGAACAAGAAATGAGTTGTGGGTACAATCCATAAAAATGAAGTGGAGTGCATGGGAACACAAAGCCATAGTCAAAGGGCCATCGTAGGGAGATGACCACCGGAGGGAGAGGAGAAGTGGCATTCTCCTCCAAATCGGGTGCTCAACAAACTCATTTATACATGAACCATAACTCATATGAAAATCAAGATGTCAAACTCATAAATCAAGCACAAAGAACCAGCATAGACGTGTGCAGCAAATCACGGGCTCCAAAAAGGATAGAGATCGCAATGGATAGTTGGGCCCGCGAATGAAGGCACTGAGCAAGTGTCCATAAAAAGCACCCTCTCCAGTCAAAACAAAATTTCCAATATCCACCAAAAATGGGCTCGGGTTGTCAATAATATAAAAAGAAGTGCATTTTTCTCCAAAAAAAAATGCAGATCACGCATAACGCCCAAACTCGCATGGATTACAGAGGGTTGGCGAAGAGTCCAGCCATTGATGAAGTCTGTTAACAACTGAAAAAGCCACGTGGCTGGTAGCATCATTGCCATACATGTCAAAAAATCATCTGAAACAAAACAATATCGCTGGCAATGGCTAAAGGGTAAACTTTTTGTTTGCCCTGCCTATGTCGATGGCTAGGCCTCCTACCATGCCCGTACACCATCCGCCCTGCCTTGTACTCTCCCCTGTTCCTCTCATTTGTAATGGTAATTCATTCTGGTAATTCATTCTAACTCTATATGAAATACTCAATACTCAATCGTTACCATTACAAACAATCCTATATGAAAATATAATAATTTTCTTTTTACATAAATTTAACAATTGGTTAGAATGAATTTTAGTTAGTTATATACTATAGAAATAGATTTATTTAGATATAATAAAAAAAATTATAATTGCAAGAATGATATGTAATAATATGAATATGTTAATAATTTTTTAAATATTTTATATGAATGTTTAGAAATATTTAATAATATTTATATGTCCATATATTAATATTTGATATATTTACTTCTAAGAAAATATTAATATTTAATAATAAGATAATATTGAAGTAAATAAAATATATTTAATTTTTATTTTTTCAAATAGATGTATTTAAGATGTGTATAAGAGTATTTATTTTAGAAATTAGTTTTGATCTTTAGTTTATTTCTTTGATGTTTGATTAGATTTAACTTTCTAGAAGTATTTGTTTGTTTATTAAAAGCTAACTTTAATTATGTAATTTAACTTTCTTGTGACAATAATTGTAAAATATATCAATTTATGTTAAAAATATATATAAAGATAATAATTTTAATTTTTAACTTTAAAATAATTATATTATAATATATTAAACTTATAACTATAATATTATAATATAGCTAATATATTTTAATATAATTATTTAATAATTTAAATTAACAATATAACTATAAAATAATATACAAATTATAAATACACTTAAAATTTTGTTATTTAATACACACACACATAAAATCATTCTTAGTTCCATTAATAATATATCAAAAAGCATTATGAAATAGTAAAAATTGAAAATACAGAAATGGAAGTGGAAGGACAAGATGATAGGAACAAGGTGCAGGTAGAAGGTAGAGTGGATGGTGTATGGGCATGATAGGAGGCCTAGCCATCGGCATAGGTAGGGCATACAAAAAAGTTTATCCTTTAGCCACTATCGAGCACAAGGAAGGTGAACAAAAAACAAGCCAAGCAACCATTCATAACCTCGTACATAGTGCCCTCCAACTCTAAAAAGATTGGTGTAATTTTGACAAAAGGCATGTATTTTTTCTAAAAGAAAATTTGCAAAAAAATTTCTGCCCAAAAAATATTAAAAAATTTGTTGTCTTGATTTGCGTGCCCAGGTCAATATGGCCTAGGTGCAAAAAAAAAATTGCCTCAAATTTCAACAATGTCCAAATAGGACATATTTTACATAGAAATGGGGGTTTTTGAGTGCTATGAGCTCAACGATGATGTCTGTTTGGGCTCATAGTACTCTGAAAATATGTCCCCCTAGATCCAATAAAAAACACTTTTGAAAACTAAACCCTCTAAAAAAGAAAACTCAAATCTGAAAACCAATGTCAAATCTGTGATGAACAAAATAGGGGCATGAAGATCTAGTGCTTTGATACCATGTTGAAGTTGATGAAAGATCAACCCCATAGCTCCAAAAAATCACTTGCATGCAAACATCTGTCACATAAGAGAGAAGCAAAAAGCTATGGAGGTTGAAATTGCCAGATCCATAGATGAGGCATTTTTGATGAGCAAAAAGATAAATTGCTATTATAAAAATTGAATTGGGTTTTTAATTACAAAGAGAGATTGTCCTTATAAAGGAGATCGAAACCCAAAATGGTCTAACCTAGGTTGCATCATAATAATTAATAAAAGAATTAATAATTAGACGCGTTAAGTTTAGCATACGCAAACTAGAGTTAATTAGGAAATATCTAATTAATCTAACATTCTGTAACGCCCCGCCAAGGGATCCAAAAGAATTAACCTAAAGTTTCTCTAAGTTTGCTAAACATTTTTTTTTTTTTTTTAAAGTAAGAAAGTATGACATACACATCAAACACATAGTAGCAGAAGCAATAACATGTAATCATCGACAAACATACATTGCAAGTTACATTTCTTAAAGATCCTAAGACGTTGAGTCACGTTTAAATTTAATTATATCTAAGTCTAACAACTATCACATACATATGAAAGAATAATCAGAAAGTCCCATGTCCATAATATACATTTGTTCCGAATGCCTCTCGGCAAATTAATTCGGAATGCTCAATCATCCACTGTACAAGTCACAGGGTATGAAAGGCTTAAAAGAATATACATATGTAAAGATCAAGATACGACATCCTTAAATCCATGATACAAAGTACAGTAAAAATATATGAAACTATTCACCATACATGATACATCCAGACATCCATAATGATAAAACATCTATCATAAAATCTAACCATCCATCATAATAATCCAAGAACATAGTGAAGGTAAATGCCAATCACGAAAACTCCAGCCACAGTGACCACGGAACGGATCTCAATGGTAAGAGTAAAAGCACTACCACCCGACCGCGTGGAACCTAAATGGTCCACTCCCACCACGCTGAGGAGATAGTCTCAAGTCCCAAATAGGATAACAAAAACCTATAATCAAAATTACTCTCTAAGTCCAGGAAATCCTATAAGTATGCTAACTCAAGGGTTCCTAAAAAAATTGACATCTAAATCCCAGAGGTACCACAAGACACATAGGAAACCTAATATGCAAGCGGGAAAGTGTCATCGCAAAAGTCACGTAGAAGTTACCCGAGAAATCCCTTAGGAATCCCGAGTCCCTACTGATCCTGCGGCCACTAGTATCCTCTCGTACTGATGAGGCATAGTATGGAATGCAAGGTCATAACCAAGCATTCTCTCTACCCCATCCTAGTCTGTACTAGCACTCATGGCATGGGAGAGAACATACAATTATCTTGTTAGGTTCATTTTCTCTCATTTAGTGTAAATGTTTTCACTTATTAAAAACGACTTACAATGGGTTTCTCAAGGCAGCCTCTTAGGGCTCCGACCCCCATTGCAAGCCACTTCTCGACTCTACACATAGATAACCTACCCTAGCTCATGAACTCGTAAATCAAAGAATCATAATAAAACCACCTCAGTCCTATACGAGCAACTGAAAAACATCATAAAAAAGATAATCCACAAAATTACATCAGTTCTTCATGAGCAACAGATAACATCCAATAGTAATCATGTAATCACGACAGTTCTCTATCAGCAACTGAAGGCATCAATGATAAGTCACAAAATCCAATGGTTCTCTAATGAACAATCAGAAAGTAATACAAGTATAACTGATCGAGACTCAGAAATGGTTAAGTTAGGTATTCTCAAATATATACAACTCAGCTTCACACAAGGAAACTGGACAACAACAACAAACAGTAACACAATCATGTCATAGAGCACTTCATCACATTACCATGGTCAGGTTAAGAAAGATCGAAACCAAATCATCATGACATCACATTCACAACCCCGAGCCTCTGGTAACAACCTAAACTGGTCAACGCTAAACCAACCCCATAACACTCAAAGCATGGACGATATATAGAAAAACATCATAGTCACACAATTGGTTTTGATTTGAAAACATACAGTTGAGTTAAACAATAAGGTTTCAGTTATCAGTGTTTATTTTCAAGTAAAAAGTCTTATAGATCAATTTGATTGATAAAATACTATTGAGTTAATGTGAGGTTTCCATTTCCAGTTGAACGTATGTTTTAAACAGATAGAACCCATAATTCACCTTTACCAATTATCCCGTTCCTATATCCAAATGAAACACCTAATTACCCCTAATTGTTCTTAAGTCAGAGTCCTAAAACAATCTGAGGGTAATATTTAAATTAATAAGAATACTTGTTGATCTTTGATTATAATAATCTTTACATTTATTGAAAACAGTATTCTAATATCAAACTTGCTTAAACAAGTTTTCGATTTTAATTAATCTTTATTTAAATCAAACTTTAAATAAAATTAATTAGTGATACATAAAAAAAAACTTCATATTATATTTATTAATAATTTATTTATTTATAAAATTATTAATAAATAATAATAAAATTCTAATATAATTTAAAATTTAATAAATTTTAAATTAAAATATAATAATATTAATTAACACATTTAAAAAAAAAAAACAATTTACAAAAAAAAGTGAGTCGAAATTTATTTTGTTTTTATTAAAAAAAACAGCGTGTTTAAAGGCCCGTCGGCCTGCCATTCCCTGCGGCCGTGGCCCCGCCCCACTTCAAACTATTTAATATAATTTTTTATATATTATTTTTTTTTTTAATATATTTTTTTTTAACAATTTTTTTTTTTAAAACAAATTAAGTTTTATTTTAATTAGTTTTAGTTTAATTATATTAAAACAATTCCCTCCAAAGGGAATATATATATATATTTTTTTATTTTAAAAACTTTCAATTTTACACTCAAACCCTTACCTAATCAAATCTCAATTTCTAAATCAGGAAAACAAGGGCTCTAATAATTCATCCAGTCTTCATGGATATAGAAATTATTGACGAACAATTAATAAATTCACAATATTGAACAGTTAAAACTTTCATCACAGAGAATTCAGATCTACAAACCCCAGACACGAAGAAGACAGGAAGGGATAATTGCATATTTAATGGATAGTCAAATCACAAGACCTTACCTGATCCTGATGCTATTATGCAATCTCCAGGAACTGTATGCGAATTCGCTCCTATCAATAACCTTCCCCTCGAAGACTTTCTTCGTATCAGCCTTCTGAAATTTGCTTCCAAAAATTGTCTCCCCAAAAATTCGTCTATCTCAAAAATGAACCCCCAAAGTTGTGATAAGCAATTTCTCCTCAATTCGGGGCACTAATTGTGCATTTACCCGAGAAGACTCTTTGCACAACTCAGTTAACTCCAATTTAACTTTTATTATCTTTTCTTATTCTTTTGCATTCAACTTTCATGCACATTAAGTTGAATTATTAAATAACTTTATTTAAAATTTCACTTGACTTCAATTCTTAATTAATTTATTACTTTAAATCTTATGTGCACTTTTAAGAAATTAAAATAACATTATTAATTTTTATAATTTAATCTTTTAATTTAATTCTTATATTTAACTCATGTTTAGATCATGCGATCTAGAATTCTTAATAAATTAATATCTTTCAACTTTTTAATTTATTTTAGAACTTAATTGATAACATATTTAATTAATTTAAATAACAATAATATTTAGCATTTATTTAAAAATGAACTCCAAATATATTATTATTAAATTAAATAAATATTATCCTGTTCTAAATATATCTTGAACTTTAATTTCCAACTTTAATTCTTTTATTTAATTAATTAATTAATTAATTAAATATAAAGATATCATAATAATTCCTTATTAAATTAAATCATTAATTAGTCTTTTTAATTAGACTTAATTTATAGAAAAAAATACACCAAGGACTCATAAAGCAACATACGAAAACCCACTATAGAAAAATACATACCAAATCAAACAAAAGGGTTATAATCACAAAATTACATCATTTGATGCATTCGAAGGGTACTTAACTCAGATACTTGTCCTAATTATTAATTAGGACAATTGGCTAAAGGGTTTAGGATTTGGACTTAAGAGCTTTATCTCCCCTCTCTTACCATTGAGACAGTGTGATAGGGTACGCTCATCCTGACAATTCAGGAAAGTCGATACCCGGTACCTGCAACTTGCATAAAATCCACGCATGTACAAACACAATATTCTAAGCTAAACAGACAATGGCAGGAAGTGGTGCATCGTGTAGATCCCGACTAGCAGGTGACTACGACTCCCTTCCTTAATCGTATCAGAAACACCATACATAAATAAAACAGCACGCACACCATACACATGCAGTATGGGGTAAGTATCCATAAGAAGCACATGGAATAATAAACCATCTAACTAATCATCATCGATAACTGAAACCATTGAATAATCATCATACATGCATGAAATATAGAGTACCAAGTAATCTCATCATATAATAAACTGAGTGTAAACATCATCTGATAATCTCTAAAATAATAATACTTAATCATCAAACATAAATTGGCCTAAAAGAGTTTGGCAATCATATCATAAATGTAGCTCGAAAATGTAAACTAGGGCAGGCACTACACATTCATTAGTTTTAACTTCAAGTTAATTACTAGGGTTTATAATGCAAAAAAGAGTAAGAAAAATAATGAAGATTAAAGAAATGGAATTCAAAAAGAGAAAAGTCAAAGATTAACCATAAACACAAAGGATGTTATGGAAAAGATTTGATTTCCTATCTTTGGCTACAAGCTAATAATGCTTCCCTTGTTTTGTTTTGTTGTTTACCTCATCTACTTAAGATTTTATCATAGAATTATGTTACATTCACCTTTATCTATATTTTGCATTCAAATCCTCTTTAACTCTATACTTCAGATTTGCACCATACATCAAACAATGTGTGAACAATTACCAAACATTATAATCAATATCAATTTGTAATTATAACTATTCAATATTGAATTTGTAATCATCACTTTTATTTTTATTATATAGATAAATATCTTTATCATATTTTCTTGTCTTCAAATAATTATTTCAATGCTCCATAATTCCCCTTTCTTACATAAGACGGGACTGGAGCTCAATAGAGCTCTTGTTTTCATTAGTTACAATTGGCAATTAAAATTTCAAAGGCTAAATTGCAAGAACATCAAAGTTAAATGGTGGTAAGTAACTGCATTAACATTTTGCAAAATTATGATATGGAAATTAGATTCTTAACTACCAATTACAAGACATCTAAGTTTTAAGTTGCATTACATTTTGTAAATTATAAAATGCAAATGAAATTGTAAAGTCAAAATTTCTCTGTCAAATTTAGTTTGATATTTTCTAAGTTGTGATTTGTAATCAAATTCTAAGGTCATGTGTATCCATTACAATGTGAAAATAAAATTAATTTTAGATTTTAAAAATTGTATAATTTAGACCTTTGAATTAATTATTTATAAAAAAAAAAATCTATAATATAAAGTTTAACACCAATTTTTATCCTTATTTGTTTGTATATAACACTCAAATGAGAGAACTATTTGACTTGTATTTTTTTCATTAGTTACAATTGACAATTAAAATCTCAAAGGCTAAATTGCAAGGACATAAAATTTAAATGGTGGTAAGTAACTTCATTAACATTGTGCAAAATTATGATATGGAAATTAGATTCTTAATTACTAATTACAAGACATCTAAGTTTTACATTGCATTGCATTTTGTAAGTTATAAAATGCAAATGAAATTGTGAAGTTGAATTTTCTTTGTGAAAATTAGTTTGACATTTTCTAAGTTGTAATGTGTAATCAAATTCTAAGGTCATGTGTATCAATTAAAATGTAAACAAAGTTGATTTAGATTTAAAAATTATATATATTAAACCTTTGAATTAATCATTTATACACCAATTTTCATCCTTAATTGCTTTTATATAACCCATTCAAATTAGAGAACTATTTGACTTAATTTTTTTTTCATTAGTTATAACTGGGAAATAAAATCTGAAAGGCTAAATTGCAAGGACATCAAAGTTCAATGGTGGCAAGTAACTACATTAACATTTTGCAAATTAATATGGAAATTAGAATCTTAATTACCAATTACAAGACATCTAAGTTTTAAGTTTCATTTCATTTTGTAGTTATAAAATACAAATGAAATTGTAAAGTCAAAATTTATTTGACAAAATTAGTTTGACATTTTCTAAGTTGTAATTTGTAATCAAATTCTAAGGACATGTGTATCCATTAAAATGTGGAAACAAAATTGATTTTAGATTTTAAAATTTGTATAATTTCCTTTCAAAATATAAGATATTATTTAAAATATTTAAAAATAAGAATATAAACACTCTATAATTAGTGATTGTCAAACTACCTAAATATTATAGATGTAAATAATGAAACACTCAATATCAAATTTAAAATTTAACTTATACTACTTATATTGTTATACTAGTGGAATGCAAAGTTATAGACTCCATAGAAGCCCAAGAAAACACAATAATTGTATCACAATGTTTGTAATATATTATATGAAAAATGGCATTCCATACCAATACATATTTGTAATTTTAGCACATTTAAAGCCATACATTATACTCTTCACAATTATTAAATAATTACTAACTTATAAACCATCAATACCAATGAGTCAATCATTCCATTATTCTTATTAGAGTTTCTAAACCAATATAATATTATAAGCAATATGTACTTAATATGATTTAACTGCATTCAATTCATATGTATTTTAATCAGAATGGGCTTGAGGTAAAACTATTATGACCTTCAAATAATTCTCCACAATGATGATGGCTTTCTACTTCCCAAATAATCATTTCTAGTGAATTGTAAGAAAACCTATAAAATAGAAGAGATTGACTATTCTTTAACTCTATTCATTAACCATAATGAATCAAAACATTTCTTGTCCATATTGAAGTAAAAACTTAAATAATAAACATTTAATAATAAAAAACTTAGATCCCAAGCAATAGATTCATTTTAGAATAGGGGGAAGTATGGAGTAGAACATTTGCATGTTGATCTTAGCTGCCTTTCCTATTTCTAAGTGTCATGTCTATACTTGAACATTTTTCATATCTTGAAATTATGTCATTCCAAAAGATGACGCTTGTTTGAAAATTTACTAGAAACCATGCATGCAACTTTTTAGTTCTTGAGAAACATACATTGATCAATGTGAATTAGGTTTGATTTGGGACAAGCAACAATGATTAAAAGATTATAGGCATGAAAATAATGGAGGCATACCTTTTCATTAGTTGAAATTAGTATTTTAGTCTTTGAGTGAAGTTGGGGCCACTGAGTAGGGCTTGGATGCACATCAATGGATATATAGACAATGCACCTGGTCTATTTGGGTGTATTGCCTCCATAAAATCTAGTTTCAAAGGTGGAAATATGTTGAATATAATTAGATAATTGTGTATTGTCTTTGATGTTACAGAAAATTTCATATCCTTACTAGATAGTGTATGTCGAGCTAACTCGGGTAATGAAGATAGTTTCCTACATCTGCAGAGCATTCTAGTGTTTAACAAGTTTAGAAGGTAGTGACTACCAAGTTCACTCAAGTGCCAAAGAGAAGTTCACAGAAGTTGAGTGTTAATCGATCTCACTTAGGTAACAAAGGAAAAGTTGGATAGAACTAGTGTTAACATAGCTCACTCGGTTACCAAAGGAACTTTGTAAAGATGTAGTCTTAATTGAGTTCACTTGGTTCATTTTTGAGTTATTGTCTACCGAGCAAGCTCAACTAACAAAGGGTTTTCTTGTTTTGACATATTGAGTTCATTGGATTTTATTGTTGGTTCTAGCTGACCGAGGAGATGAATATTAATTAATCTAAGACGTATTCAAGCCAAATTGACAATGTGTATGATATAAATATAAGATAAAGTTGATAATTGAATGTGTACAACTATATGGAAGAATAGAAGATGCTTAGAGGAAGCAAATTAGAAGGATACGCAGAATATCCTTAAGGGTTTCAAAGATACATTTGATCAGGAAGGATCAAGTATTCAAGCCAGAATTGGGATCTATAATAAGCAATTAAGTTGAATCAAAAATTAGGTCATCTCATTATCACTCTCTAACCATTGTAGCAATGATCTAAATCTCTTAATAGAGTTGGCTTAACAACTATTTGTAAATCTTCTAACAAGGTGACATTTCTAGATTGAAGTGTCTAAATACCTCTAACAATACTACTCCTAACAAGGTGATTAAATCCTCTAATAGCGTCACACCTAACAATGTGTTTTGTAACCTTTAACAGGGTTGGCTCCTAATAGGGTTCACTTCAAAAGAGTGAAAATCAGTAACTAGTTCTAATTGGTGGTTTTTTGCAAATTGGGTTTCCATGTTAAATCCTAGTGTCACTTATGTTCATGCTATTTCTTTCATGTGTATGCAGCTAAGTCAATTAAGGTTAATCACAAAAAATATCTTAAGATTTTCATGTTAAGTATTTGCCGAGTTACAATTGTTATTTCAGTGGTTACTGAGTTACAACATAATATTAGTATTTTAACCGAGTACCTATGTAGTGTTTATGTTTTATGCTGATATCTAAAGGATCCATGATTTATTTTAGTGGTAACTGATTCACATCTCCCCTCTTAGTTACTCCTCTTATATTTCCAAAAATTGGTATCAGAGATTTTGGTGCTTGTAGAGAAGGTTTCAAGGACCTAAGCTAAAGATCAGGATGTCTTATAGAAGGGAGATCCCTAAGATGAACATAGATAACTTTGAGGCATGGCAGGAACTCATGATACTACATTTGGAAACCATTGGAGATTAATGCCTAAAGTACCTAGACACCAAATATATGACACCTACTGGAACTATGACTATTGAAGAAATTATAGAGAAGAAGAGTCATAACATTATGATGATTAATATTGCTTCATCTCTCAACTATTCCAAATTTGATTAGGTCAAAGACTATGGAACTACTTATGAGATGTTGATTGAGATAAAAACCATCTATGGAGGAGATGGTAATGTAAGAAGAGCTAAAGCTGAAAGTCTTAGAGGATAGTTTGATCAAATAAAGATGAGAGAAGATGAGAACATTGCAAAGTACAGTTATATAATCAAAGCTAGCATTTGTGCAATCAAAGCTTCAGGAGGAAAGATTGAAGATTAGACAGTGGTAAGTAAGTTTCTCAGAACACTCCTTCCTATATATGCAATCAAATTATCACCAATTCAAGAAATGAAATGCAATCCAAAGAATGATATAACATTGGATGCAATAGTTTGTAGACTAACAACATTTGAGCTAGATAACTGCAATAATTATGTTCCTAGTTCTAGCAATGTTAAGTCTACATTTGAAGCCAAGTTGTCACTCAACAAGAAAGCTAAAGGGTCAAAAGGAAAACAATATGAAAGTGAAGAAGAAGATAGTGTTAGAGTAATTAGTTGTTTTCACTTATTAATTAAATCACTTTGATTTAATTATTAATTAAGTTTCCTATTACTCTAGTTTGCTTAAGCTATCTTGTAGGTACATATAATTAATATTTTATTAAATATAATGTGCAACCCTAGCTTTTTTAGGCTTTAGGTTACCCTTTTCGAGTTTCGATCTCCTTTATATGGATTGATCTCTTTGTAAATTTAATAAAGATACGTTGAATAATATTTTCTTTGTCTGAATTTTTTAGATTAAAAAAGGCAATTTTAACTGCACGGCAGTTAACTAACAGCAGTGGAGCCGCTAGCGGTCATCGCTACGGTCACCGCTGATGGCCAATGCTAGTGATTACCGCTGGTGGTCTACCAGCAACCCGCAACGGCTCCACCGACAGTGTCCATCGCGGCCTCACTATGCTCTGCCCTCCCTCTGCCTGACTGTTGCCTGATTGCTACTCTGCCAGTAGTGCGGGGGTGGTGCGGGATTTTTTATTTTTTTATTTTATTTTTAATTAAAAAATAATAATTATGCATTTCAGGGGCCCTATTGGTTTTTTCTGTGTAACTTGTGCATACAGACATATTTTTTCAATTTGAAAAATGTGCGGGAAAGCTGGTTCTGAGATGAAGATATTTGTGCAAGTGTTTTTAAGTTTTGATGCAGTTTGGTTACCTATTTTGGTAGTCAAAGCCAAATGTTTTGTTTTGCAATCCGGGAAACGTATCTTGAGCATCTGATCTTCAATTTTGGACTTTTTTATATCGCTGGAAAGCTCTTTTTGTGCTCTTTTCAGTGATGCTAGTTGTTTTTCAAGATTTTTCTCTAGGCACATTTTATTTAGACTTTTATGTTTTTGCATGCTGGTGGATATCCTGGTTGTTTCAAGTCCAAGGATCAATTTTGTTGCTTCAGATGCTTTGTTTTGGCTTGTACTTTTTGTTGTACCAGCCTTATGCTTTTTCTGATCATTGTTGATATTCATTATAAGAATCTTTATGCAAATGCACTGAGATAAAGTGCCACTCTTGATTTTAGGATCCTTTTCATCGTTATAATTTGTTGTACTCACACTACTTTATAAAGTGCCATGGGGGGGGATAGTTGATTTCTATTTTGGCCCTCTTCCTTTGTCACGTGAGTGTCCCTTCCATGACATTAGCCCCATGATGTGTTGATGACACATGGCTTTATATGTGTTTGTACCTCACTCTCGATGAGTTTGATTCCTGTGTTGCAGGAGATTTTTGGCCCATCTTTTCAGTTGCTTGTCATCTCACCCCATCTACATTATGGGGGGGGCTTATATTGTTTTTTCTATGCTTCCTTGGTTTGATGGTTCATTAGTGTGAGCTATGTATTTAGTACCTGATCCTACATACTAGGCGATTGCAATGGCTAGCTACCTATGCATTTCGGTGAGATGGATCATCTACCATATAGACACGCTTGGTTCATGCCTTCTATTTTCGTGAAGGTTCTACAGATCAACACCTTTTGATAGAGTTTTGTGGCTTTTCATGCTTTAGTGGTTCTCTTCAGGATCTCTCTTTGTTCCTTCTTCTAGAACATTCTTTGCTATCTCTTTTTGGAGTAGGGTTTTTCCCACATGGTTTTCTCTATTTCTCCAGTTTACATAGATTTACTTGTATTGGCTACCTGATCAAGCCTTGTTGCCAAGACCCACTTTTATGCTTTCATAGCTATGCTAGGTTAGCTTACCTCCTGAGCTTCACTTAAGGGGGGGTGTTAGAGTAATTATTTGTTTTCACTTATTAATTAAATCACCTTGATTTAATTAATTAAGTTTCTTATTAATCTAGTTTGCTTAAGCTATCTTATAGGTACATATAATTAATATTTTATTAATTATAATGTGCAACCCTAGCTTTTTTAGGCTTTAGGTTACCCTTTTTAGGTTTCGATCTCCTTTATAAGGATTGATCTCTTTGTAAATTTAATAAAGATTTGTTGAATAATATTTTCTTCGTTTGAGTTTTTCAGATTAAACCCTTGGCTCTTCTTGTCTTTTTCTTCTCCGTGATAGGTTTTCTTGGGCTTTGTGGATTTGTTGTACACTTTTGCTCAAATCCTACAGATAGTTTTGAGAGTGATCTTCAAACTATTGAAGAATTACTTGCAATAAGGTATCCCAAAGGCAAAGGAAAGTATGAAGGTAAAATTCCTTTAATTTGCTTCTCTTGTAAAGAATTTGGTCACATTATTGCAAGTTGTCCAAATAGAGAAGACAAAGATGAAAAGAAGCACAAAAAGCTCAAAGGAAATAAGGATTTCAAAAACTTCAAGGACTACAAGGATAAAGGTAAGAAATCTTGTTTTATGGCTAAAGATTTAGATAGTAGTGATGACAATGAGATGGTTTATATCTTGTAAAAGATGAATCTGATGATGAAAGAGATAAAATGACACTTATCTCTCATGTAAGAAAAAATGATACATGGGTTATTGATAGTGGTTGTTCACATCATATGACTGGTGACTAAACAAAGTTTGAACATATGGAACACCATGATGGTGGAAGTGTGAGATTTGGAAACAATGAGCCATGTTGTATATCACTAACCAATGAACTTAGATGTGATAATTCTTATTGGGTTGAAGGATTAAACCATAATCTACTAAATGTGTTACAAGTGAATAACATTGGATTCAAGGTAGAATTCATGAATGGGAAGGCCAAGCTGCTAGATAAAAGGGAATCTAGTTGGGTCTGGTAACCAAACAAAATGTAACTTATTCTATCTAGATCTTACTGAAAGTTTTGTTAGAAATATAGGATAGGCTAGGTTACTAAGAGGGGAGGGCTGAATCAGGAACCAATAAAACTTAATCTTAATTCACCAATTAATCCTTCATATATATTTTGATCTTATTGTATGCATGAAAAACTAAATGCATTAAAACATTCATAACACTAAGACACAAGATATGGTGACCCATAAACCTTCCAAATAGAAAGTAAAACTAGGGTGGGGATGATACCCACAATCTTTAGTACTATAGTATAAAGTTGGCTGGTTAAGGCTTACAATTGATCACTTCTGATGATTTTCCCTATTAGGAGCAATAAGGGCTACTAGGTCCACCTTGTAAAAGGATTTACAAAACATATAATGAAGTATACACTCAGTAAAGAGATTTGCAAAAGACTGTTAATTCTACTTTGTGAAAGGGTTTAATTGTTCCACCTGTTAGGATGAACTAGTGGCTGATCTCTAATCTACAACTTTGATTTTTTGGTTGAGATTCCTTTGAAGTATAATGATCACTTGTTGTTATAGATAAATTTTTCTTGCTCCTTATACTACTTGTAGTCTTCTTACTTTGCACTTCTGCTCTTATTATATTCACATCATATATTCTACTCTATATTCATCCTTTTGGATGTGATACAATACATTAAATATATACCAATCCAAATCACAATTCGTCAAAGTTGGCTGCAATGTAGTTTCACCAAAATACGCAAAGTTGGCCCAACTGTTGGTACTTGGGTTATGAAGATAAACTTAGTGAGGTTTTGATACTCAACAACCATTTTCAACACTTGACATCATCATGCTCTCGATAGACATAGAAGCTCAATTCATAATAATCACTTCCAAGTAGTCTAAAATTGATCAACATGGGTGACTAAGTGAACACTTCAAAACTCAATGTATATAAACTAAATTACTTGGTTGACACTGCACAACTAGATCAACACTAACACTATGAGCTTAGTATAAACTAAATCACTTGGTTGACACTTCCTAGCTCGGTCAACACTAGATTTACATCATTGATGCTATGAACTTGGTAAACACTAGAGACCATAATTTACACTGTGCAACATGGTAAATACTATGAAGCTCAGTTTGCACTGATATTCATCAACTTGATATATACTGTTCGATGTGAACTGAATACTGATTCTAGAACTCGGTAGAAACTGTAGAACTTGGTAGAACCTAAATTACTCATTTAACACTGTAAACTAAAAGACAAGCTTGGTAGTTTCTAACAATTTGACTATGCATGAGTCACTAATAAAAAAACTTGACCATAATGTCAGCAATCTCCCCCTTTGGCATTAGTGACAAAAGCACTTATTAGTCAAAAATTAAATTCTCAAAATTACAAGTTTAAAACAATCTTTAGCCTCCATCTCATGTATTCAGCTCAACAACATACTCTATTTTGTAAGGAATTTTTTCTAATTAACCATACGTGAATATTATGTTGCTTCCCCATACATATATACATTTTACTTACTATGTATCTCATGTCTTTATATCACATCTTATCTCATCTTCTCTCCCTTTTTGACATAAATTCCAAAGGTGTATGCTACATGGTAATGCCAAAATATGACAAGAAGTCAGAGTGTATCTTTAAAATCAATGCCATTGTCTTGTCCCAATTTTCCTATAACACCTTGCTTGCATGTAATGCAATCTATACATCTATTGATAACTCCATCATGTGATCAGCTATGGAGAAGTTATTATCATGGATGAGAGTTTTGAAATGTGAAATGTGTTTCTATAATGCATCCATGTTTGAAAGAATCATGCCTTGAATGTCTACAAGTGTGGCCCTGATCTTGGCTTCTTCCCTTAATAATTTTTCTTGCATATTAGTCAAAAATTTGATCTTTGAGAGGTGAGCAAAACTGTAGTTTGGGTCAAGTGACAACTAGTGTGCACTTGCCTTCAAGTCTTCATCTATCTTAGATAGTTTATCTTTTATTTCCTAAGTGAAGATAGATGTATAACATAAATTTTTGAATAATGATGTGAAATTATTTGCAGAGGTTTCTAATGAGTTGAGAATAGTAGACAAGTCTACTTGATATATTGCAATTTCTATACAACTTGCTCGAATACTTTGTTTTCAAATTTCCTCTCTACTATTTGTAACAACTTTTCTTGTCCATTTAGATCTTCATTGAATTTCTGAACAAGTTCTACTAATTGAACTAAAATAGGTTGTGTACTATCAACCTCAGTACTAAGTGCATCTACAAGTATGTTCTTTACATCTTCAAGCACTTTATTTTCTCTACTTTTCTCTTCTCTAAGCTTATGATGCTTAGCTTTCTTCTACAATAGTTCACCTACAATGTTCATTTGATCAAGATTTAGAGTAGAGATGTCCCAATTCCGATAATTATATATTCATCAAGGTCAATATCTTCTTCTTTATCTTTTTCCTTGCTTGAAACTTTAGTACTCGATTGAGGGTTTCTCTCAACTATCTTTGTACTTGCTATTTGCATACTAGGAATTATAACAATAGTAGAAATATAAGGGCTAGAAAAAGAAGAAGATATTTTACTAACAATAGAAATACCTAGTTGATGTGAAGCCAAATCTGATGATGGAGGAAACACTAGCTACTTGGTAGAAGAAGTGCTGATCACTTCAGTCAATATAGTACTTTGTTGAACAGGTGTAGAGATTGGTTGGGTGCATGGAGTTGTAGTTGTTTCCACAACCAACTCTATAGAATCTTTCTTTGAGTTTGATGGCATTAAATCTTTGTGAGGAAATGAGGCCATAACTACTACTACAATCTTCACTAGGTCACTTTCCTCAATACTCTAAATTTCAGGGAAATTCTCCTCAATAGCTTTTTTTTCTTTCTCCTCATCATCTAGGTTTACATCAACTATTTCTATATATTCTTCATCATTATTTTATTTTTCTTCCTTGGCATCTTCATCATCTATATCACTAACATGAACAAAAAAATCACTCTATTGATGAAGATTGTAGATATTCTTCCATGTAGTTGAAGTTGTCTTCACCACATGTTCAATGTCATTAACCAATATCATGCAAGTGTTGAATTTTAGAGTGAGTTTTTCTTCATTTTTATTCATATATTCTTTCACTTATTTATCACTAATACTTGACATGAGTTGCCTTAGAGTTTGCTCAAATATATCTTTTGCAGTTTTCTTAGCATTTTCCCATCTAGGCTTGATTCTTTCCATAAGCCCATTGGGAATTTTTTGTGCAAGTTGATTAGGTGAGTATTTCCATTTACGTAGTTTTGACATTATCATGTCTTCAACTTGCTTCTTCTCATCTTCATTCCTAGTCTCATATCTAAGAGATTTGAAGTTTTCCATGTCAGCTCCTACATCGATCTCTTTTAATTTTTCTTGAAATGTAGGTGAAGGTCTTTTGAAAATAATATCCTCTACATCTTCTTCACCTAATTTCAATTTCTTTCTAAATATGGATGCTCTTCTTATGAATAATGCAATAGATGACTTGGTAGGTTTGGTTATGATAACTTTACCCTTCTTCTTGATTGGCTCTTCTTCTTTAGATTTTGTTTCTTTTGTCTCATATTCTACATCATCTTCTTCCACATCATCCTCTTTTCCTTTTGTCAATAGGAAAGTAGAACTTTCTTGCCTCAATTTTTCTATCCTCCTCTTTCCTTTGTTGACTTCTTGAGAAGCTTAATTTCAAGTTCTATTCTAGCTTTGGATTAAGAGGTTCATTCAACAGTGCCTCAATGATATCCTATCATGTCCCCTTTTCAAATAATTAAAAAATAATAATCTTTGCTAAGGTAGGCAGGCCCAAGAAAGTGAAGTTTCGGAAAAACGGGGTTAATCTTTGGAAACTGTTGGACTAATAAATGAAAATTATTATTAAAATATGTTTCATTAACCTCTCTTGGATGTGAGTTACAGTTATGCCCTCTTTTAACTGGGTTTGGAGGCATTTTGGGCTGATTCCAGATCTTGATTTTTGCTCATTCTTTGTTATTCTTCAGAGGCTGCCAAACCTGTGGAGAAGGAGACCCAAGAACAGGAGTTTGCAGGTTTCCAAGGAGACCCAAGAATAGGAGTTTGTAGTTTTATAGGAAGGCTAAGGATGGGAGTTTGAATCCATTCCATGTGCATGCTCATACAGAGTTTGCCTTTGTGCTGAACTGTGCAGATTTGTGGGTTTTCGGGTGTGTTTTTTTGTATGAGTTTGGTGTTTTCAGTTGAGCATTTCATATCAGTTTGGGTTTCTGTTGTATTTTAGACTTTAAGATGTTAAAATAGAGCTGAACATATGTATTGGGACATGATTTAACTTCTGAGGTAGATTATTAGTGTTTTTGTGGTGTTTCTGGGCATTTTTGTGTTAATTTCGGGAGCCCGATGAGCATAGTTTTTGTCCTACATTTGTGAACTGTTGTGTAAAGGCTATATAGATCTAGAAATTTCAACTTGTAGGCTATTATGCTGCTGAAATTTCTGTAAAAATTTCCACTTTCAGATTTATTAATAATAGGTGAAGCTGTGAAGCTTTTGGCACAATTTCTGGCATACCCGATTTGGGGTTTCTTGAGAAATTTGGTGGATCTTTGTGATATTAGTTATGTGATATTGAAAATCTGATTAGAGGCGTGAAATATCATAAAAAATCAAAAAAGGGACATTTCAGTGGTATCAAAGCCATGATCTTGCCAGCCTAAGGGTTTGTAGAAGTTTTCATGTCAGTTTTGACAACTACTCAGATCTTGCATGTTAGTTTTGACAACTACCCAGATCTTGCATGTCATAATTTATAGTTGCATGTTGCTTCTAATCAGATACATGTCAAAATTTATGGTTGCATTATAGTTCTAATCATTTGCATGTAAGTTCTTGGTGAATTTGGTGGTTGTAGAAGTTTGCATGTCAATTTTGACAACTACCCAGATCTTGCATGTTAGTTTTGACAACTACCCAGATCTTGCATGTCAGTTTTGAGAACTACCCAGATCTTGCATGTCATAATTTATGATTGCATGTTGCTTCTAATCAGCTGCATGTCAAAATTTATGGTTGCATGCTACTTCTAATCATTTGCATGTTAGTTCTTGGTGAATTTGGTGGTTGCATGTTGCTTCTAATCAGTTGCATGTCAAAATCTATGGTTGCATGTGACTTCTAATTATTTGCATGTTAGTTCTTGGTGTTTGAAGAAGTTATATCCTATTGGGGTTACACTCTACTTTATCCAGAATGGACAGGTATAGTACAGAGTCTCAGAGGACACGATCTTGGACAATTGATATCCAGAGTCAAAACAGTAGAAAACATGGTTATTTAGACATTCGAGATAAACTTATGAAAATAAGCCATGACATGTCTAAACAGTTGGTTGAGCACCACCATATAATGAATGACATGTTGTCCAACCCAGCTAAGGTGGATAAGTTGACTGGATTTCTATTTGGCAGATTTTTTCATAGGACAGATGACACAATTCCCAAGAACTTGCATGAGGAGTTTGAGAAACTAGTTGATAGCCAGGTAGAGGTCTCAGATTCTACTCTGCCACAGGAGGTGGTGGGAAAGGATATTATACAGATCGATAGTAATGGTCAACTTGATACTCAAATTGAGACAATTTTTTACAGGTCGTTAAAGGGTGATGCCACAGGTATTCAGGATGGTATAGTTACAACAGGCAGTGACTACAGTTTAGTGGGTTCAGATGATGATTATGAGGATGTTGTTGTGCAGGATGGTGAGATACCTGGTAGAGATGAGAAGACATTGAGCATTCATGACTTTTTTGAGAGAGAGTATTGGGCACAGTTAGATGCTTCGTTACATGAGGTTGAGGCTAGTAGTACTTCACATGATTTATCCCGCCAGCTGAAGGTGAGTGAAGATAGTATTTTGACTTCATTATCTCATCATGAAAGGTATGTGGATTTAGTTGGTATTGGTCATATTACTCAAGTCAGGATTTTGCTTGAGTTACCAGCTAATTCTAGTTTATAGATATGGACTCAAGATTGTTATATTGGCATTTGGGATTCAATTGATAGTAGATCTTTAACACTTTTTGGTAGCAGTGTTTGTTTGGGTGCTATCATGGATTTGATTAGCAGACTGCACGGTGTTGTCTTTTCTTGTGCTAGAAGCTTGTCCGATGTTGGTATTAGTTTTTATACACCAGTGTTGGGCTTTGTCCATATATCCAGTTGACCATACTTGCTGGAATGTGTTGATGATCTTTCATATTTGGCAGTGTGTACAGATGAGTCCCAGGATCATATTGGTATTGATGACATCTAGGAGGATGCAGTGGGTAGTTTTGAAGACTTAGTTTCTTTGGGTATAGAGGAGTTGGACAACAGTGCTACAGTTTTTGATACTCTGTATGTTGATATGAGCTTTAGAGTTGATTCACAGGACATGGATGGTAATACTCTAGAGACTAGTAACTTTGAGGATACTCCTTTAGACAGTGCATTAGAGGACGTTTGTAGGAGACAGTCAAGCCAATGCCATCATGTGTCTAATCAGTTGAGATTTAGTGACCAAGACATTGCTATCACTTGCCAGCATTTCGATGCTGCTCTTCAATTTTTAGCATTTTTTGGATGGGGTTCTCCTACTAGTGATGAGCAGGAAGGCAGTTATCTTTCCTTGAAAGAGTTCCATTCTTTATGGGAGGCTATCCAAATTTTGAGATAGGATTATATGCAGTTGGTAGCCGATAGAGATTATCTTATGGAGTGGGGCAGTATAGCATATGATGCATTGTTGGCCAAGGAAGATGAGGTGAGTGAGCTTACTCAACAACTTGAGGTGACTTCTAAGATTCTTGAGAGTACACAATTGGATTTCAAGGAGTCATAGTTTCATTTGGCTAAGGTGACCATGGAGTTAGAGCAACTACAGTCTTTACCTGATTCTATACAGTCACAAGCTGTGGTTTTTGGTGATCCGAGGATGTCCATGGGTGAGATTGTCAGAGACAGTGGAGATGGGGATGCATCCATCCTTGATACTAACATTGGCATATCAGGTTCATTCCCACTAGAGTTAGGTTCAGTTGAGTTGGGTGTTGTAGCAGATTGTTGTATGCCTGACATGGTGGTGGCCTCTAGTACTGATTGCACAGAGACTAGAGATGTATCAAAGATCATGTGTGATGTTGGTGAGTCGGCAGTTGGCATGGTTCCTGCTAGTAATACTACTCCCTTGGTGATATCTTCAGAGGTAGTAGTCAGTTCCAACGTGGTTAATCACCAATTGTAGTTAGTTTCATCTAGATTATAGTCTGAGCCACTGACTAAGATTGGCGCATTCTATAAGCATTACACTATGAGGTACGCTCATTAATTTACCTTTGATGACCATGTTGATGAGATGATGATACAGAGATGTACTTTGGTTCCTAGTGCTTATCATCAGTTATGGGATAGTTTGATGCCTCAAGATGAGAGTTGTGATGGGCATGACATGGTGATAGGTTCTGGAGTTGACAGCTTGATAATATGTGACTTAGAGCAGGAGTTTGAGATTGATGCTTCAGTGGGTGTTGTTATTGATTCTACTCCTTTGGCTATGACATCTCCTAACTTAGCTAGTGATCAGTCACAGTGGGTTGTATCACTTGTTCATGGTGAGCTGTTGACTGAGGTTGGTTTTTTTAATCAACATTATATTGCAGGGTATGTACATCAGTTAGCATTTGATCCTTGTTTTGAGGAGTTGATGGTAGGAAAATTTGGTTTGGAATCCATTTCTTACTCTTTATCTTGTAATGTCTTTTCACCATCAGCAGTGCATGGGAGTTATGGTTATGAGATAGTGGTCGATGATTTGTAGAGTTGTGTTGACTGTAGGAGTTGTACAGTGTGTGGATTCTCCATACTTGGTACAGTTTCATTCGAGAGCATTCACCATTGTTGCAGAGTTATATTGTACATTCCGTATAGGCCAATGGGATGCGTTGATGGTATTTACTATGTTGGTAGTTTGATTTGTCCACTTTACTTGGGTTCTGATATTCTAAGAGTTTGTGTCTCATGGGTTTTTGACTATGGTAGTGGTGATTTTGGAGTTTGATTGAGCTATAATTTTCAGTTTGATTATGGATTCCTCTTGGTCATATTGCAGAGGATATTGTAGGAGCCTGTGTTAATTGGTAGTAGTATAGTTCATGACTACATTTGGGATCCAGGTAGATTGATTGGTTTATTGTTCAGCCATTGCTTGAGGACAAGCAATTTTTGGGAGGGGAGGACTTTTCATGTCCCCTTTGCAAATAATTAAAAAATAATAATCTTTGCTAAGGCAGGCAGGCCCAAGAAAGTGAAGTTTCAAAAAAAGGGGGTTAATCTTTGGAAACCGTTGGACTAATAAATGAAAATTATTATTAAAATATGTTTCATTAACCTCTCTTGGACATGAGTTACGGTTATGCCCTCTTTTAAGGGGTTTGGAGGCATTTTGGGCTGATTCCAGATCTTGATTTTTGCTCATTCTTTGTTATTCTTCACAGGCTGCCAAACCTGTGGAGAAGGAGACCCAAGAACGAGAGTTTGCAGATTTCCAAGGAGACCCAAGAATGGGAGTTTGTAGGTTTCCAAGAAGGCTAAGGATAGGAGTTTTAATCCATTCCATGTACATGCTCATACAGAGTTTTCCTTTGTGTTGAACTGTGTAGATTTGTGGGTTTTCGGGTGTGTTTTTTTGTATGAGTTTGGTGTTTTCAGTTGAGCATTTCATATCAATTTGGGTTTCTTCTATATTTCAGACTTTAAGATGTTAAAATAGAGCTGAATATATGTATTGGGACATGATTTAACTTCTGAGATAGATTATTAGTTTTTTTGTGGTGTTTCCGGGCATTTTTGTGTTAATTTCGGGAGCCCGATGAGCATAGTTTTTGTCCTACATTTGTGAACTGTTGTGTAAAGGCTATACAGAGCTGGAAATGTCATTTTTTAGGCTGTTATGCTACTGAAATTTCTGTAAAAATTTCCACTTTCAAATTTATTAATAATAGGTGAAGCTGTGAATCTTTTGGCACAATTTCTTGCATACCCGATTTGGGGTTTCTTGAGAAATTTGGTGGATCTTTGTGATATTAGTTGTGTGATCTTGAAAATCTGATTAGAGGCATGAATTATCATACAAAATCAGAAAAGCGACCTCATAGCTTAGAGGCTTAACCCATACCACTCTAGGTTTGTCTGCTTGAATGTACACTTTGTCACAGTCTACCATGAATCAAAAATCATCCTTGTAATCTTCTACAAGTTTCTTATGAATTATGAATCTGCTATTCATCTTTTCCTTGAATGAATTAAAATAATTATCCATGATACTGACAAATTTCTCACCCATCTCTGCTATATATTCATTAAGCTAATATATTACTAGTACATATTTTATCCATATGACTAAACCTTTTGAAGGGAAAAACTTTTGCGCAAAGAAGAATTAACAAGTCAAGAGTGAACCAAACTTACATGGTTTATTCTTTGAAGTCATGATGCTCTCCATGTTCTTTTTGAATTGAATCAGCATTAGCTCAGCAAGGTCAAAGGAAATGTTGTTCTTCACCAGCTTGAGATCTAGATCAACTACCTCACATGACACATTGTTAAGATGATTGGAGCTATAGATCTTATGTGCTATCACATGAATTCCAAATTTCAACTCCATGTTAGTCACATTGCTAATCTTCATACCTCTTCCATCCCACTTGATGATAGTTTTTCTTTCTAGTTCTACCTGACCTATGGTTTTGGTAGTCTTTTCCTTGTTCAACATTGGGAGCCCTGTGATTTGATGAATCATTTTCTTTATTATTTGAATAGGTTGCTCCAACCATAGCTTCTCATTGTGTATACAGCTAAGGATAAACCTTATCCATTTTATCTAAAAGTCTTGCGGCATATGCCAAATGCGTGTTAAACCTTTGGTCTCTAAGTGTTGATGCTCGGGTTTCAACGCACCATTCACACATAAATTTTCTAGAGTCTCATCCATCTCTAGGGTTCCAATAACTTGTATTGAATAGAAAAAATCCGAATGAATACCATTAACAAGTAATACCTTTAGTGGAATCTATGATTGAGCTCCAGTTGGATCAAGTGCTTATGCAATTGTAGGACTCAACTTGATGTCTGGTGCCTTCTAATCGACTCCTTGAACCAACATCTTGGATCCTTTCTTATTTTTGTTGCTGGAGGATGCCATGCTCAGTAGGGTTTAAGAAAACACAAAAATCTTCAACAACAAATGCATAGATTGCTCGAAAGAGTAGAAATTGCCTTTTGCAAATAGCTCTTCAAAAATTCATGGTGATAAATGAATTCAATTCCTTTTCTTTTAACAAATTTTTACTTTCTAGTTGCTATAAATGCTTGGTATGATCACTTGTTTGATGATAGACTATCTTTTACTTAGTTCAACCTTAGTGCTCAATAGATTTATTCATAGCTCGGTGTCCACACAATGTTTTGGTGTATCTCGATCTTGCTTGGTAAGGTCTTGCAACCTGACCTAGCTTGGTAAGGTCTAGATTTTCCTTAGACACTTGGTGATCCCTTTGCATCTTGAATGCTAATATGGTCTTTCCTTCTAGCTGGCTAGAATTGATGTAAGATATCTACTTTAGAGTCTTAGTTTTAGTCATTCTTGTGGGAGATCAATTAGAAATGCTTGATACACCCAATTCTTGAGTGACGTGTGCTTCATGGCTCAGACTTGCATTCTTAGAAGATTTTAGAATCTATTGCTACCTCATCTACTTTTTGATGTTTTCAACCTTGTCTTTCTTTTCATCTTCAATCCTTCTAGTGTTCATATAATTCTTGGCAAGATGTCCAAGTTCTATACAAATAAAACATCTTATAGTTGTGTCTCTTGTCCTCATGTGATGTTTCACACAGTTTACTCCAATATGCCCAAATTCTCCACAGTAGTGGCATCTACACCATGTGTTGTAGTCGCAACCAAACATAGCTTTTACAATCTATTCTACTGGTTTCAATATCTTGGTTTTGCATTCAGAATATTTGTGCCCATGCTTCTTGCATTTGTGACATTTTTCTTCAAATTTAGGTTTCTCTTTGCATTGATTAGCTCTATGACCATGCTTATGGCAATTGTAACACTTTCCATTGAATTTTTCTTTACCATTACTCCAACATTTGTTTGATGTATGACCTAACTTACCATAGTGATTACAAGTAGGTCTTTGATTCTTTTGAGCTCCTTGTTTGGATGATTCACCTTCTTCTATGTATACTATTCTTGGTTTGTCTTTCTATCTATATTAACTTTTCTCATTCAACTGATTCATGTCTTATTGAGATTTCATCATCCTCTCATTGGTTTTCTTTTTAGTGTTTAGATAATTTTGCAATATTTCATTCTCTAATCTTAGATTAATGATTTCTTCATTTGCATTACTAAGCTAGTCGATGAAGTCTTCCTATTGAATGGATGGATGTTGAATTTCATTTTTCTTTCCTTCTATCTATTCTTTGTCCTTATCATTTTATTCAATGACTTTACACAATCTTAGTGACTAAATTTCTTGTTCTCTTTTTAGCTTTCTAACTTTTTCTTGAGGATTAAAATTCTTTTCTAATAGGTCTTTGATTACCTCATTAGCTTCATCTAAATTTCTTTCTGAATAGATATCTTCAATTCTTTCTTTAGTGTAGAATTTTTCATTCATTTTTACTACAAGATCTTTTCTTATTTTCAAGGATTGAGAGAGTTTCTCCTTTGCTTTCTTAAGTTTCCCAATAGCCAATTCCAAATCTATATTTTCATTGTCAATAGCCTTATCTAGTCTAAAAACCTCCATTGCCTCTGATCTTTTCTCAAGTTGTTAAACTTCTTTGAGATCCACAAAGCTCTGATACCATTTTTTGGAAATATAGGATAGGCCATGTTACTAAGAGGGGAGGGGTGAATCAGGAACCAATAAAACTTAATCATAATTCACCAATTAATCCTTCATATATATTCTAATCTAATTTCATGCATGAAAAATTGAAAGCATTAAAACATTCATAACACTTTGACACAAGATATGGTGACCTAGAAGCCTTCCAAATAAAAAGTAAAACTAGGATGGGGATGACACGCACAAGCTTTAGTACTATAGTATAAAGTTGGTCAGTTAAGGCTTACAATTGATCACTTCTAATGATTTTCCCTGTTAGGAGCAATAAGGACTACTAGGTCCACCTTGTGAAAGGATTTACAAAACATAAAATGAAGTATCCACTTAGTAAAGAGATTTACAAAAGACTGTTAAGTCTACCTTGTGAAAGGATTTAACTGTTCCACCTATTAGGATGAACCAGTAGCTGATCTCTGATATACAACTCTGATTTTCTAGTTGAGACTCCTTTGGAGTGTAATGATCACCTTGCTATGATAGATAAATATTTGTTGCTCATTATACTGCTTGTAACCTTCTTACATCATACTTTTGCTCTAATTATATTCGCATCATATGTTCTTCTCTATATTCATCTTTTTGGATTTGATGTAATACATTACATATATAGCAATCCAAATCACAATTCATCAAAGTCAGCTACAATACAAGTTTGACCAAAATACACAAAGTCAATCCAACTACTAGTACTTGAGTTCTGAAGACAAACTCGGTCAAGTTTTGATACTTGGCAACCATTGTCAAAACTCGACATCATCATGCTTTTGGTATACATAGAATCTCAATTCATACTAATCACTTCCAAGTAGTCTAAACTCGGTCAGCACCAGTGACTCGATGAACACTGCAAAACTCAACAGATAAACTAAATCACTTGGTTAATACTACATGGCTCGGCCAACACTATCATTGTGATCTTGGTATAAACTAAATCACTTGGTTAACACTTCTTAGCTTAGTCAACACTAGATTCACATCACTGATGTTGTGAACTCGATAAATACTAGAGACTACAATTTGCACTATGCAATTCAATAAATACTATGAATCTCGATTTGCACTGATATTTATCAACTTGATATATACTACTCGATGTGAATTGAATACTAATTCTAGAACTCAGTAGTAGTTGTAGAACTTGGTAGAACCTGAATTAATTAGTTAAGCTCGGTAGCTGCTAGCCATTTCACTAAGTGTGAATCACTAATAAACAAACTTGACAATAATGTTAACAAGATCATATTTCATTGCTCAAGTAGAAGAAAGATGGTTATGGCATAAAAGGTTATGTCATGTGAACATTGATAATGTGATCAAGATAAGAAAAAAAAAAGAGAGTAAGAGGTATTCCTAGTTTGAGGAAACATAATATGCACAAGACAAGTTTTAAAAGTAAAAATTGTCATTCTGAAGAAGCCTTGGAGCTGGTTCATAGGGAAATATGTGGACCTATTAGAATTGAGAGCTATAGTGGAGATAAATATTTTATTCTCTTTGTTGATTATTACTCTAGAATTATGATTGTGATGTATTTGAAAGATAAATTTGAAGCATTTCAAAAGTTTAAGTGGCATCTAGCAAGAGTAAAGAAGGAAATAGGAAAGAAGCTGAAGTTTTTGAGATCAGATAGAGGTGGTGAGTTCATTTCCAATGAATTCAATGAATTCTACATTAAAAAATGAATTAAAAGACAAGCATCAACCCTTGGTACACCATAGGAGAATGGTATAGATCCATCATGGATTGTGCAAGAACCTTGATGATAGAAAATAATATTGCAATCAAATATCAGAAGGAAGCAATTGGTACTGCACTGCATACCTTGAATAGAGTACAGCTAAAGAAAGACTCAAATCAAACTCCTTATGGACTATGGTATGGCTAGAAACCTAATGTAAGTTACTTGAAAGTATTTGGTAGAAAATGTTATATCTTGAAGGAATCTAGGAAAGGTAAAATTGATGTCAAAGGTGATGAAGACACATTCCTAGGATATTTGTGCAGAAGTAAAGCATATAAATGTTTGAATTTATCCACACATAAGATCGTATTAAATACACATGTGAGAATTGATGAGTTTGTAGAAAAAATTGAAGTAGAGAGCAACAAAGAACCTAAGGACTACAAATATCTTATCTACTATGAACTTGATACATTTCTAAATCCAATTCAAAGTCAACAAACTTCACCTCCCAAGTCCCCAAAATCCCCAAAAGCTACCAAGTTGTATTTAGTGCAACCTGAGTCATAGTCTAAAAGACCCAAGTCACAATTAGAAGCTATCGAGTTGTTTCTAGAGAAAACTAAGTCTAAAGGACCTGAGTCACAAATAGTGGGACCCAAGCTTGATACAGAAGATCATGTTGAGGCTAGTGGAACAAATTCTAGATCCAAAGTACCTATGTTAGCAAGATATGTCATAAGGCACCATGCACCTGATTAGATCATTAGAGACAAGTTAGATGGAAAAATGACATGAAACAAATTGAATGGTACATGTTTGCTTACTAAATTTGAACCTAGATCAGTTAAAGATGCTTTGGATAACGAAAGTTGGATTGAAGCAATGAATGAAGAGATAGAACAAATAGAATGGAATAAGACCTGGACCCTTATTCCTAGACCCAAGGATAAGAATGTAATTGGCACAAAGTGGGTTTTCAAAAATAAGATGAATGAAGATGGAAAAGTTTCCAAAAATAAAGCAAGGTTAGCATGCAAAGGCTATTCTCAATAAGAAGGTATTGATTATGGTGAAACTTTTGCTCCTATTGCAAGATTAGAAGGTATTATAACCTTACCTTCTTATGCAGCACATAAAGGATTTAAAGTTTATCAAATGGATGTGAAATCTGCATTCTTGAAGAGCAAGTTTACATAGAACAACCATAAGGTTTTGTAGATCTTAGCAAAAAGGATATGGTTTGTAAACTACACAAAGCATTGTATGGTCTCAAGAAGTCTCCTAGAGCTTGGTATGAAAGACTTCATAAATATTTGATGAAGATTGGTTTTCAAAAGACAAATGATAACAACAACCTATAAATCAAAGAAGGACCAAACAAGAAGATTGTATTGGCAGAAATCTTTGTGGATGACACATTTTTCACTAGAAATGATGATTTATGCAAAGCTTTTTCAAAATAAATGAGTAAATAATTTGAGATGATCATGTTTGGAGAGATAAAATTATTTGTTGGATTATAGATTTAGTAGAAGAAAGATGGTATCTACATTACTCAATCCAAGTATATCAAGGAGATACTAAAGAAATTTGGAATGGGGGATTCAAGACCAATTGGAACACCTATGTCTATTGGACATAAGCTTTCCAAGAATGATGATTCCAAAGAGGTAAACTAGACCATATACATATCAATGATTGGAAAACTCAAATATATAGTGCAAACAAGGCTTGATATTGCATTAGCAGTTGGTATGGTGGAAAGATTCTCAACAAATCCTAAAGAAAATCGTATGTTGGAAATCAAAAGAAGATGCTTAGAGGAAGTGAATTAGGAGGATAAGAAAAATATCCTCAAGGAGTTGAAAAGATACATTTGATCAGGAAGGATCAAGTATTCAAGCCAAAATTGAGATCTCTAATCAGCAATTCAGTTGCATCAAAAATTAGGTCATATCATTGTTACTCTCCAACCATTGTAGTAGTGATCTAAATCTCTTAACAAAGTTGGCTTAACAAATATTTGTAAATCCTCTAACGAGGTGGCATTCCTAGATTGAAGTGTTTAAAGACCTCTAACAAGGCCACTCCTAACTGGGTGATTAAATCCTCTAATAGGGTCAAACCTAATAGTGTGTTTTGTAATAGGTTGGCTCCTAATAGGGCTCAATTTAGAAGAGTGAAAATCAACAACTATTTTCAATTGGTGGTTTTTCCCAAATTGGTTTCCACATTAAATCCTAGTGTCACTTGTTTTCATGCTATTTCTTTCATGTGTATGCAACTAAGTTAATTAAGGTTAATCATAGAAAATATCTTAACATTTTCATGTTAAGCATTTTTCGAGTTATAGTTGTTATTTCAGTGGTTGCCGAGTTACAACATAATATCAGTATTAACTGAGTACCTATGTGTTCATCGAGCAATAGTATTTTCAATAATGTTTATGTTCTATGCTAACATCTAAGGGATCTAAGATTTATTTTAGTGGTAACTAATTCACCCTTCCCCTCTTTGTTACTCCTCTTATATTTCCAACACAATAATTGTAGGGTATTTTAGATGCTTTAAGGAAAAATACCTCTATAAGTTTCCAACTAGCATGACTGTCACAACCCCATTTTTCCCATTTATGAATAAATTGGTCTCCTTTCTCCATCTGTATATTTGTTGAAATATTTTTATTTTATTTTATGGATAAATATTGAATAAATTTTTTTATGTAATTGTTAAACGGTTGATGTTTAATACTGCATACATTTTTTTTCTTTGGAATAATTTTGTTCAAAAGGGATGAAAGTTCATTGTAATTTGAGAATTGGAAGTATGCTTCCATTTGATAAATCACAAAGGAGTGATGTGAATCCTTATTATTTATTGTCCATGAATATTATGAAAATCTTGAGAATTATTTTGAAATTATACCATAGGAAATGTTGTTCAATTCAAACATTATCACATGTTATGAATGTTGCATTATGATAAATCTTCTTAAGGAATGAATATTTTATTGGAATAACTTATGGATATACCTATGTGTAGATAGTGCATATTGAGAAATTATGAATTTGTTCATTAGATTTTTTGTTGCATGAGTGCATCATGTTACCTTTGGGATGGATGGTAGTTTTCTAAATATATCACAGACAATGAGTTGCACAATTTTAGTACTTCTTTTGGTTTTACCTAGTTAGTCTTCCTTGTTGTCAGGCTATGCATATTTCAAAAGTTAGGAAAGATTTTGAGAAAGATTAAAAACTTCATTGTAGGGTGGTAAAGCACTTCTACAATATTCTTGCCCCCTTATGTTTTTAGACAGGTTCTAGAGACTTTTTCAGAATGGTCAACATATTTGGTACATCATGATATTACGATAACTAAAGTATAGTTTCCTTTAGAAATAAGAATACGTGTGTGTGTGTGTGTGTGTGTGTGTGTGTGTGTGTGTGTGTGTGTGTGTGTGTGTGTGTGATGATAATCCAAAGTTAATGTTGTCATGTCAATATTCAAATGACTTTGACTCTATGACTTCCATAATTTATGGAGATTGTTGATGTGGTATTGGTTTTGTAGGGGGTTTTTACATATGGTTTCAAAGATCTTGGCTCCACACTAGAGCCTTGATTTCACTATGCTAGACACAAAAATTTAAGTCAAATAGCTTAATTTATGTTACATGAGTTGATGACATGGGTTTCATGTTGTGTCTCCTAGTTATGATTACGTATGACAAAGAAGGATACAATGCTCCTTATGCATGTCATGGTTTTGAGTTGACATTGCATTATTTTAAAGATTGTCAAACTGGAAATTTTCTAGAATAATTGGTAATCTACATACATCATATGGTTATCATTATATTTTGATTGAATTTATGTGATTATATATTATTCATAATATTGGATTATACTTGAAGTACTTATTTCTTGCATGTGTGATGCAAGAAGGATGTTAATTCATATTATCCATTGAGATAGTCAAATGGTGGTTGAATTTTGCACTAGGTTATGAGTGACCATAAATTCAAAACTTGACTTATGATAGAAATGAAAATGTCTTTTACTGTGTAGATGACATGTAATGCATATGTGGTGCAAAAATTTTGATGCTAGATTCATGAGATTCTTGGAATAATCTAGCAAGGTATAAAGGAAGAATAAAGATTTTTATTTGTAAAGGTATTACTTGTTGCATTTTTCATTTAGGAACACATGAAATTTCAAAAGAAAATACAATTAACAAGATGCAGCACACGTATTCATATTTTTGAAGTTTGGTCATGTTCTTAATGTTCCTCAGATGCAAGGCATTGTGTAAAATCTACTCCCTCTTGGTGACTAGTGAGAGTCACTAAGTTTTATGTGATCCTTTAGTTTTTTTTTATGAACTTTAAAGTGATCAAGTGATAGCTTGAAAAATTCATATGTTCCTTGTGATCACCTAGCCACCTATTTTCTTCGGTGACCTATCTACTATGAATCTTGTTCACATTTATCTTTATGATTTTTGTGCCTCTTTTTTGCTTTTTTTGTACCTTGATTTTGAGAATTGTGAATCTTGATTTCAAGGTTTCTCTGATCTTGAGGTATTATTACTATGTGTGTTTTTATCATGCTAGTCCTATGATTTGAAAGTGATATCATCTATCATGTTTAGTGTGAAATATTGATATGATGTTTAAGGGAGTAGGTTGTGAAGAACATGTCATTCTTTCTCTACATTAATTTTTTGTCATTTTATGTATGAGATTGCAAAGCTTACTTTCTGATGTGGGTGTAATGTGGCTATTTTGGAAGGATAGAAATGGATATGGTGTGCTCCATTTATTTATATTTGCCACTTTTGATTAGAATGGATACATTATGTTTTGTTTCTTCTATCAGCCAAACTTGGCTCTTAAAGTGCTTTGACCAAATCCATTTTATATTACTGCATAGATATGTTGTTATTTATTTCATAGCATATGAGTAGATATGTTGTTGTTTATTTCACTGCATATATGTAGATATGCTAGTGTATTATGTTTCCCTATCACATTCCATGATTAGGCTACTCAGACATATGTGGATAGTAGTTTGTTTTAGGATTGGGAATTATACATGTTAGGTAGGATCTCAAAGAAGTATAACGATTCATGGTTGGGTAGAAAAGAACTTCAACCATATTTTATGTGATGATTAAATGGAGAGAAGGTCATACATCAAAATTTGTGCTTATATCTTGGTTAAGCATACCTACATAAAGGAAACTATGAATTCACATTAATGTGAAGATATAAAATTTTCTATTTCCTAACATATTATGGTGATGAGATGGGCTAGAGAGCCTAGATCACAAAAATGAGAAAAGTGTGGATCTACTAATCCTTATAGGTGTTTGGTGAGCATAACCAGATGAATCCTTAAATTGTACAGATCACATGATAGATAATATTGTACTTGAATGGTTTACTTATTGATCCATGTTTGTTGTTGAGGTCAACATTTTATATGATGCTCACTAAGGTATGACACTTTGGATTTATATTTGACAAAAACATATGATGAGATGAAGCTTGACATGTACATCAACTTCTTGATAATATCCATTTATAACATAGTCGTGTGATGACATGTTGTGTTCAATAGTTTGGTTGATAATTGGCTTTGATTATTTTGACACGTAGGTTGAAAAATGAGAAGGAAGTGACATGATTAATTGAAAAATATTTTATTTACTCATTCATTCGACTATGTGTATTCAACTTTTGGCTTCGAATTGACTTGAATTTTGGCCAATATGTCAAGTGTATGGAAATGCAATCTTCCTTTGAGGATGCAAAAGGGTATGTATAGAAATTTGTTGACATATTTTACTCAATCAACCTCGTTGATGAATGTCGATCAATGATTTTGTTTGGACTCTTAGTCAATAAATTGATCCACATAGACTTAATGACATAGACTTTGTTATTATGCATTTGACTTAAAACTTTGGTTGATATGTGTAGCTTGAAATTTAGTTTTATTATCTAATTAGATGTAGAACTTTGGGTCAATCTTGCTTGATACATTTGACTGTGTGGATTTTTTTCATTCATCTTCTTATCATACTGGTTAGATATATGCTAATAATTTTGAGCTAAATGATGCATAATGATGTAATTTCATTTGGATGTTAACTTCTATAAGCATTGTATGCATAATGATGATTAAATGTTAATGATTACATTGATGATATTATATGGAAATTTTATTATATTTAATGATAAATCAAATGATGATGAATGAGATGTAATGTGATTGCATTACTTGATTATGTTTCATGGACACTCACCAATTGATGTGGACACCTACTCACTTAGCGAGCACCATATGTTAGATAGTACATGTGGAACATATGGTTGATTACTTTTGGTTACTCATGATCAAGGTGTGATTAAATATGAGTTTAAAGGAAGACATTGACTCTTGATATTTACATTTGAATACTTATCTTGTTGATCTATTGACACTAGAAATGAGCTAAAAGTATTATGAGTGTACATGTATAAGTGTGGCAGGAAGTGGACATGAAGTACCTACTATCAAGATCAAACCCATGTGATGTCAACGTATGATAAGTAAGAACACGTATGTGTGCTTTTGATGTAGGAGCATGATGGGTGTAAGAGCAATCTTGCATCACCCAAAAAAAATATTTTAATTTTAGTCTTTTCTATTTTAATAAGGACTAGTAGATAGGGTGGTTACTATTTATGGGAACATGATATCTTTAATAAGTTTTTCATATGAGCCCAAAATTTCTCATTTTCTATAGGAAGGTTCATTTTAGAGTTATAAGGCTACCATAAAAATCTCATTTCCCAAGATTAAGTATTAGAGAAGTTATTGCAGATTTTCAGTGGAAAAATTTGTAGAAAAATATTCAAGCTCACCATTGGAGGCCTTAGAGTGCTCGGATGAGGTCTAAAAACTCAAGGAAAGGGCACTTGCACCATTACAAGCCTGTAGATTAGAAGTTGGTATTTCTAAAAAGTGGTTATAATAGCCAATCAAAGAAATGGTTTGAGAGTTATGGCCTTCCAAAGTTAGGCTACTTGAAATATCAAAAATAATTATCAAATATTTATTTGGTTGACTCTATATGTATGTTAGGGTCTTTCAGCCCTAGGTATTAAGTTACAATGTCTAGAACCTTCCTGAGCGACATAAAATTGTGTATTTAAGAAAGGCCCAAAAATTGTCTAGAATAGCTTTGGGTGTAGTTCATAGCTTAGTCTTGCAGATTATAGTAATGAAGGCACCCATGTGGGTTTTCATTTTGTACTTGTAAATTCTGTAATTCCACATTTGTGGCACAAATAAGAAGTCCATATTTTGTTCTAGCATTTGCTGCTATTTCTTTGTTTCTATTATGAGTTTATGGTTTTAAGGGGAGCACCCTTCATTAGTTCTATCTTGTGATTTTAAGATAGGATGTTACTTAATCTTGAGGATAATTGAGATAAGGAAGTATTTGATTTGACATTTTGTTAGCTATTGGACTTGATTTGTGATATATGATGGATTGATGTTTTGGTGTTGTTCCTATAATGTAGTAGAGGGAATGACACATCATAAGAAGGGGGAATATTTTAGGAGAGGTAGTCAAACCTTCTAAACCTATAGAATGGTAAAGGAATTCTCACACACTCACTAAGGAATTACTCTTGAAATGATTAATTGTCATATGTGCTTAATTCAAGTGTATGTTTATTTTATTTGGTTGTGTTAACCACATTATGTGTTACCTCTATCTTTGAAATTCATGTGTTGATTTGATTTCAATACATTCAAATTAAAAGTAGGTTTCATTTAAGAAAATGAGAATTTGACCTTGTTAAGTAGATGGAAGTCAAAGCAGTTGATAGAATTGAATGATGTACATGCAATATTGTGAGTAATGAAGGATATATTTTAAACCTATTAATATAATTTTCTTGAATATCTATGGATATGATTTCTTTTTCTTATACACCTCACCATCAAGGACTATGCATTTCTAATGGGGAAGGATGCCATTGTTGGAATTATAATAGGAAAGGTAATTTTATATGAGGGGAGGGGGGTGAATTAGTAGTTTAAACTTTGACCCATAAAACATTCACCACACATCCATCTCATACATTCAATAAGTAAACTGAAATACCATGTTAAGCATGTACATCAAAATCATGTAAACAAGTAAACATTCAAACATATATGAGACGAGATGTGATTACCCAGAAACCCTCCAATGAGAAGGTAAAACTGGGGTGGGGATGACACCCACAAATCTTCACTACTGCAGTAATAAAGTGTATCCAATGAAGGTTACAATGTTAGATCATGAGACATGATCTACCATGTGAAAGATTTTCCCTAGTAAAGGCTTACAAAGATTGTTAGGTCTCACCTTGTTAAAGGACTTCAACACCATGTTAAAAGTGTGCCTTGTTAAAGGACTTTAACTCACAATTAAGTAAGCACCTTGTTAGAGGATTTCAATACATCCTATTAGGACTAATCTATTAAGAGATTTAACTGATTCACTTGTTAGAATGACTCAACATTGATCCTATGGTTAGCACTTTGTTTCTTGATGAAATATCACCTCTAAACTAATGTATTCTTGATCCTTCTTGATTAGATGTCTCTTTTTTGTATACTATTTCCTTCCTCTATTCTCCCTTTAACTGATTATGCAATGCAATTTCACTTCACAATTCCTTAGCCATCACGAATGCTCTATTTTTGCATGCAAACTTCTCTCTTCTCTCCTTCCACACTCATATGAAGTTTAGGGTTTGTCCTCCTTAAGAAGATCTCGGTGACTTAGGGTTAGGTATGAATCAACAATTGTGATTCATCCATTTTACTGCTTAAACCTTCCCTTTTTCTAATTGGATGCATGTCCTTCATAGGGATTCCAACTTAAGATTCATCCTTATCATCAATATATCATAATTCAATCTGTAAATTGACTCAAAAATGGTTTACATAGTGGTTTGTCCCACTACAAACAACTATGACAAAACTGTGTTACTTGGCATCTGAAGTCTCTGATTCTCGACATATACTAATTTCTATATTGTGACTCAGCATGCACTATTTTCTCAGCTTATGTATCACTCAATATACACTTTCTACTTGGCACTTGAGTGACTCAACACTCACTATGGTCTCAGTATGCTCTATTTTATACATGTTGTGCACAACATGTACTACTTATTCAACATGAACTAAGTAAATGACTTAAGTGTGTAGACACTCACTTGTCAAAACCAATTTGAGATAAAAAATCTCCCCCTTTGATATGAGGGTCAAAAACACTTGGTCATGCATTGATATCCTTATTCTTATGAGCATAACATATCTCTTATTCAGCTTATGTACAAATTTCAAAATTTCAAAATTTTGCAACAACTTATACCTCAAAATTTTATAACTCCCCCTGAGTTGTTTGGATTTGGTTCTATACTCAAAAATGTTAACTCCTACTAAGTAGATATTTTGTACTATTCTTTTCTTGCTCCCCCATGCTCTTACTTTATTTTTCTTAAGATGACTTTCTTCTCCCCCTTTGGCATGGATACTCTTTCTCTCCTTTCTTACTTTCTCCCTGTTTTCTTAGCTCTCATTCATCTCCCCCTTTTTGACATTGATGTCAATGGGCTATACACTAATAGTGTGTTTATCCAAAAAATATTTATGGACTTCAAGAATAATTTTAAGAGTGGCATCCCAGTTTTCACAAGCTATATCCAAAGACTTGATTTAGATGACCAGCTCAGTAGCAAGGTGGACTAGGTCGTCTAATGTAGAAAGATTGGGGTCTTTCTTCATAACAGTTTCTACATAGCCTAAATCCTTATGAAAAATATCCATGTGAGGAGTTAGTTTTGTTTGAATGCCAATTAGTTTGGCCCTTATATTGGCTTCTACTATAGGTAATGCTACTATCTAATTCTGGGTTTGCAATATAGCTCTGAAATGATTCTCACTTTGAGCTGGAGCCATAGGAAAAATTGCACCTGATGAAGTAATTTGACTTTCCAAATTCAAAATGTGACTCCTTGTCTCTTGTGTGAAGAGTGTGGGGCTACACAATTTGGTGTATAGTGAGAAAATGTTCTCAAGTACCTTCTTCACACTCTCTACCTTAGTTGCCAGTGCAACTTGTGTAAGTGCTATATCACCTGATATTTTCTCATTTATTTTACTTTGAAATTTCTTTTCATACCATTCTAATAATTTTGCATTAGTATCAAGGTCTGCATCATTTACCTTTTCCATTATATTTTTCAATTTTTCAATCAATGGCTTGGTTTCATTTGGAGTAGGTAGACTAAATGCATCTAGGAAGATGTCTTTAATATCAAGCAAAGCTTGTTTCTCCCTATGATCCCTTCTGAGTAGTTCTTGATGCTTCTTTCTAGCTAGGACTTCTTGTATTATGTCCACCTACTCAATTGTCATTGTTTCATAATCATATTTTGGTAAAAAAATCTCTTCATCTAGGCTTACGTTCCCATATGTTATGACCTCTTCTTCTTTGATGAACTTTGACTTGGCACTAGAAATCGCAAAGTTGTTGCATCTATGCTTGGCCTATGAAGAGTGTGACTGGAAGGAGTGCTAGATTCTGGTAAAGTTACCAAGGCTTGGATGGTTGCTTGCTCCTTCAACTTTGGTGTCAACTCAGCCTCTTCAAGCTTTTCCTTTTCTAACACAATGCTTTGGATTTCACCTTGAACTTGTGTTGGAGGTGTAGATAAGTCTATCTAACCTATTTGACTCTGTGTATGAGTAGTTGCTTGAGTTTCCACTTTATCTACTTCAACTGTATCAACCGTTGTAGGTGTAGCTTCTGGTACTTTATCTAAAGGTTGTACATTAGTGACTTTAGGGGTGATAGTAGGTTGTTCTTGTGTATTCACCTCTTCCCTATTAGTGTTAGTCACTAACTTTTGAATTTCATCTACACTCACTAATATAGGATTGTCACACAATTTAGCTTGTAGTGTAGTTTGATCAAGTATCTTTTTCAAATTTTCCTTTATTAGGGGGTTGATGTTACAAGTAGTGAGATTAGAAACATGCTTTACTATAACTATTTTATTATTTACACTTGTTATTTGTTGAGGGCTAACATTTGGCAATTGTGTATCTTGTACACTCTATTCTTCTTGCTACTCTTTCTCAGCTATTGCCTGGTCATCTATATTCATTTATGTTCCTCCCTCAATTGTGCCTTCATTTTTGTCATCTTCTTCATCATCCTTAACCTCAATAGGCTCTTGTTCACCTAATTTTACTGTAGCTAACCCATATGTGACTTTCCACATCTATGTGTTCTTATTTACAACATCTTCAATATTGTTCTACAATATGTTGAATGCTCTATATTTGGGTACAAATCTAACAACATATTTCTTCATAGCTTTAACAATCTGTGCCTTACTGAGTTTATGTATAACTTGAGCAAGTGATGTCTCCTTAATTTTCTTTTCTATGCTCAAACAATAATGCCATTTCTACTCAACTCTTTCATATAAACTTATAGGCATTGAGTTGGCAATTTCTAGTGGGGCTTTCTTAAAATTTTCCATCATGGCATATATTGCCTCTTCCACTTGATTCTTTTCAACTTTACCAATATTATCAAAAATCAATTTTATTTAATTCTCATTAATCTGCATTTTTGTTAACATTCTCACATAGGTTTTCTAAATCTGAAGATGGGTTATGACTCATCACTTTGAATTGGTTGTTGTCATCTAATTATGTTCTTTCTTCATCAGATTCAACTTGAGCAATGTACTTTCTCCTTGGTATTATCTTTTCTCCTTCTTTGTGCTCTATAGATTTGTGTTGTGACATGTGCACTAGCCCTTGTGGTAGGTGTTGTAGGTTTGGGTTGGCTTGGCTTGGAAATCTTCTTGGATCTTGTCATTGTTTGTGCCTTATCCTTTCTCTTCTTCTGATTAGTAGGAGTAGGTGGTTCCTCGACTTCTTCTCCCTTAACACCTTCTAAAAATTTTGTCTCTTCCTCTTGCTGATCTTCACCCAATCCTTTTGTTAATGCAAGTGGTTCTTGGATTTGAGTGTCTTCTTCTTCTTCATCCTCTTCCTACTTAGCACCTTCACCAAATTTGGCTTTCAATTTCTTTACTAATTTCTCCTTCTTCTTGATGACAAAGGCAGTTTTTAATTCCATGGTAATATTAGATTTGGCCATTTTATAATTACCAAATGCTTTGGAATTTTTATCTATATCTTCTGCAAGTAATGCATTTATTGTTACAGAGGGCTCATCTATGTTAATTTTATAGCCTAATGGCCTTAGCCATCTTACTCTTGGAGTTTTTGCTTGAAAAAATGTATAATCAACATCCACTAGGAAATAAACATCATCATAATGCTTTTCCACTAATGATACTTGAATCCTCAATCTTTTCTTCATAGATTTCTTGAAGTCCTCAAAGTAACTTGTCATTACTGATTCAAAATTATCACCTAGTTGTTCAATGAATTCTCCTATTTGAACTACTACAGACCTGTTTGTCTTCCATGCCACAATGCCAAATGTAGGAAATGTGTTTTGAACATAAAAGAAGATACATATCAAGATAGATCCAAATTTTCACTAAGCACTCTTTGTTTTCCTTATTGCTCCTAGGTGTTTAATCAATTGCTACAGCTATATCTCGATAAAATATCATATGTATGATCATTCTTCACAATCTTATAACCCACATTAACTACAATACAAGGCACACAATTCAATCTGCTTGATTGGTAAAACTATATGCAATTACCCTTATAGAAAAATCTATTACAGGATCTATGATGGTGTCTATTGTCATTCCTCTCTTATTCCACACAACTCTCATGTTCTTCTCAATAACCTATTTTGATTCACTCCTCATAGTCTTAGGCCGATCTAGGGTTGGATACCCTAATACCCTATGGATTATTCTTTTGGTGATTTCATAGGCCTATTGTCTAAGCATAGTGAACTATCATGTATCCTACTCAATACAATCCTGATCCATTCAATTTTGAAAACATTAGGAAAATCTAGGGAATGAGTTAACCCTTTCTTCTCTATAATCTTAAATTCTTTTTTTAGCACACCATTTTCACATAATTTAACATATGCTTCTCTAATTTCCATATCTCCAAACCTACCAATATTATAGTTGTAACACTTTTTTACATCCTGAATCGTTAAAACTTTTGGTGGTATCATGGATAACACATCGGGGGGGGGTCTTGTTTGAATGCAATGTCAGGTATGGCTTTGAAAATAGGTTGTTATACTTCGTTACTAACCAACTGAACATTCAAAAGCTCCTTATCCTCTACACCATTTCCTTTCAAGAAACTAGACATCATTTTGTAAAACTAGGGTTTATGAAATAAGAAACAACATAGCTTAGCACATGATAAATAACTTATAAAATCTGATAAAATGGTGTCAAATTGCTATTCAAATCTTCTGCAATCACTTCATATGAGTTTTTGGCTTGCCTCTAGCTCTTCTTGCTTTTCTTGATTTCAAATGATGCAATAATGAGTTGAAATTGATCAAATACTCTTTCGAAGTACTGCAATTAATGCTAAGTGCTTACATAGCTGTAAGCTTGGCATCAACTAATTTTAGGCTCACTCAACATCCACTAGTCTTTTCATTCATTCAGTAACCATTACGATCTCGACAAAAACTAGCCAGTATGTTAGCTCGACATCCTCTAGTATTTCACTAAAAAATCATAGGAAACTTTTCATGCTCGGTAGTAACATGAAAAACTTTTAAAAAATTCTTTGATTCCTAATAACATCTTGCATCTTTACTCATGCTTATGTAGACTTTTTAGTGCTAAATCCTTTGGATGTGATGTATGATTTAACTATTTGAATATGTAGTGCCTCTCCCATTTGAATTTTGTAAGCTAGCTTGATGGATGCAACCTTGTTGGTCTTTTGGTTGTAATGGATCATGATTCAGACCATGAGTGGTCTACACCATTGAGGTGATTAGATTTATGTTATTGTATTAGTTGCTTTGATTATGCTTTGACTGATTTATGAGATTATGATGTGATTTATGGTTCACTGAGGTTTGTGCCAGTGGTTACCAAGATTGATGTGGTATCATGAGGTTGTTTAGTGATTACCTTGAGATATGTGTAGAGATTGCACTATGTGCTAGTACTATGTTACACTAGACTAGGTTCCTATAGTAGTGATTAGTCATGTTTATGATTGTGTTCACTTATGTGTTTTAAGTGTCTTTTCATGTTTTGTAAACTACCATTATTAAATTCTTAAGTAATTAGAAATGGATTGTCCATGTTGGATTCTTTGGTTATGTGTTGCAGATATTTACCTTGTTATATTCTGATTCAAGAGATATTTGTTACTTAGGTTATGTTTTACATTTGAGATGACCTGAGGGTCAGATGTTATACCTTGATTTTAGTATCACAGGTGTTAGATTACTATGTTTTTTAGTCAATCATATTGTATGGTGATGCCATTTTGATATGATAGTGTATTTTATGATGATATCTGGTTATCTAGTATTTGAAAATATCTCTAATTATGTTATGTGATGGATTTAATGCTATGGTTATTTAATTCATTCCTACATTATTATGCTTTATGTGAACATGAGTGATGTAAATAGATTATTTTGATATAATTAAATAAATCATTATATTAGGTGATTTAATGCATTTATTGCTTCAGCTAAGTTATTATATGAAATTGCATTTGATCGTGTTGTTTAGTGTGCAGGATTTACATCCCTAGCAATGGCACATGGAGTTAGTGATTCAACTATTCATATTTTATCAATGTCATCCCTGTATGGTTGACGTATCCTTATTTTAATTATTTAATTAAACATTTTGATGATTATTAAATCTGAACTCATTTGCATTATGTGGTTGGACAAGTGAGCATATCTATGCATTTAGAGTTTCACATTGTCGTGAAAGTTGTTAAGGAGATTTCTGTGTTTTTGGGTTTTTGGGTTTTTAATTGATTTATTTTAATTTCTGAAAGCTTTTCCATAGATGAATTCCTATTTCTAGGAATAGCCTATTTTCATTTGGCTCGATTCGAGGTTTAACTAAGTTGGTTGGTTATTTGTCCTAATCGATTATTCACTCAAAAAGTGAATAAATATCTAAAAAGGAATTTAATTCCTCACTTCTCACTTTCGAATTAGAAAGTTGGAGAGTAAAACCCAAAATCCTCTTCATGAGGATTTATTGTTTTGTTTGTTGTGGGAGCTATGGGAGTGGGATCATCATAGGATCAGGCTTGTTCGATCCAACTTGAGGAAATGGATTGCCACGATTTTCAACTACTTCTATGAGCTATTTATTTTATGGTTTAGATTCTCATTTTTCCCTTTTGGTTGTGAGGTAGGGTTTTCCCATTTTATTGTTTCAACTTCATTTCTACTTCTATTTTTGGTAGCCATTTTTTTAGATGCTGAGAACTAGTGTTTCTCTTCATTTATGTATGCTAGCTCTACTCGGTTGGGCAATTATGAGCATTTCCTTATTTTTCAGGTTGAGGGTTTGGGGTTTTACACTGTTATGCTGGCCATTTTTGCATACGGTGTTCGAACTCAATTATTTTTGGATTTATGGGTTTTTTGTACCCAAAGGTCAAATGGGTTTTAATTTTGAAATTTTCCAAAATTTTGGAGTTTTTGTCTTGTTTTGTGTGCCACCCTATTTTCTCGAGTTTTCTTGGCACAATGCGGTTCGTGGACTTGGATGATCCATTTGGATATCAGTTAGACCACTATTGCACTTTTATGTTGCATTGGGATGCATGTCACACCCATACTCCCAACTTTGTGTTCGGTTGAGTAATTTTATACCTGCCATTATGGTTCCTTTTGGACCTTTGCTTTTGTTTCGTGGACACTAGGATTCATGTAGAATCCATGCTCCCAAATTGAGGCCAGTTGAGTGAGTTCATGATGTTTGATCTTGTTGCATCATTGGGATTTTTCTAGAATCTATACTTCCAAATTAAGGCCGGTTGAGTGATTTCATGATGTATGGTTTTATTGGCTTTGAGATTCATGTAGAATCCATCCTCCTAAGTTTCTTTCAGTTGGGTGTTTTATTTTGCATTTTGTTCTCATCCAATCCTTGTGTTATGATCTTCATGATGGTGGTGCACCACACACAAGTACGTGTGCATACAGTTGTCAGAGGACTTGTGGGTCTTGAACTTCTGTGGTACTTCTGGAAGTTAGGATCATTAGGGTTGGGGTGGGAGTATGCATGCCCACGGGCACTTGTCATAGGATGAGCATGGGTAGGGTAGGGTAGCATATGGAGGGGGCTTCTATCTCTATAGCCCAATGTCTATTTCCTAAGGGTTGGTGTGTAGAAACTTTTTAATCAAGTGATTACTAAATAAAATGTGTGAGTGTTAAAAAAACTTAAAGATAATAAAAAGGATTCAGGATGTGCTCCTTCTAGTATGAAATGGAGAGCTTCTAGTACCAGCTTGGGCTTGTTGATGCCAAGTGACTCTCCATGATGTCAGCCCCTACTTAGTAGCCTTATGAGTGTTTGACCAGGACCTGTAGCACTTGCATTGTCTTAGGTTCTTGGTTATTGTCATCATACTATCTGGCGTGAGTGTTAGCCATGGATATTGTGATTTTTGTGTGTTTTTGGTTGGATCATTATCTCCATTAGCATGGTGGGTGTGAACCTATAGGTGCCACATGGTTGGAAGGAATAGCTACCTCTACCACTACTAGGGACTGGTGTGCAGAGACAGTCTTTTGTCCTAGTGTGACCATTGCGAGATATTTTCACTTGATACTTCAAGTTTTAGAGTATGCTTTCTTGTGATTAATACTTTCATTGGAATGCTTGGATATCATGTTTAGATGATGTTAGTTTATTTGATGCATTCTTGTATTATGATGTTTAGCATATGATTAGATGATGTGAATTGCTTTGTTGGTATATCTATTGCTTATTGATGTTTAGCATGTGATAGGTGAGGTTATCTTCTTGTAGGATTATCTTATGCTTTATTGCTAGCATGTTAGATTTCCTTATGTTTATATTGTAGTAGTGATGTCCCTATTATGATAGTACCAATGATCTAGTCGGTGACTTGGGATTTTACACATGGGGGACGGCTAGGATCCATGATGGTCTTATGATGCTATTGACGGTTGGGAGGAACCATGTTCTTAGTTTGGTTGTTTTACACTTTGCGATGTTATTTCTGTTCACTGCAGTGTTTCTTTCAATACATTCTTTTACTGCTATGGTTTGGATGGATAGATGTTCCTCTTTCTTATTTCATTTCATATTGTTGATTATGCACTCGAGTGTTCGCTCTTTGATCTATGTGGATCTGTTACTCCCTAGTGTGGAGGTTTGTTTTCCCATTTCATTCCTCATTTTGACCCTTAGAGTAGTTTTCTTGCTTTCCTAGGTGACCATGTGTTAGCATGGTGCGATACAATAAAGTGTTGCATGCCCATTGGAGTTTTGTCATGTGTTCCCTGATTGTGTCGCATGCCTCTTAGAGTTTTGTCCTGTGATACTTTCTAGTATTTCACTCCCATTGAAGAAGTATGGTATGATAATTGTAAAGTATCATACACCCTTAAGAGAAGTGTCTCCCAATTTTTGAAAGTATCACCCTCCTTCTTGAGAAATATTGCACAATACTTTAAAGTATTGCCCAGTGCTTATTTAAAGTATTGCCTGGCTTTTGTGAAAACCTATGCGAGCAGACAGCAGGTAGTTTTTAGTAAGACCTAGACTTTTTAGGAAGAGTTTTGGGTACCCTCTTAGGTGTTCTTCAATCCTTTGGTGATGCACTTTAAAATCAGAATGTTTTGATTTGGATTCAGTTATGCATTTTTTGGTGTCTATCATTTTATTCGGTAGTGGCATTTGGAGATTCATTGGTTTCTTGGATTGTTGGTGAAGTCTTCCATTGTGATCTTTGTGATCCTTGTATGATGTTGTCATGTGCATTCATACTTTTTAAAAGAAAAAAATCTTGGCTTCAATTGAATCCTTGTTCCAAGGATCTCTGAGCAAGGCATTGCATCTGGTATCAGAGCCCATGTTCAATTATTAGGATCTCTATGTATATGTTGCTCATATGGTTTGTGTTGCATTGGTTGAGTGTGAGTGTCTTGGTGAAGAGCTCATGATTTTTGTTGCTTCAATATCTACTTGTGATGGACTTTCTTGTCTAGTAGATGTGGCTAGAGCATTGTGAGGAGAAGGAAGTGGGTCTTCCTAGTTTTGTTAGCGGGATCATTGTGCCTTGTTTGTTTGGTTGTGTGTGTGACCCTTTTTGGATGGAGCCACTGATTGGTTTCCATGTGTTGGCTTTGTGTGCCTCTTCTTATTTCTCCTTGGGGAGAAAGTTGCATTATTTCCCTATTTTCTCCTAATTGCAAATTATAAATGAATCTTATTTTTGATTTTGTGTGTTGTCATTATAGTAATGAAATGGTTCCCTTCATTGAAAAGTGAGTGTTTATTGTGAATCATTGTAATTAAATTGGTGTTGTATTAAGATATTTTGGGTTAATGACTTAAGTCCCCAATTTGAATGCTTTATAAGCTTATGTAAATTGTATTAAATTGATGCATATATAAATGTTGCATTGCATGGAAAATTAATGTTGTCTGCATATGCATGAGGTTACTGATGGTATTCTGCTTGATGTGAGTGAGTGTGTTCTCTAACACTACTAGGATGTTGTACTCCTTAGCAATGTGTGGTGATTTATCCCTCTTGTATGATTGTTCTCAGTCATCACATGTAATGTGATTTTATTGATGCCTTATTTTATTTGGCTAGAGGTACTTTCCTCATGTTGTTAGGCTAGCATTGGTTTTCAGTATTTTTCGCTCTTGGACCAGTCATCAAATTTTATCTATCACTCTCATTGTGACAGTTGTCATTCTTGAATTATTGTTGAAATGAGATCTTTTGTGATTTATTGTTGAAGTGGACCATTCCCCCATTTAGGCTTTTGATTATGTTTCATGGTGACTATTCTACATGTTTTAGCTATTGCCCAGTTGTGTGTTGTGACTCTATCATGTTCATCTCGAACCTCTAGTAGTACATACAAGGGATAATATCATAGAGAACATGCTAGTGCACTTGTAGTAGATGTAAAGTTAAAGTAATTGAATATTTTAAATGGTGATTAAGCTTAACGTTGTTCTAGAAAGAAAATTGAAAAGATAGGTACTTGTTGTTTGGGGAGTAACTCTAGAACCCTTGCTTTGGAAACCTTTCAGTTTCATTATGCATTTAGTACTTATGTTTAAATTAATGAAATTATGAAAGAAAATTAATGATGGTCTCAATGTGTGAATTACCTTTCTTTTCATGCCTTATGTCATTCTGGACATGTCTTCTCTTTGGTTGTTTTAGAGATTTCATCTGTTGCTTGTTTTGGTAACTGAGATGGTTTGAGTTGCCTTTGATGTTTTATCTATGGTGATTAAAACTCTTAGGTTTTAGGACTGTCTAAGCTCCATCATGTCATAGGTCTCATTGATATTTTTCAAATACTTTTTGAATGGAGTCAATCTAAGGCTGGATGTGAAAGTTATGGCCTCCAAAGTGAAGGCAATTTTTGTGTTGATTTGAAATTTCACACGAGAATCTAGTGGTCATGCACTTTCTTGTCTAGTTCAATGAGAAACTTCACACGACACTATGGTGGTGTGAAATTTCACATGGAGAACAACAAGCATCTCTAAGCACTTCTAGAGTTGCAAATTGATGTGGTATCATGAGGTTGTTCCGTGATTACCTTGAGGTGCATGTTGAGATTGCACTGTGTGCTAGTACTATGCTACACTAGACTAGGTTCCTATAGTAGTGGTTAGTCATGTTTATGATTATATTCACATATGTATTTTAAGTGCCTTTTCATGTTGTGTAAACTACCATGATTAAATGCTTGATTAATTAGAAATGGATTGTCCATGTTGGATTTTTGGGTTATGTGTTACGGATATTTACCTTGTTATATTTTGATCCGAGAGATATTTGTTACTCAAGTTATGTTTTACATTTGAGATGACCCGAGGGTCAGATGTTATACCTTGATTTTAGTATCATAGATGTTAGATTATTATGTTGTTCAGTCAATCATATTGCATAATGATTCCATTTTGAGATGGCAGTTTGTTTTATGATGATATCTCGTTATCTGGTATTTGGACATATCTCTAATTATGTTATATGATGGATTTAATGCTATGATTATTTACTTAATTCTTGTGTTGTTATTCTTTATGTGAACATGAGTGATGTAAATAGATTATTTTGATATAACTAAATAAATGGTTAAATTAGGTGATTTAATGCATTTATTGCTTCAGCTAAGTTATTAGATGCAATTGCACTTGATCATGTTGTTTAGTGTGTAGGATTTACATCCCTGGTAGTGGCACATTGTGTTAGTAATTTAGCTATTCATATTTTACCAATGTCATCCCTATATGGTTGACGTATCCTTATTTTAATTGCTTAATTAAACCTTTCAGTGATTATTGAATCCAAACACATTTGCATTATGTGATTAGACCAGTGAGCATGTCTATGCATTTAGAGTTTCGTATTGTCACAAAATTTGTTAAGGAGATTTATGTGATTTTGTTTTTTGGGATTTTTAATTGATTTATTTTATTTTCTAGTAGCTTTTCCATAAATGACTTCCTATTTCTAGGAATAGCCTATTTTCATTTGGGTTGATTTGAGGTTTAACTAGGTTGACTAATTATTTACCCTAATCGATTATTCACTCAAAAAGTGAGTAAATATCCAAAAGGGAATTTAATTCCTCACTTCTCACTTTTGAATTAGAAAGTTGGAGATTAAAACCCAAAATCCTCTTCATGAGGATTTACTATTTTGTACGTTGTGGGAGCTATGGGCATGGGATTGTCACGAGATCAGGCTCATTGGATCTAGCTGGGGTAAACCTTGGATTGTCATGATTTTCAGCTACTTCTGTGAGCCATTTATTTTATGGTTTAGATTCATGTTTTGCCCTTTTTGCTATGAGGTAGGGCTTTCCCATTTTATTTTTTTGGCTCCATTTTTGCTTCTATTTTTTGTAGTTGTTTGTTTGGAGGCTGAGAACTAGTGTTCCCCTTTGTTTCTATATGCTAGCTCTACCCAGTTGGGTAGGTATGAGCATTTCCCTATTTCTGAGGTTGAGGGTTTGGGGTTTTACATCGTTATGCTAGTTGTTTTTGCATACAGTGTCCAAACTCGATTATTTTTGGATTTTTGGTTTTTTGTACCCCAAGGTCAAATGGGTTTTAATTTTGAAGTTTTCCAAATTTTTGGAGTTTTTGCCTCATTTTGCATGCTACCCTGTTTTCTCAGGTTTTCTTGGCACAATGTGGGTCATGGACCTGGATGATCCATTTAGATATTAGTCAAACCATTATTGCACTTTTATGTTGCATTCGAATGCATATCACACCCATACTCCCAACTTTGTGTTCAATTGAGTAATTTTATACTTGGTGTTATGGTTTCTTTTGGACATTTGCTTTTGTTTCATGGACACTAGGATTTGTGTAGAATCCATGCTCCTGGATTGAGGTCGATTGAGTGAGTTCATGATGTTTGGTCTTGTTACATCATTGGGATTCATGTAGAATCCATACTTTTGGATTGAGGCTGGTTGAGTGATTTCATGATGTATGGTTTTATCGACTTTGAGATTCATGCAGAATTCGTCCTCCTAAGTTTCTTTCAGTTGGGTGTTTTATTTTGCATTGTGTTCTCATCTAGTCCTTGTGTTATGATCTTCATGATGGCAATGCACCACACACGTGTATGTGGGCATATATTTGTCAGAGGACTTGTGGGTCTCGACCTTTCATGGTACTTTTGGAAGTTAGGATCATTGGGGTTGGGGTGGGAGTATGCATGCCCACGGGCACTTGTCGTAGGATGAGCATAGGTAGGGTAGGGTAGCATATGGAGGGGGCTTCTATCTCCACAGCTTGGTGTCTATTTCCCAAGGTTTGGCATGCAAAAGCTTGGTAATCAAGTGATTACTAAATAAAATGTGTGAGTGTTAATAAAACTTAAAGATAATAAAAAGGATTCGGGATATGCTCCTTTCATTGGGAAGTGGAGAGCTATTATTACCAACTTGGGCTTGTCAATGCCAAGTGACTCTCCATGATTTCAGCCCCTACTTAGCATCCATATGAGTTTTTTACGAGGACCTGTACCACTTGCATTGTCTTAGGTTCTTGGTTACTATCATCATACTGTCTGGTGTGAGTGTTAGCCATGGATGTTGTGATTTTTGTTAGTTTGTGGTTGGATCATTATCTCCATTAGCATGGTAGGTGTGGACCTACGGGAGACACACAGTTGGGAGGTGTAGCTAACTCTACCACTGCTAGGGACCAGTGTGCAGAGACAGTCTTTTGTCCTAGTGTGACTGTTGTGGGATGTTTTCACTTGATACGTTAGGTTCTCGAGTATGCTTTCTTGTGATTTATGCTTTCATTGGAATGCTTAGATATCATGTTTAGATGATGTTATTTTATTTGATGCATTCATATATTATGATGTTTAGCATATGATTAGATGATGTGAATTGCTTTGTTGGTATATCTATTGCTTATTGATGTTTAGCATGTGATAGGTGAGGTTATCTACTTGTAGGATTATCTTATACTTCACTACTAGCATGTTAGATTTTCTTATGCTTATATTGTAGCATGTTTTAGTAGTGATGTCCCAATTATGATAGTACCAATGATCTGGTCAGTGGCTTGGGATGTTACATGTAGGGGATGGCTAGGATCCATAATGGTCTTATGATGTTATTGACGGTTGGGAGGAATCGCATGCTTAGTTTGGTTGTTTTTCACTTTGGGATGTTATTTCTATTCACTACAATGTTTCTTTCAGTACATTCTTTTACTGCTATGATTTAGATGGATAGATGTTCCTCTTTCTTGTTTCATGGCATATTGTTGATTATGCACTCTAGTATTTTCTCCTCAATTAGATTTGTTTTCCTATTTCATCCCTTGTTCTAACTCTTAGAGTAATTTTCTTTCTTTCCCGAGCAACCATGTGCCAACATGGTGTGATACAATAAAGTGCCACATGCCCATTCGAGTTCTATCATGTGTTCACTGATTGTGTCGCATGCTTCTTGGAGTTTTTTTGTATGATACTTTCCAATATCGCACCCCCATTGAAGAAGTATCATACGATACTTGTAAATTATTGTAAACCCTTTAGAGAAGTGTCTCCCAATCCCTAAAAGTGTAACCCTCCTTCTTGAGAAATATTGCACGATACTTTAAAGTATCATCTATTGCTGATTTAAAGTATCATTGGCTTTTGTGAAAACCAATGCGAGCAGACAGCGGGCACTTTTCAGTAAGACTTGGAATTTTTGGGAAGAGTTTTGGGTACCCTCTTAGGTTTGTTGGTGAAGTCTTCCATTGTGAACTTTGTGATCCCTGTATAATGTTTCCATGTGCATTCATACTTATAAAAAATAATATCTTGGCTTGAACTGAATCCTTGTTCCAAGGATCTCCCGGGCTGGGCATTATAGAATATTAGTCCCACATACCTCTTGATTGTTTAGTTTCATGAGGTGTGATCCCCTAATCCATTGGGTGAAGTGATCCTTTCTCCACTTGATGTTCTGAAATTCTCTTTTTTCTTCCATGTCTTGTTAATATTATTTCTGTCATTTTCAATATCTACCTTGCCTTTGCCTTTATTGAACTCACAACTTGGTTCCTTTGACCTTGTTGGACAATATCGACTGATGTGACCAATCTTCAAACAACTAAAACATGTGGTTTGACTCAACCACCTTTTGTAGTCACTTCTAAAGTGTGTTCGAATGCAATTCTTAGGAACATGTCCATACTCTTGACAATATTGACAACTATATATTGTATTATAATCCTAGTTATAAGAGTTTTTATTATTTTTTACCTTTGCTTGCTTGTCTGATAACTACATGGGTTTGGATTTGTACTCAAAATTTCTATGTACATACTTTTGATAGTTATAAAAATTTCCTTCAAATCTTTGTGTATTCATGGTCTTAGTTCTGCATTCATGTGTCTGATGACCATGTTTTTTGCACTTATGGCAATGAACCATGCTCTTATGCTTGACATTCTGATTCATAGTCTTTCTCCTACACACATTAGTAGCATGCCCTTTCTTACCACAATTATGACAAGTAGGTTTGGAATTCTTATCTTTGTTGTTCCTTTTTTTAGCACTTTTGGATGACACTCCTTCAATACTTGTGTATCTTAGTCTAGGTGTATCATTATCGGATCTAGGGGATCTCAGTAATTGCTCAAAGTATTTGATGGCTTCACTTGGTTTATTGAAACTTTTAGCAAATTCATTTTCCCTTTTTAGGTCATTATGCAATTGCTAATTCTGCAACTTCAATGTTGTTATCTCATTGTCCTTGACTTAGAGTATCCAATTGCATGTAGGAAATCTTAGTTGGCTTTGATGATTTCTCTTCCAGTCTATTGGTAAAACTCTTTTGTCTTCTTCAATCATGGCTTTGTCTTCAATAGCTTTCTTTTTCTATTTGATCACTATTATCATTTTTTACGCCCCACCAAGATTCAAATTTTAAATGTTTTACCCGCCAATGGCTAGTGTGCAGAGTTAATATTATTTTAAATACCCGATCAAACCTTATAATATGTTTTGTAGCTCGCAAGTCTTCCATTGTCAGATCTAAAGAATATCTACTATTGGTGCTATCTCGCCATGGGAAGTTGCACAATGGATATGATAGCAACATAGCACCGTTCTGCCACATGTCCGGTTGGTCCCAGGTGTGCCTTGTCAAATATCGGCGAGGATTCATAAAACAGTTGGCACGTGGCCAGTTCCTATTGGCTATGTATTGAGAAGTCAGATCTATCTTGCTCACCGTTAGATTAGTACAGATCAACGATGGCTGCTATCTCGCTATGGAGAACTGTGAGAATTTTAACCATAGCAACATAGCACCTTGGTGATGCATGGCATGTGGGTCCATTTTTATCTTGTGGGCTGCAGGATGAACAAGTGTCTTGTCTTCCATGGCAGCTATCGAACAGGTCAAAGTACATAGGCAGATCTTATTGGCCCATCCAATTAACCAGGTATGCAGTCCTACAAAGAGTTTGAGTGTCGTAGATGTGAATTTGATCCACGGTTGGCATCATGTCACTATTGAGAGTTGCACAATAGATACCCATAGCGACATAATGCCTCGACGACGCGTGGCATAGATGATGTAATGGGCCTGCCCTTCTTCAAAGAGATAGTACATCTCATCCTTAGTGGAAATTGTTAGATGGGTCAGAATATAGTGGCATTTTTTCATTGGTCCATTTAGCCAGCTCAAGATGCAATTGTACAATTATGTGGACCACTATAGATCTAAGGCAGATCTATGGCAGGCACTATCCCACTATGGAGAACTGCGAGAATTTTAACCATAGCAACATAGCACCCTTTTGCCACATAGACCAAGGGGCCAAGTCTCGCCAAGGTATGTGTGCTAAGGATTTCCAGGTGTCATTCAAGTGTGGTACAGTTGCTGAGATGGTGCCAAGTATGATGGGCCCAAGTAAGAACAAGCATAGTATTACGACGAGTCTTCATGATCGTCAAATTTCAGGAAGATCGATGTTTGGCATTATCACAAAATTGAAAGTTGCACACTATATACGTTAGCAACATAGCACCTCAATGACACATGTCATATGGGCCTGTGTTATCTCGTGAACCTCAAGGATGATGCCAAGTTGTGCTAGGTAGATACCAGGTGTGCTGACAGCATTTCATGGGCCCAAAAGTTGAAAAGCAAAGCGTAGAACATGACGAGTCTCCACAATCGTTAGATTAAGAAAGATCAATGATGGGTGCCATCTCGCTATGGAGAACTATGAGAATTTTAACCATAGCGACATAGTACCTTGGTGACACATGTCTCGCAAGCCTAGCTAAGGTTGACAGTTAACGGCTAGCAGTTAGTGTAACCGTCGTAGCTGGAGTTGAGGAGTTGGTACGGTTAGTGATGAAGAGATGGTCAACTATGTAGGACTTCCATGAGGTGGAAAAATAAAAAGAGGTTGTTGGTCCACGTAGTCCATCCTACTTATAGAAATAGGTTCACTCGCTGACTCTGCTGATTCAGAACCCAAAAAATGAAGGTAATCAGTTTTGTTGCGACATTTGATCTTCATGATCGATTCCAACTACCATGAAATGAATGCAGAACGAGAAGAACACTCCACCACCCATCTTTTGATCCATCTACTAGGTCAGAGCGCAGTTATGGTACCATTTCTGTCTTCTCAAGGCCTTGTTCCAAATCATTGTGTCTAGGTCCACATCCAGATCAGATTTCCCCTTGATTGTTCTCTGCAGAACTTAATGGCAGGTAGCTGCGAAGTCACTTCAGCTGGAAGAGATCTCAGTTATGCCTAAACTATAAAGGCAACTTTTGTAGATTTTGTTGAGGTCGAACCTTTCTCTAGCTTTTCTCTATTGTTGCTCTATAATTCCAGTGTAAATTCCCCTGTGCCTCTGAACTGTATGATTCTCTATTTTATCTCCGTCAACCATTGGTATGAAAGTGCAAGAACTCTTTGCCTTCACCATTGTTTTGTGAAAGTCCATAATCTGCATGATTGTATCTCTGTTGGCTTATGAATGGTATATAAGTGAATCTCTCTTTCCTTGTGACATTCATCATGATCATCTTGATCTGCATGTGGTTATTTAATTAAAAAAAGTTTGAATGTGTATATCCTTAGTTTCATTCTGGTTCAATAGTGCATATATGGGTAGAGATTGGTCTGAACACTCTATTTTGGTGCATCGCCTCTTTAGATTAGGCTAGGTAGATTTTTTTCATGCTCTCCTCCTCCCTTTTCCCCTCCAAGAGTAGTTAGGTGCACCCTGATAGTAAGAGGAAGCCGGCCTTCTCCAAAGACTCAACCTCACAGTTCAAGTCCCACATCTTGGAGGTTGTTTCCATGTTTCACTAGGTTTTCCTCATGCATAGGCTCTGGACAAGGGTGCAAACCTAAGTGACAATAGTTTTTGTCATGCCTAGTGCGACAAATTTCAAAAATTTCAAGTCTACTAGTGTCAAAAGGGAAGATTTCAAGATTAATACTGAAGAGATAGTACTAGCTTCGGTGTTTAACACTTCAAGAGGCTCATTCTTCAAAGTACTTGGTGACTCTGAGCTTCAAACACATATCTGGTTCTAGACCAAAGTTGTAGTGATTCATGCCCAGAGCTGAGACAAGGACATCTTCTAGAGGTAATTTTCAATACCAAGAGCTTTCACTTTCAAACCCTAGAAGAAGAAAGACTAGAATATCCTTATCACCAGTTAGGAGTGCAATAGTAACAAATACTCCTGCAAGATCTATCTCTACTCCTCTTGTTGTTAGATCTCAGCCTAGACTGCCATCAGCATATATCAATAGATCACTTGTCTATATGGCATTGCCTAGAGCTCATACTTTTTCCACCTTTAATGGTGGGAGCCCTCTCTTGTTAGCCCAAAGACATGACATACCAGTAGCTACACTCAAAAGTATACCAGAATTTACTTGTGAAACTTCTACCTCCCCCTCAGAACACATTCAAGAGGTTGCAAATGTCTACAATATCCATGGCATTACAAAGGATGATGTTGTAGTTAGGCTCCTAGCCTCATCCTTGAAAATAAAAGCACTACAATGGTATAGAGGTTTAGCTCATGGTTCTATAACAGATTGGGATGGATTAGGAGCAGTATTCTGCAAACATTTTGAGGATAAGAGTGACTATTTGTCACTTTTAGAGTAGTTGACTACTATAAAAAGAGCCCCCCATGAATGTATGATTGATTTTAACTATAGATTCCAAAAGACATGGGATAGAATACCTAGTTTGGTGAAGCCTACCCCTAGTAATGCCTTCTTATATTACCTTAGAGCTTTTAACAGCGACATTGCCACCACAATCCAAACTATGGGAGGAGATACCTTGCCTAACGCTTATGACATAGTAATAAGAGCAGAAAACATCTTGATACAAGGAGGTAAGTTAGCTCCAAGGCCTCCTATGCCCTTCTTCCCTGATGTTCCAAATCATCAACTAGCAATGGCTCCCCTTCCCACAACTTCTATATCACAATCCCTTACTCCAGTCCCTCAAGCTTCCACATCCTCACATGGGATAGATAAAATCAAGGAGATGATGCAATCTATGATGCAGAACATGGACAAAAGAGACAAGAACCTTGATAAAATATTGCAAGATCAAGGGAAGAAGTTAGAAGACCAAGGAAGGAGGCTGGAGGATAATTTCTCTATGATGCAGAAAGTGAGAAACAAAGTGGTGACTTTAGAAAGACAACAAGCTCAAGGTAGTAAGCCTCATCAATTGCAATATCAAACTCTGAATAGTGGTAGGCCTCCAAATCCTAATCATTAGAACCATTCTTTTGATCAGAGTAGGCAAGGTGGCCAAGCTTCAACCTCAAATGTAAACCAAAGTAGGGCCATAGTCCATCAAAATAATATGGCTCAAGATCAAGATTTTTGTCCCTCCTATAACTACTCCTATGCCTATTGTATGTGTCAGAAGGCTGAATCTTATTTGGCCTTGATAGTCCAAGAACCTACATCAAAACAAGCATAAAAGGAGGACCAATTTAAGGATGCCTCAGATATGCAGAGATAGGGTGATTGCTCTTTTATGAATCATCAGATGGAGGAGCATTGTAATGTAAACCAGGATTCCATTGCTCATAACACTAGAAGAAAAAGAAGAGCTATGGAAGATGTTGTCCCTCCTCCTCCCAATCAAGCCTCAACTTCAAATGCAATACCTCATGAGCAAGCAGTAAATAATCAATCAAGTGCCTTTCAGCAGCAAAGGCAAAACCATGGCAAAAATGATACAAGTGACCCTCAAGCCATCCCATCACAACCTCGTACAGTTGCAGCCCCTAACATTTCTACCAAAACACCTGCTATGCCATTTAATGTGGTAGAGCAAATAAAGAAGACAAATGTGAATATCTCCATGTGGTATTTTGTTGCTACTATACCAATGCAAAGGAGGTTGTTGTAGGAAGAGTTAGAAAGAATTGACCCAAAGGATCAGACACCTAGCATGGAAAGTGCCACAAGCCTATTACAACCATCAAGGGAAGAAGAAACAAGTAAAAGGGTTAGACCTCCTCCATTCTATGTTTCCCTAATTATAGGAAGCAAACTAGTCTATAATTGCATGATTGATTCAGGGGCCAGTAGTTTAGTGATGCCTAGGTGTGTTGTTGATGCTTTGGGAATGAAATATGAGCCCATTGTTAGGGATGTATTATAGTTGGATGGTAGTACTGTCAAGACTATAGGGATCCTTAGGAATGTGGATATGGCCCTACATGCATACCCTGGTTGTACTATAACCCAAGATATCTCTATTGCTGAAGTCAAACCATATTTTGCCATCTGTCTGTCAAGAGACTTTACTACCCAAATAGGTGGTTTCATATCTTCTAATTGGTCATATATGTCTTTTAAAACCAGATATGGATCCAATGCTTCAATCAGAGAAGAGCCTCAAGCCCTCCATCATACTGAATCTTACACCCCCAACCCCATCAACATGAATTGCCCTATTCTAGAGATGGATGAGAATGACATAGTGAAGGAGCCCACCACTCCCCTAGCAGAGATACTTGGTTTCTTCTTGGATGAGTGGGCTAACACATATCAATTTGACCCTATTTTAGAGATCCTCGAGATAGGTCTCAGTACATATGTATATTGGAAAAGGATGCCCTGGTTCCCAATCTTGTGGATGCTAAAGAAGATGAAAGTGGGATATGGAGTATGTACTTCGATGGATCAAGGAATAAAAATGGATTAGGAGCTGGTGTAATGTTAATTTACCCTGCACAAATAAGGTATTACTTCTCCTTTAGGCTCCAATTTAGTTGCACCAATAATGTGGCCAAATATGAATCCTTGATCCAATGTCTCTTACTTGCTCAAAAAAGAGGAATTCAAGCCTTAAGGGGCTATGGAGACAGTGAGTTGGTGGTTAATCAAGTGAGAAATCAGAATATTGCCAAAAATGGTTTGCTCAAGTCTTATAAACATAGAGTTTGGGATTTTCTTGAGGGTTTCAATGCATTTAACATCCAAAGCATCCCTAGAAAAGAAAATAGACATGCTGATAGACTTGCAACAATAGGTGCTTCTTATGATGTGCTAGGGAATCTTGAGGAGGACAAGAAGAAACAAATCAGAGTGGTAGTAAGGCCTGCCATCCCTGACAATAACACCCACTGGCAAGTGTTTGAGTTTGATGAGCAAATTGTCAGCTTCTTGTTGAATGAGGCAGAATTTTTATAAAGAAATCAGTCAAGACTGCAAGATCAATATGGTGATTAGATCATTCATCTCAGTTCTAACAAGCTGCCTAAAGGTCTCATTACTTTAGAGAGTGTTTTTAATCCTGATGATCAAGCAAAGTGTAGGGCCATAAACCTAGCTGTTGATGAGGGTGATCATACTCCAGTCATGGTTGGTGATGGAAAATCCTTAAACATGGGGAAGGTATGTTCTGAAATTGAACAAGAAAATTTTATTCATCTATGTCAGGAATTTAATGATATATTTGCTTGGACATATGATGACTTAAAGGGTTTTGACCTAGGGTTATTTCAGCATACCATAGAATTAGTTGATGATGCAAAACCAATAAGACAAAAACAAAGACCAGTAAATCCCAAGATTGAACCATTAATGAGAAAAGAGATATCCAAGTTGATTGAGGCCAATATAATTTTCCCTATCAAGCACTCATCATGGGTAGCAAATCTTGTCCCTGTAAGGAAGAAGAATGAGGAAATTAGATTGTGTGTGGACTTTAGAGACCTTAAACAAGCTTCTCTTAAAGATCACCATCCCATTCCTTCTATGGAGAAAATTTTGTCCAAGGTCAGTGGTTCAAAGAGATTCTCATTTCTTGATGGATTCTTTGGTTACAATCAAGTGCTATTTAAAGAGTCTGACAGGTACAAGACTACATTTACCACTAAATGAGGTACCTATGCTTTTTGTAAGATGTCATTTGGGCTAACCAATGCAGGTGCTAAATTTCAAAAGGCAATGGAGATGGCCTTCAAGAAATTGATTGACAATTTTGTCTTAGTTTACCTTGATGATATCACTGTGTATTCAAAGGATGTAGATGATCATTTTCATCATCTCAGACAGGTATTCTTAAGATGTCGAGAGTTTGGGGTTTCCCTTAACCCAAGCAAGTGTGTCTTTTCTACTAACCAAGGAAAATTATTAGGGCATATTGTATCTAAGGATGGCTTAACCATTGATCCAGAGAGAACAAAAGCAATATTTTCTCTCCCTCTTCCTAAACACAAGAAAGGATTGCAAAGTTTCCTAGGCAAGATAAATTTTGTGAGAAGATTTATCCCAAATCTTGCTACCATGGTGAAACCTCTTACAGGTATGCTTAGGAAAGGTATGGTCTTTGCATGGACCAAGGAAGGGAAGGAAAGTTTTGAAGAGATCAAGATAGCCATAGCCTCAACCCCTACTCTCATAAACCCAAAATTTGAGAAGGATTTCATTCTTTATACCTTAGGTGGTGAGTCAAGCATTTTTGCTGTCTTGACTCAAACAAATGACAAGAATGAAGAATAGCCCATAGCTTTCTTTAGTGAAGGGCTTAAGGAGTATGAAGATAGGTACAATTATGTAGAGAAGCAAGCCCTTGTAGTCATCAGAGCTTTAAGGAAATTCAGACACCTCCTGTCCCATAACAAGATGCATTTGTTAGTACCCCATGCCAGTGTGAAGGATTTCCTTTTGAGCAAAGATATTAGTGATAAAAGGGCTGGTTGGATTACAAGAGTGATGGAGTATGATGTCGATATCTAGGTCACTAAGCTGGTAAGAGGTAAAGGATTGTGTAAGAAGATGTTATCATCTCAAGAGACTGATGAAGAAGTTGTCATGATATTAACAAAAGAACAAGAAGCAAGAAATGATGGCCCAAGGAATTGGATGGATGACATGAAGAATTTCTTATTAGGGAATGGATACCCTCAAGGATTAGACAAAGCTAAAAGGAGATAGTATAGGCTACAGTCAATTCCTTATGTCATAGTTGATGATATCCTTTTCAAAAGAAATTTTAATGGAGCCCTATTAAGGTTCCTTGATATAAACCAGGCTGAAAGAATGATCAAGGAACTTCATGATGGTCCTAATGGTGGCCACTTCTTGGCTAGAACAACTGCAATGAAGATCATGAGGGTTGGTTATTACTGGCCATATCTATTCCATAACTGTCATAAGTATGTAAGGAAGTGTGAAAAATGTGCCTTCTTCTCTAGCAAACAAAGACTTGCAGCTCTTCCCCTCCATCCTATCCAGGTGGATCAACCTTTTGCTCAGTGGGGGTTGGATTTCATAGGCCCTATCAATCCTCCTTCTAGTTCTTGTCACAAATGGATTTTAGCTGCTATAGATTACTTTACCAGGTGGACAGAGGTAGTGGCATTGAAGGATGCCACAAAATCTTTAGTTTTTGAGTTCCTTGATGAAATTGTGACCTGGTTTGGTGCCCCTTCAACCATTATTTCAGATAATGCCAAGTCATTTTTTGGAGCTCAAATTTGTGCATGGGTAGTGGATCATAATATCTATATGAGCACATCCTCAAATTACTATCCTCACGGTAATGGTTTGGCTGAGTCATCCAACAAGAACCTAATCAGGATCATGAAAAGGACAATAGAGGATAATCGAAGGTGTTGGCATAAAAGGATGAAGACTGCACTGTGGGCTGACAGGATAACACCTAAAAGATCGATAGGGAATTCACCATTTGTATTGGTATATGGTAGAGAATTAAGGCTTCCAATTTCATTGCAGTTCCCAACCCTAGAACTAGCTCATCAGCTAGAGTTGATTGAGGATGATGCCATGACAGTGAGAATGGCAAAACTAATGGAGCTAGAAGAAAAGAGAAATCAGGCCATGCAGACCCTAGAGGCACACTATTAGTAGGTGAAGAGGAGTTTTGACAAGAAGGCTAGGGTCAGGATCTTCAGGGAGGGAGATTTGGTTTCGAAGTGGGATGCAGATAGGGAAAAACTAGGAAGACACTCAAAGTTTGATACGTTGTGGAGTGGTCCTTATCTAATTATCAGTTGCAAGCAAGCCAATGCTTTTCAGTTAAGCAGGCCTGATGGTGAGATTCTGCCCATCCCAGTCAATGGGATTTTCCTTAAGCCATGTTTCTATTCTTTTTTTTGTTTCCTATTTTCCAAGAAGTGCATGAGCACAGGGTGGTCTCTCTGTGAGATAGCAAGTTTTCAAAATTTTGAAGATTGCAGGGAGTTTTGGTCTCTGGTTCCAGTTGCAAAGACAGAGATTTTTGGGTTTTCTCTCAGAGGTAGGGTTAGGGTTTCATAATGCACAGGATCTACATCTTTTTGACTCTGTAGCCCAATGGATAGCAGGCTCGCATCTCCTGTGAGTCACCAAAAATGTTATCATTTTTTACGCCTCAGCAAGATTCAAATTTTAAATGTTTTACCCACCAATGGCTAGTGTGCAGAGTTAATATTATTTTTAATACCTGATCAAACCTTATAATATGTTCTGTGGCCTGCAAGTCTTCCATCGTCAGATCTAAAGAATATCTACGGTTGGTGCTATCTCGCCATGGGATGTTGCACAGTGGATATGATAGCGACATAGCACCCTTCTGCCATATGTCTGGTTGGTCTATTTTTGTCTTGTGGGTTGCAGGATGAATAGGTGTCTTGTCTTCCATGGCAGTTGTCAGATAGGTCAAAGTACATAGGCAAATCTTATTGGCCCATCCAATTAACCAGGTATGCAGTCCTACAAAGAGTTTGAGCACTATAGATGTGAATTTGATCCACGGTTGGTGTCATGTCACTATTGAGAGTTGCACGATAAATACCCATAGTGACATAACACCTCGGCGATGCATGGCATAGATGATGTAATGGGCCTACCATTCTTTAAAGAGATAGTACATCTCATCCTCAGTGGTAGTTGTTAGATGGGTCAGAATACAGTGGTATTTTTTCATTGGTCCATTTAGCCAACTCGAGATGCAGTTGTACAGTTTTGTGGACCACCATAGATCTAAGGCAGATCTACGATAGGTGTTATCTCGCTATGGAGAACTACAAGAATTTTAACCATAGTGACATAGTGCCCTTTTACCACATGGACTAGGGGGCCAGTTCTAGCCAAGATATATGTGCTAAGGATTTCCAAGTGTCATTCGAGTGTGGTGCAGTTTTCGAGATGGTGCCAAGTATGATGGGTCTGGGTAAGAACAAGCATAGTATTACGACGAGTCTTCATGATTGTCAAATTTTAGGAAGATCGATGGTTGGCATTATCGTGCTATTGAAAGTTGCACACTATATATGTTAGTGACATAGCACCTCAGTGACACATGTCAGATGGGCCTATGTTATCTCATGAACCTCAAGGATGATGCTAAACTGTGCTAGGTGGATACCAGGTGTGTTGACAACATTTTACGGGCCCAAAAGTTGAAAAGCAAAGTGCAAAACACGACGAGTCTCCATGATCATCAGATTAAGAAAGATCAATGATGGGCACCATATCTCTATGGAGAACTATGAGAATTTTAACCATAGCAACATAGCACCTTGGTGACACGTGTCTCGTGGGCTCGGCCAAGGTTGACAGCTAACGGCTGGCAATTAGTGTAACCATCGCAGCTGGATTTGAGGAGTTGACACGGTTAGTGATGAAGAGATGGTCAACTATGTAGGACTTTCGTAAGGTGGAAAAATAAAAAGAGGCTGTTGGTCTACATGGTCCATCCTGCTTACAGAAATAGGTTGACTCGTTGACTCTGCTGATTCACAACCCAAAAAATGAAGGTAATTGATTTTGTTGCACGATCTGATCTTCATGATCGATTCCAACTACCATGAAATGAATGCAGAACGAGAAGAACACTCCACCACCCATCTTTTGATCCATCTACTAGGTTAGAGCGTAGTTATGGCACTATTTCTATCTTCTCAGGGCCCTGTTCCAAATCATTATGTCTGGATCCACATCCAGATCAGATTTCCCCTTGATTGTTCTTTGCAGAACTTAATGGAAGGTAGCTGCGAAGTCACTTCAGTTGGAAGAGATCTCAGTTATGCCTGAACTATAAAGGCAACTTTTGTAGATTTTGTTGAGGTGAAACCTTTCTCTGGCTTTTCTCTACTATTTCTCTACAATTCCAATGTAAATTCCCCTATGCCTCTGAACTATATGATTCTCTATTTTATCTCCTTCAACCAATGGTATGAAAGTGCAAGAACTCTTTGCCTTCACCATTGTTTTGTGAAAGTCTGTAATCTGCATGACTGAATCTTTGTTGGCTTGTGAATGGTATATAAGTGAATCTCTCTTTCCTTGTGACATTCATCTTGATCATCTTGATCTGCATGTGGTTATTTGATTAAAGAAAGTTTGAATGTGTATATACTTAGTTTCATTCTGGTTCAATAGTGCATATATGGGTAGAGATTGGTCTGAACACTCTATTTTGGTGCATCACCTCTTTAGATTAGGCTAGGTAGATTTGTTTCATGCTCTCCTCCTCCCTTTTCCCCTCCAAGAGTAGTTAGGTGCACCTTGATAGTAAGAGGAAGCTGGCCTTCTCTAGAGACTCAACCTCACAGTTCAAGTCCCACAGCTTGGAGGTTGGTTCCATGTTTCACTAGGTTGTCCTCATGCATAGGCTTTGGACAAGGGTGCAAACCTAAGTGACAACAATCACCTCACATAGTAGTTTTTCTTGTGATTCTTGCTTTAAGTTTAGATTTCTAATTTCCTTAGCTTGGGCTTTATTCTTTTCCATTAGATCTGCAACTGTTGCATCAAATTCATTGGAGTCTCCATTAGTAAATAGCTTAGTAGTGTCTACCTCTTTGTATTGTGTGTCATTCTCCTCAATAGAAATTTCATTCCTTCTCTTTAAATATTTCTTTAATTTTTCCCTTGCTTCATTCAGTTGATGTAGAATGAGTTGTATTTCAATTCCTTGATTCTCAATGATCTTTCCCAACTTGTAGACTTCCATTTTTGAGATCTTTCCTCAAAGTTGCAAAGCTTCTCTTTTAGAGAACAAGGCTCTTATACCAATTGCAATTACAATAGGAAAATTGAACTTTTGAGAGGGGGGCGGGGGAGTGAATCAATAGTTTAAACTTTGACCCATAAAACATTCACCACACATCCATCTCATATATTCAATAAGTAAATTAAAATACCATATAAAGCATGTACATCAAAATCATGTAAACAAGTAAACATTCACACATATATGACACTAGCAATCATTACCCAAAAACCCTCCAATGAGAAGGTAAAACTAGGGTGGGGATGACACCCAAAAATCTTCACTACTATAGTAATAAAGTTTATCCAATGAAAGTTACAATGTTTGATCATGATATGTGATCTACTTTAGGAAAGGTTTGTCCTATTAAAGGCTTACAATGACTATTAGGTCTCACACTATTAAAGGATTTCAATACCTTGTCAGAAGTATGCCTTGTTAAAGGATTTTAACTCACAATTAAGTAAGCACGTTGTTAGAGGATTTCAATATAGCCTGTTAGGATTACTCTATTAAGAGATTTAACTGATTCACCTATTAGAAAGACTCAACATTGATCCTATGGTTAGCACTTTGTTTCTTGATGATAGATCAGCTCTAAACTAATGTATTCTTGATCCTTCTTGATCAGATGTCTCTATGTTGTATACTATTTCCTTCCTCTATTCTCCCTTTAACTGATTATGCAATGCAATTTGACTTCACAATTCTTTAGCCACCATGAATGCCCTAATTTTTTGTGCAAACTTCTCACTTCTCCCCTTTCACACACATATGAAGTTTAGGGTTTGTCCTCCTTAAGAAGATCTCAATGACTTAGGGTTAGGTATGAATCAACAGTTGTGATTCATCCATTTTTCCACTTAAACCTTCCCTTTTTTTTATTCGATGCATGTCCTTCATAGGGATTCCAACCTTATCATCAAAATATCATAATTTAATCTATAGGTCAGCTCAAAAATGGTTTACATAGTAGTTTGTGCCATTACAAACAACTATGATACAAATTTATTACTCAGCATCTAAAGTCTCTAATGCTTGGCATATACTAATTTCTATCCTATGACTCAATATATGAAAGACTCAACATGCACTTCTTTTTTGGCTTCTATATCACTCGGCATACATTGTCTACTTGACACTTGAGTGACTCGGCACTCACTATGGTCTCGACATGCTCTATTTTATACATGTTGTGCTCAGCATGTACTACTTGTTTGGCAGGAACTAAGTAAATGACTTTAGTGTGCAGACACTCACTTGTCAAAACCAATCTAAGATTAACAGTCACAACCACATTTTTTCCATTTTTGAATAAATAGGTCTTGTTTTGCCACAGATGTATAATTGTTGACATCTTTTTTATTTTATTTTATAGATAACTATTGAATATAAATTATTATGTAACCCTAAGAAGCAAATAATCCATTATTAATTTATCTAACATAATCAATTTCAAATCTTCTTTTTTTCTTGATGGGGTTTTACATTATTCATGTGATGTGACAACTAGTTTTGCTCCCACCCTAGCTCCTTCTAGGGATACCTTAGGTCTTTCTATAGACCTAATAGGGTTACTAGTTACCCTATTATTTGTAGGATCCTAACAAGGAGTTCCTAGGCTTTTCAACTAGTACACAACAATGTAAGAATAATAACTCTCCAACATCACAACCAATCGCAAATACTAATTTGATTCCCCAAATGGATGAATGGTCACCTAAGAAGACAATTTTATTTCCCTCAAGTTTCATAACCACAAACAAAATCGAAACCCTAATCAAGTTCCAAAAATCCTACAAGATTTCCCAAAGTTGCTTGAAATAGGGCTACAAGAAATTAGCCATCCTAATGAAGAAAATCCCAAATATCTTGAAAAAGTCCTTAACAAGGGGTCAAATAAACCACTAACATATAAACCCTTTTTAGTGACCTTAAGGATTTGGGTGGTCTAGGGTTATCAACCTGTCCGTACAGTATGGGTACAAATTTAGCCTTAAATAGAGGGTCTTAAGGGTTTAGAAAGCTATCTGGTGAAAAGATGGTTTTTCCTCCCATAGGACTTTCCTCAATTCCTTCCACTAAATTTGGGGATTCACACAACATCCTCCAACATGTTCCAAGCTCTGGTTGAAGTATCACCAACATTCAACCATTCCAAAAACCTTTGCACATGATTGTGATCCCTAGCCAAGCATCTTTGGCTCGCCTAGGGAATCACCATAAAATCAATGAATTTTCTTTCCAAGGGCCCTCCTTTTCTATTAAATATTTACAAGGAGTCATCTCCCAAATCCCAAGAGACTATATAGATCCTATAGTGGGAGAGGGAGTTATGACTCCATTTTACTCAAGCACGCTCTACAGGATAGTAGACAATGAAGAAACAAATTAATTTATTCAAGCACCTAAAACCTTATGAAATCACAAAAATAAACTACAAAGAAACCCAAATCAAACTACTCTAACACTTCCAAGCATAAAATATCCAAATCTAATCCATTCGAATGACAAAACCAACTTCCAACCCTACTAAAAGGTCATAGATGGCCTTATAAAAAAATCCCCATACCAATCCAAACTGCTTCAGATAGTTACCAAGCTCCAACTAAAATTTTTCTCAATTGCAACAAAAAGTTGTCAATGTTGTCAAGGACAACATTAACAATTTTGGAGCAACTTTTACATCTTTTGGAGTTTGTCTCTCAAACTTGCTCCAAATTCTTTCAAACCTTTCCAAAAGCCTTAAATGTTTATAAAACATGTAATAAGGACCTTCAAAAACTTTTTTGACCATTCTAACCCTCAAAAAAAAAAAATTATCTATAGCCTAATTAAGCAACTAGGACCAAATAAGATCTTTGGAGAGTTCCACAACTTAACTAACCTCAACCTAGGACTAGGTTAGGCCTATTATTCACCTAGTGGTGTGGCTAGCACCACTACAAGCCAAAATTCCTTAGGAGGCCTAGGTGCCCTTGCACCATCATGTGGAGTGGTGGACATTTAAAGCAGTGAACATTTTATTGAGGCACATACACAATTATGGTTTAAGGAGGCTATCTATCTAAGAAAATGAGGAGGAAATGAGAAAAAAATATGGGGTAAGAGAGGAGACAAGACTTGAGCATGATTAATAAGAAAGAAAGATATGTCGATTCTAGGTTACACATAAAATATGTCATGCTTCTTTTAGTTCCAATGAAAACTATTCCTTTGGCAATCAATACAGAATGTGCTTTCTTTAATTATAAAAAATTTAAGAAGAATGGAATATAAAAATTATGTGGAAAATACAAAATATATAGGAAATATTGACCCATTTTTGTAAAACTTTAGTCATTCCTTTATGTGGCAGATTGAATGGTACTCTTTTGCTTGTTAATAGGTTGTTAATCAATGAAATTGTTCCTTTAAAATCCTTCATTGAAGAATTATTAAACTTGAGAATTAATTAATTATTATGATGCAAGTTTATAATGAGTCTTTTTGATCATCAGTTCCCTTAATCTTTGATTTTCCTTGATGATTAATGCCAACATTGAAACTACATGTCAAATGCTTAAATTTATTTTGATTAATCAAGTGTTGTAGTGAGCCCATTACCTTTGAAATCTTATTAGCATAGTAAGGTTGAGACTTAAAAAAACATTCTGCACAAAGCCACATACTTACCCAATCCCCTTTTCTTTGATTAGCACTATGTGGTTGCATTTGACAAGAGAATACTTATCCAAGTAGAGATGTTGGTTTGTAGTCATTTCTAGTTGATTCTGTCAAACCATATTTCATTACTAGAGAAGTTAAATATTTGAGTTTGATGATGGCATTATTAGAATATATCTCACTCATTTCTGAGGACAAGTCTGCCTCACTTATGGATGATAGCATAATTAAATCCACCCTTTTTCTCAAGTTATGTTTGTCTCATTGATCCAAGAAGGAATGTCAACTGTGCTTTAGTAAATTAATGTTTTATCTATATTAGTAATTGTGCTCCTAAGTGGTATATCTAGAAACAATTATATGGGTTACGTATTGGTTAAAAATAATTCAAATTGTGGATAGGGTGTTCCAAGAAAATAAATGAATGCTTTCTAAATAACACAATCTAGCTGTTGAACATAATTTTAGGCATATTATATCCTATTGTGTTAAGTTTAAAGTTGATGAACAATGAATGTTTATGATTATTTGTTCGGGTAATGTTTAATATTGCATATATTTTTCACTTTGGAATAATGTTGTTCAAAATTGATGAAAGTTCATTATTTTAGAATTTAGATGTATGCTTCCATCTGATAAATAAAAAAGGAATGATATAAATCCTTGTTATTTATTGTCCAAGAATATTATGAGAAGCTTGAGAATTATTGTGAAATTATACCTTAGAAAATGTTGTTCAATTTCAACATTATGACATGGTATGAATGTTGCATTATGATAAATTTTCTTAAGGAATGAATATTTTATTGGAATAACTTATGGAAATGGCTATGTGTAGATAGTGCATATTGAGAAATTGTGAATTTTTTCATTTGATTTTCCATTACATGAGTGCATTATGTACCTTTGGGATGGATGGTAGTTTTCTAAATATATCATAGATAATGTGTTACACAATTCCATTACTTCTTTTGATTTTACCTTGTTAGTCTTCCTTGTTACCGAGATGGGTATCTTTTATGTCAAGAAAGATTTTGATGAAGCTTAATAGCTTCATGGTAGTGTGGCAAAGCACTCCTACAATATTCTTTCCCCTTTGTGTTCTTAGATAGGTTTTGGTCACTTTTTCAAAATGGTCAACATATTTGGTACATCATGGTATTCTGGTAACTGAATTATAGTTTCATTTAGACTTGAGCATATATGTATATGTATTTATTTATTTTTTAAAAATATTTAATGATAATCCAAAGTTAATGTTGACTCGTGAATATTCAAATGACTTTGACTCTATGACTTCCATAATTTATGGAGATTGTTGATGTGGGATTGGTTTTGCAAGTACAATCTTTACAATGACAGTAGATGTAGGGCCATATTTTTTAACCTTTAAGAACATTGTATCTTTCAAAGAAATTCTTAATGAGGTGTCATCTCATTGAATGCTCTAATTGAAACTATGCACACTAATGGATTTGTTGAAACAACCATTGGAATAGGGTATGGATACCATTAAAGACACAAATAGAGAAAAATATTGTTGTTTAAATTAATTTGATAGATGTAAATACAAAATGGGAAATATAGACAAAACATTGACTATATTAAAAAATTCCTTAAACAATAGTGATCTCATGATATCTTGTTACTTCAACAATTGTGCAAATTAGAAGTTTGTGGATATCGAGTGTATACATTGATATTTAATAACAATTTTTTTCTATTAATGATAGAATATCAAAAAACTTCAAATTACATTAGGCCAAAATCTAGATGCCACCAAAACTGCATTTGTAGATGGCTTTTTTTCAAGTTAACAAGACCATCAACTAAATTGAGCCAACTACCAAAACAAATAAGCTAGACATATCACAACTATACAATGCTTGTTTAGTTATACATAAAAGATATTTATTCAACTTAAAACTAGTTAGTCCCAACCATCTTTTGGGATACTATTAAGACTATTATTGTTGAAGTTCCAACCACCATCATAGACATTATTCTGAGGAGGTCTAATAACATTATCCTCTTCACTATTACTATATTGATTAGTTTTATCATTCTCCTATTGACCATCATTAGTATCTATTGGGCTAGCAATCACAACTTCTTGAGGCAATCTTCTATTAGTATTGCCGGGTAATCTCTTGTTCATATATCTCTTGCATCAGAATATTGGCCATGAGTACATCTTCTTTGAACAACATCATATTGTTTTCTTTCAAAAAATCCATGAACCTTTCTTTTGAGACCTCAATAACAACCATAACCTAAGAAGAAATGATTAGAAGGCTGATTTTTTAAAAAAATTGGTAAGATCTTGTTGCCTCCCTTGAAAAACTCCTCATTCCTTTGCCTCCAAATGAACCACAAAACTTCACTAGTAAGAGTGAACCAAAAATCATTCATTTTAAGGTCAAATGACTAAAAAAATTCAAAGAGGACCTCATTCCAAGAGAGACTAGGTTTGTGGTTCCAAACAACAGGGTTACCAAAAAAAATAGACCAAATGCTAGAAGAAAACTTACATTCAAAAATAAGATGTTCAAAAGTTTAATCACAATTTCATAATGAATACACAATTGGTTTCTTACCATTACTAGAAAAAAAGAGCCAACAAGGAGTTTTTTAACCAAAAGCATCCATCTAAAACAAATTTTCTTAGGTTCAACAAGAGACTGCCAAAACATATCAAAAAAAAATCATCTAGTATGAGACCACTCAAAGCCCCAAACCTGGTTGATTTTGTCAAAGATATCCATTTTCTAATTAAGAAGAGAATAAATATATTTACTAGAGAACTCATTTAACATCTTACCATCTTGTCAAAAAAGTTGTTCAATAAACTATTTAGTATCCAAATATTTACCTAGGAATTGGGAACCCAAAGTCTTGTTAACCAAAGTGAATGTCTCTTTTTGAGTGTTAGGAATATTGAACTTCCTTTTAATATCCTCCCAAGAACCAATTTAATGATCAATAACCACATCTTGAATCAAAGAAATGCCCTTTTTATTCCAAATTTTAGTCGTGCAACATTTTGTTAGATCCAATGGCTTCCCATTAAGATACACCCCCCACCAAAGAGATTTGTGTTTAACTAAATAATAACAAGGATATTTCCCAATAGCATACCTTGATTGGATCAAAAGTCTCATCTAGACCCAAGCCTTCCAAATAGAATGAAAAACATTTGAACTGGCAAATTTGACATCAAAATCCCCAAGGATAATATCCAAAAAAGGAGTGTTGCCCCCAATGCTTACCCTTTTTGAGGATAGCCCTAGAAATATTGTTTCGAACCAATATCTTCCATGGTTCACTTCCCTGTAAAGAGTTAACAACCCACTTGGCTTCCAAAGTAATTCCTTGATTCTTGATGTCTCTCATGCCAAGACCCCCTAATTTCTTTGAATAACAACACCACTCCCATTTGAAATTTTTTCTAAAATGTCACAAAGTCTTCTCAATCCTATTAGTCTGATACTTAGCAAACAACCAAGCAGAAGCATAATAAATAGTGTATGAGGATAGGACCTTCTGAATAACTTGTGCCCTCCCAACAATAGACAAAACATGTGCCTGCCATTTTAAATGTTTATTTTCTATCTTAGCATAAATCCAGTTCCACAAGTCTTTCAAACTAGGTTCAATGGAGAATGGGACGCCAAGATACCTTACTATGTGTTTGTGCCCACACCATTATCACTCTTGATTTCTTATCCAATCCGGAGGGGAGTTAGACCATCCCAAGATAGAAGACTTCCTTGTAGAAATTTTATCACCTAATGCTCTACAATATAACTACATCGTAGACATCATAATCTCAAAATTACCTTTAGTCAACTCCAAAAAATAACAGTATCATCATTAAATTTCTTCAAAAGAAGAATATCATTGTTAGGTGAGGAAATGCCTTTCACTGATGGACCAAGCTCATTAGCCTTCAGAATGTGGGATAAAGTATCATCAGCAAGTACAAAAAGAGAAGGGGGCAATAGGGCACCCTTGTCTAATGGATCTCCTTGAACAAATGGGTTTGGAGAGCTCCCCATTGACCTAAATAACTGTATTAGAATCCATAAACTAACTGTTAACCCATCTACAGATTGAGGGAGGAAACCCTAATCTTTCCAAAACTCTAATCACAAATTCCCACTCAATCCTTTCATAAGCCTTCTCAAAATCCAAAGGCACCATAACACATTCTAGCCACTGTCTTTTCCTCACTACATGGCCTCCCAACTAGTAATTAAGTTCTATAAAATATATCTACCTTTAATAAAGCCAATCTAAGAAACATAGATAATATTATTTAGCATCCCAACAATTCTTTTGGCCAACAACTTAGCAAGAATCTTATAGGACATATTAAGTAATGTGATTGGTCTCCAATTTTTCACCTGATACTTGTCCCCACTTTTGGGAAACAATTTGAACTCCTTTATTAATATCTTTCCCAAGTGTATCAACCTCAAAGGCCTCTTCATAACCTCCCAACAGATCTTTAGTACTCCAATCAATATTCTTTTTATAGAATTCAGTAGCTAGTCCATCAGCCCTTGGAGATTTCCCATTAGCCATAGAAAGAATGGTATCATTAATTTCTTGTACACTAATAGGAATGTTCAATTTTTTGACTTGATCCCTACAAACTTTCCTGGGAATAAGATCCGTACACTTATTCATATCTCTTAATTTACTATCATTCCATTCAGATTTGAACAACTCAGAATAGAACTAATAAAAATCATCCACAATATCTTTGTTATCCTTATAAATACCATTATCATTATAAATACCTTTAATTTTATCTCTTCTCTCTTTAGCTCTGATGATGTTAAAGAAATATTTGGAGCCTCTATCCCCATCTTTTAACCAATTGACCTTAGCTTTGACCTTCTTCCCATGAATCTTACTGTTTTGGATGTCCCTCAACTTCTCTGAAATAGTAATCAATTCTTTCTCCAATTTAATGTCTTTCCCTTTACCTTATAATTCCTTCTCAATTTTTTTTAACCTCTTCTGATACAAATTTTCTTCCCTTATCCTATCTTTGGCTAATTTTCAACTCATAATTTGTAGCACTTCTTCCATGAATCAACTTTAAGTACCCATCTATGAATACTCGAAGCATCTTTATTACAAAAATTGGTCATAATGGAAATAGTGTATAAGGTATTGTCAATGTCTTCTTCTTGAAGGAGAGAGGTATTCAATTTGAATAAACCCTTCTTTCTAACCATGCTTACCCTGCATCCTCAAAAAGAACAATGTGTGCATATATAGGGGAATGGTCTAAAATGCTAGCAAGAGAAACCATAATCAAATTACTATTGAGATAATAAAGAAATTTAAAAGAATGGGGATTTGCATAACTTCTATCAACTCTACAATAAACTCTCTTATTTAAGGCCTTCTTATTACACTAGGTATACCAAATACCATTAAAATCTTTCTTACCTTTATTCATTGGGTCTTGGACCTGGAGTCTTCTTTTGAATTTGGAAAAAAAAAAAATTGATTACCTTTCCACCCAAAATGTGATCACCCCTTCTTATCTTGTCTGCTCTCTATCATATTGAAATCCCCAAGAACAATCCAATTTTCTTCAAGAAGATTTTCTACTAACTAATCCCATAGAACTACCCTATCTCTATAGTCATTGGGAGCATAGATATTGCAAATTCCCACATTAGATCCATTAATTTTAAATATGGCCCAAATAGCTCTGTGACAAGGAGAACAATTATGAGAAACAATTTTATCCATCCATTGGGAATCAATGAGCAAAGCCACCCTACCTTTACCCCTTTGATGCCATGAGTAAAGGCAAGAGGCTTTATCCCAAATGAATTTGAGAGTATTGTAAGCATGATAACTAGTGATCTTAATCTCTTGAAGGAAAATAATGTCATTATTGATAAGCTTATCACACCAAATCCTAACAATATATTTCCTATCTGACATTTCCAAACCTCTAACATTCTAGCTATATACATGTAAATTCATTCTAAATAGATTTGGGGGTTATCACTTTTAAAAATTTTTTAATACCATCTACAGAAACGCCACTTTAGGATTTATTATTCCTTTAATTGGACTTAGCACTTTTGGTTCCCTCATATGTTTTCCTTTTTTTTGTAAACTTCAATAAATCCATCACCAGTATCCTCCTTAAAGACCCTACTACCAGAATTGTTAATATCAGAGGAAGGAGAATTCTACAATTTCCCTATAAGCATAGATGAGCTATTGACTCCACCCAAACTTTTTTGTTTAGAAACACCTTTGCTACAATTCAAGTTCAATTTTTTCAATGCTAACTGCTGAGCATTTAGATTAGGAGCATTGTGCTCATTAACTTTATCTCTTTCAACTAACATGTATGTGGGGTATTGAATCAAAAGGGTTCTTGAGATTTCCCTGCAAACTTTTGTTAGCCTGAACAACAACATAGTCATCATATGGTGAATAAGAAAATTATTAACAATAGGATTTTCATTCATTGACATGTTAACTTATTCATTATTTTTTGTTGAGAGAAAATTGACCTTATTGTTTCTATCTTCCTTGTTACCATTAATATCCTGCATATCTTTAGGGCTCCCCTTAAATTCTTTAAATAAGTTTTTTAACAATGAGAATTCTCTCTTATTATGACCATTCATTTTGCAATGGAAACATGCTCCCAAATCACCCAATTTTTGGATTTTCCAACAAAAAATATCATTCTCAATTTTAATAGAGATTTCTTCTGGAAAAGGGACATTAGAATTTAAAAAAATTAGGGCTCTAGCATTCAAATGCTGGAGGGTAATCTTGGATTATTCAATCTGCAAGAATGACCCCAAAGGCTTAAGTAAATGTGGAAGGAAAGACTAGAACTCAAGTTGGATGCTTTGCAATTCTACCTAGAAAGGGGAATAATTGGAAGGAATTTGTTCCATCTTAGAGCACGACATCCACAGAAAAGCCATAAAAAATGTCTGTCCAACATTCCAAAAACCTTTATTTAACACTTTTTCCTACATAGCGTGTGTCTTGAGAAAAATAACAAACATCCCCCTTTGAATCATTCTACCAAAATTAACTATAATTCCATGGTTTCCCCCCACATGTTATTCAACTAGTCATCAAGAAATCTTCTAGCCAGCAAATTTTTTACATCCAAACAAACAAAGAAAATTGCCACATTTTTTAGTCTATTTTGTTCATCCTTAACAACTTTTACCATGTCATTGTTTAGCTCCAGATTGAGCATCTTTCTTGGGGGCAACAAGATCTTACCTTTATTGCCTACAACACACTCTATTCCACCACTGGACTCTCCTCCTCGTCGATCTCCATTGGTACCAGTGTGTTCTCCTACATCTATAGATGCAACAAAGGTACCGTTAAAGCATGTCAAAGCCAAGACCATTAGAATAGATGAGTCTGCAACCACAACACTATATAAAGGCTTTTCCACTTTCCCGGGGACATCCTCCTCATCATAACAACCTCCTTCCTCATCAATGGTCTTCTTCATATCACTTATACTAGCAAATTTTGCATCATATTTTTCCCCATCATTATTAAATACACCTTTTCTCTATCGAGTTCCCCCATGTGGAGACTCATTTCCCTCAATCACTTTAAAACTAGGTCCACGAGATAAGCAATCACACATACAAAAACACAAACAAAGACAATATCAAGGCATCCTCAAGAAAACCCTAGATAAAATTGTAGAAACGAAAAGAAAGTAAAAACAACAAGCACAAAGCAAGAAAGAGAAAACAAGATTCAGGGGGATTGAAAAATCACATGTCCTCCACTCCTTCTTGCACTTGGGGTAGGGGTACCAAGTACCATGTATGAGGTAGCCAATGCACCAAATTGCAGAGCACTCGAAAAAATAGAATAGTCACATATTTAATAACAAATTGATAAGGTTAATTTAGAAAACAAAGATTCTCTATAATTTCACTTACGTATTTTATTATCACAAAATATTCATCATCTGTACCTGCAAAAAAATCTCTGGCAAGAGAAGGGACAATCAAGACATCACCTAGTTCAAACGATGAATCTAATGATAATACTAATAGTTTGGCTTCCCCCTTTTTTTTGCTCCCTCATTCTTGAAAGTTATGTTTCTAGTATTCTCTTGCATATCTTTTCTTTTTCATTTCTAGTGCTTGAAAGGGTTTGATTTAGGATTTTCTATATTGAAGCATTGTTATCTATATTTTTACTAAAGAACTATTGAAGCTTGTAACTACATCGTGGAAGGTCTCTAGTTTTGTAATTCCTCTTATCTGAGTTGCATAGACTAAGTCCTAATTTGTATTTCCTTGCAAAAAATATGATCTGGGACACTTTTTGGTGGTTTGGAGATATTTTTGTTCATAACTATTTGTTTGTGTATAATGGTTATATTTACTAATTTATTGCAAGGAAATCCACAATAAATTCTCAGACTCTACTGCTTGGAAAATACAAAAGATTTTTTTGTGTAAAATGACTAATATTGTCAAATATTTTGATCTGTTGTTTATAATTTGGAATCATAATAATACAATTTGACATAAGGGTTTCAAAGTTCAATTAAAAAATAATATATGCAATTCATTAGAATATTTTGATCTCTTGTTTATATTTTTGGAACCAAAATAATATGGACTGACATAAGGGGTTTTAAAGATAAATTAAAAAACCACATATAAAATTATTTTAGAAAATAGTCTTGAGATGAATATCTAACATAGTGAATGCCAAACCCCTTAACTATTGGATGAATATCTAACATAGTCAACGCTAAACCCCTTGGCTACTACAAATTTTTATCTAATCTACCATTCAAAGTGCTTAGAAATTTGGAATTATTTTTTATTTTATGAGTTGGATTGCTTGGCATAGAGTGGAATTTTCTTTGGGAAACAAGAGGATTTTGTAGGCATTTTGAGAGTTTTTTTTAATCCAAATCTACAAAAGATCTCTTCTCTTTGACATTCATGTGCTACGCTCAATTTCTTGTGATTTAACTTATTTTGGTGGGATTATCAAATTTTTAGTGATTTCACTTAGTTTGGTGGGATTTCAAATCCAAGGAATAAAGTAAGGGTTTTTAGCCATAAAAAAACTTACTATTCAATGCCATGCTCTAAAAACCCTTGTGTATATCAGTGATATTGTGGATTGCGAAGATATGGCCAAGAAGACTGTTGAAAAATTACTGGTGGAATCAACAGTCTTTAGTTTTCTTTATTTTTTCATTATTTTTTTATAAATTAACATATGATTTGAGAAATAAGAAGTTAATTTTTAAATTTTTTTAAAGAATTCTAATTTAATTTTTTAGAAAATTTAAATTTAATTTAAATTTTTTTAAATTAATTTAGTTTTTAGTTATTAAAATTAGTTTAGTTTAGTTTTAGTATTTTTTATTTAGTTTAGCTTTTAGCTTTTATAAGTATTTTAGTTTCTTTCTTTCTTTTATCTTTAGAGTGTTATTTTCTTTCATATTATTTTTCCTATACATTTTTCATTTAATAGATTTTATTTATTTATTTTTAAATTAGTTTGATTTTTAGTTGACCTTTTTTAGATGATCATTTCCTTTATATATGATAAATTATATCTAAATGTATATAATAGTTTTCTAGTTTATTAAAACTGAATTATAATTTTATTTATTCATATTAAAATATATTTCAAAAATAATTTCATAATTATGAAGATTGTATATCAGTAGAAGCCTCAATTTCTACAATTTTAAAGAATGTTAGAAATAAATTGAAATGTTCTTAATTTGGAACAATGGTTACCAAACATTTATCAATTGTTGAGTTGGCCATATAATTAGCCAATGAACTCCCCTCTACATATGTGTGAGAAATCACTATAGATTTAAATTTGTCAAGTAGAAACCAACATTAATTAAGTGTATAGTTTAATTTCCAATTTTGGCAAGATCTATATTGTGTAGCCTGAATTATAAGTTGAGAATCCCTTCAACATAAACCTCAAAAAAGCCTAATCAAAATTCATTTTGGAGGCCATGAAAAAGGGAAAAGCTTTCACTTGATTTTTGGTCCCTCTAATAGTGGTATTTCTTTGGCCAAAATTATATTCTCTTTGAAATATCTTATGCACAAACATGCACCTGAGATTCCCAGATTGCCTCTCGAGGCACCATCTGATTTTTTTACTAGTGGATACAAAGGTATACACCACTTAATCTCCCTCATATTAACTTTCACTTTAGGATTAATAAATAAGAATATTGGGACCCAAAGTCTTGGACATACTTTTAAAAATTCATTGTCCCAAGAAGAGAATTAAATATTACTTGATATATTGTTGAATATAAATGTGTTTAAAGATTCACATATATAGATGAAATCATCTTTGATTTTTCAACCTCTTGGGTAGAAGAGATCTTACAAAATATTTTTTTATTTCTTTACCACCAAATAGACCAAATGACAATGGCAGTAATAATAACCCACAAGTTCAAAAATAGAGATTTTGAATATAGTATCGGCCATGATTATAGAAGATCACATAATGTAGAAGATAGAGGCCAACTATAATCCAATTATTAGAAATAGGAAATACTGGGGGTGGGGGGGGGTTTAATCAGTATTCCATAAACATTTTGCCAACTATGGATATCATTCACAATCTTATAATTTGCATAAATTAATATATTGATTAAGTTAAATAGTAAATAGAACCATAAAAAAATGCAACACATAGCACCATATTTTGTTAAGTATGGGACTCTGGCCAGGAGAAAAATTCGGTGGGGATGGTACCCAAAAAATGATATACTAATCAAAAGTATCTTGTGAAAGATATTTGACCCAATTAAGAGTCTATTACATCCATTAGTGTATCAGTCCTTATTAGAAGCCTCAACCCTATTAGGACTTGTTATTAGAATCACAAAATGTATGCAAGATGAGCCCACTTCCCAAACATCCAATATACAATGATATTTAGTATACAAAAGTATAGATACAATAACCTCTTTGCCAATCTTGATATCTTCAACATCTCATATAATATTTGTAGTTCACTGTGAAAACTTCACATACTACACCTTTAATCTTTTGTAATCGTCAAGTTCACATCACAAAACAATAGCATGGGTATCACAAGAACCTTCATGCTTTCACACGTGTTCTAGAATATAAAATTATACTTTTCCCACCTAGGGTTTGTTGACTGATGGAGGTATAAATAGGATGAACAAGATATTGAGGGGGGGAGGTGGATCAGAATCTTAAACACTTAAACTTTTCACCAATTCACTCATATCTATCAGTTAACTTGTGTATGTAAAACTTGTAATCTAAATCTGTTATAACATATAAATCTGATCTATCACATGCATGAAAATAAACACATAACACAATATTTGTTACCCATAAACCCTCCAAGGTGAAGGTAAAACTAGGGTGGGGATGACACCCACAAATCTTCACTAGTGCAGTAATAAAGTTAACCTATTATGGTTGCAATGTTTGATAATAAAATATGATCTACCCTATGAGGCATCTACCCTGTTAAAATCTTAAGAGACTTATAAGTCTCACATTGTTAGAGGATTTAACATTTACAAAGAAGTAAGGAATCTGTTAGGAGATTACAAAGATCAGTTAAGACCACTCTATTAAGAGATTTACCCTAATTCAAGTTAGTTAAAACTGATTTAGTACCTATCTCTCAATTTTCTCTATAAGCTAAATTTGAGTCTTCTCCTTGCTAACTAATCCTCTCCTCTGATCTGATAAGCTTGTCTTTCCCTCTCACTTTACTTCTATGGATAGGTCACTTGCTCTGTTAAGTGATAACAAAACCCTGTTACTAACTTCTAATTAATCTTGATCCTTCACTTTACTCCTTGTTCACATGAATAAACTTCTCCATTCTTTCTATTCCTCACTTACTCATGCATACACACACACACCTATCTAGGTTAAGATCTTATCTATTTAAAGAGTTCTATAAAGATTTTTCTAGATGGTTCCATAATAGCCTCTCCATTTGAATCATTGATCACAAATCTTAGGGATATGCAATCTACTTCACTCATGCCTAAAACTCTCTATAACAACCTCTACAACCATTAAATGTTCCTTCCATGTTGGGTTAAAAATGTGTTACCTTAGAATCTATTTCATTCTTGACTTTTGTGTAAACTTTGTATTGCTCAACCTTTACCATTTTCTGACACTCGACATTGTTATTGCTTGGTTTGTATAGTACTCAACACACACTATGTTACTTGACACTTTTATTCTTCAAAATTTCTCGGTAGCTATTGAGCTCGGCTCATACTAAAATACTCGGTGACCATACACTTACTCGGCTTCTATAGAGCTCAATATATACTTGATTATGTACATGACTCAATCTATATAGAGTAGCTCAATTGTAGTGATGACTATCTAACTTTTCCTTGTAAATGACTAAGTGGTTGACACTAATAGACAACAATGTTTAGAGATACCAACAATCTACCCCTTTGACATTAGTAGAAAAAACACTGTCATATTTACATCTTTAAAATACAATTCGATAATGAGCTCTCCCCCTCATTCTTATGACTTTTTCCAAAGAATAATGAACAAAAAATTCATTTCCCCTTATTCAAATATATTTCCCACACATTTCCCCTTGCACTTCGCCTTGTAGTTTCATTTTCCCCCTTGTTTTTGAACACTTGATGTCACTGCTATTGGGGTGTAATAGGTGGAAGTAGTTCATATTTATCAATGAATTATATATGAACTCTAGTGATCATGGACAGTGTATGATCCCATGTGATTCTTGTTGCTTTGAAAACATGATTCTGCAATTGAAGTCTTGCAGCCAAATAAATTAAACTGCCAGCCACTGAAAGATTATGATCTTCTATGATAAGATCCTAGGATGCTTTTAGTTCCCTTTGCATGACCTCCAAATGAGGTATCTTCATTTCCTAAATTGAGATCAATTTAGATCACATATTGATGTCAGCTATTGAAAGCTCAGCCAATGTGCCTTGAGCATTTAGTAGATTATTGAAATGATCAATGCTTGATCCTGCTAACTTTGAAATAGGGCTACTAGATCTCTTCATCTCAACCTAAATTTGATTTATTTGTGCCTCAATGTTATTTGTAAATCTTGGAACATCTGAAAAAATTGTGTTCAAATATTGTACCTTCTATATTAGTTATAGCATAACCTATAATTTTTCTTGTAATTTCACTTTCTTCTCGACAATGGTTATGGAAACTTTGTCCACAATCTTAGTTTCAAATCTTCTTACAAATAGATTCATTTTTTTCTCATTTGACTCCATGTTACTAGCATTCACTTGATCAACTATATTTAAAACGTGGTTGATTATTGGTGTATCTTCATCAAAATGTTGAATATCAAAAGCATCAACAAAAGTATGCTTTACATCATGTAGTACCTCCTTCTACTTAAGCTCTCTTCTTAGTTCTTGTCTCTTCTTCTTTGCCAAACTTCTTACAACAAAATATTTTTCTCCAAGGTGAGATATGCCAGGTCCAATTGTGGCATCTCAATGATTTCATCTAGATTAACTTCAATATTTGGTGAAACATCTTTTATTGTTCTCTTCTTGCTTGGTGAAGGAGTGTTGTTGTTCACCACTTCTTTGAGAGTTGGTGAAGGGGTTTCACCACTCGGTCATGTTGCATCTATGCTCAAGAAAACAATTGTCCCACTTTGTTCAACTTTATTGGATTATTTTCTTTCCTCAATATGAGTTGTTGAAACAATATTAATATCTATACTTATTTCTTTCTCTTTACTTTCTACCTCTGTATCTATGAGCTGTGACTTCTTAGCCTCTGGAGTGTTAGGAGTGCCAGCATGTATTCGTGACATGCTACCTTGCTGAAATGCCCCTTTCTCTGATTTTATATGATATTTCAAGTCTCAAATCAGATCTTTAAAATCAAACAACCAATATTTCAAAGATCCACCAATTTCTCAATAATCCCCAAATCGGGTATGCCAGAAATAGTGCCAAAAGTTTCAAAGATTCACCTATTATTAATAAATATGAAAGTGGAAATTTTTATATAAATTTGAGCAGTATAACAGCCTATAAAATAAAATTTCCAGATCTGTATAACATCCACACAATAGCTCCCAAACGGAGGACAAAAACAATGCTCATCGGGCTCCCGAAAATAGCACAAAATAGCTCAAAATCACCACAAAAACTTAATAATCTATCACAGAAGTATAATCATATCCAAATAAATATTTTAAGCTCTATTTTAACATTTAAAAGTCTGATATACAGCAGCAACTCAAACTGATATGAAATACTCAACCGGAAACACCAAACTCTTACAAAAAATACACCTGAAAACCCACAAATCTGCACTGTTTAGTACATTGGCAAACTCTGGATGAGCATGCACATGGAATGGATTCAAAATCCCATCCTTAGCCTTCCTAGAAACCTGAAAACTCTCATTCTTGGGTCTCCTTCTTCATAGGTTTGGCAGCCTCTGAAGAACAACAAAGCAATGCGCAAAAATCAAGTTCTGGAATCAGCCCAAAATGCCTCCAAACCCCTTAAAAGAGGGAATAACCCTAACTAATGTCCAAGAGGGGTTAATAAAACATATTTTAATAATAATTTTCATTTATTATTCCATTAGCTTCCAAATATTATCCCCTTTTTTTCTGAAACTTCACCTTTTTGGGCCTGCCTGCCTTAGAAAAGATTATTATTTTTAATTATTTGAAAAGGGGACATGACAAGTCCTCCCCTTCCAAATATTGCTTGTCCTCAAGAAATGGTTGAACAATAAACCAACCAATCCACCTGGATCCCAAATGTAGTCATGAACTATACTATTATCAATTAACATAGGCTCCTGCAATATCCTCTACAATATGACCAAGAGGAATCCATAATCAAACTGACAATTATTGCTCAACCAAACTCCAAAGTCACAACTTCCACAGTTAGAAACCCACAAGACACAAACTCTTAGAATTTCAAAACCCAATTAAAGTGGAAAAATCAAACTACCAACACAGTAAATACCATCAACACATCACACTGGCCTATACGGAATGTACAATCCAACTCTGCAACAATGGTGAATGCTCCTGAATGAAACTGTACCATGTATGGAGAATCCACACACTATACAACTCCTGCAGTCAACACAACTCTGTAGATCACTGACCACTATCTCATAACCATAACTTCCATGCACCCCTAATGGTTAAAATCCATCACAAGATAAACAGCAAGAAATGGAACCCAAACCAAATTTTCCTGCCATCAACTCCTCAACACAAGGATCAAATGCTAACTGATGTACATATCCTACAATATAATGTTGATAAAAAAACCAACCTCAGTCAACAGCTCACCATGAACAAGTGATACAACCCACTGTGATTGATCACCAACTAATTCAGGAGATGTCATAGCCAAAGGAGTAGAATCAATAACAACACCCGCGGAAGCATCACTCCAAAACTCCTGCTCTAAGTCATGTATTATCAAGTTGTCAACTACAGAACCTATTGCCATGTCATGCCCATCACAACTCTCATTCAGAGGCATCAAACTATCCCATAACTGATGATAAGCACTAGGAACCAAAGCACATCTCTGTATCATCATCTCATCAACATAGTCATCAAAGGTGAATTTATGAGCATACCTCACAATGTAATATCGATAGAATGTGCAAATCTTAGTTAGTGGCTCAGACTACAATCCAGATGTAACTAACTGCAATTGATCACTAACCAAGTTAGAACTGACTACTACCTCTGAAGACATCGCCAAGGGAGTAGTATTACTCGTAGGAACCATGCCAACTGTCGGCTCACCAACATCACACATGGTCTTTGATACAACATCTCTAGTCTTTGTGCCATTAGTACTAGAGGTCACCACCATGTCAAGCATACCACAACAATCTACTATAGCACCCATCTCAACTGGACCTGACTCTAGTGGGGATGAACTCGATATGCCAATGTTAGTATCAAGGATGGATGCATCCCCATCTCCACTATCTTTGACAATCTTGACCATGGACATCCTCGGATCACCAGACACCACAGCTTGTGACTGTATAGAATCTGGTAAAGATTGTAGTTGCTCCAACTCCATGGTCACCTTAGCCAAATGAAATTGTGACTCCTTGAAAGCCAACTGTGTACTCTCAAGAATCTCAGAAGTGACCTCAAGCTGCTGAGTAAGCTCACTCACCTCATCTTCCTTGGCCAACAATGCATTGTATGTTGTACTGCCCCACTCCATAAGATAATCTTTGTCAGCTACCAACAGCATATAATCCTGTCTCAAAATCCAAATAGCCTCCCATAAAGAGTGGAACTCTATTAAGGAAAGATAACTACCTCCCTGCTCATCAGTAGTAGGAGAACCCCATCCATAAACTGCTAGCAATTGACAAGCAACATCAAAATGTTGGCAAGTGATAGCAATGTCTCGCTCACTAACTCTCAACTAACTAGACACATAATGGCACTGGCTAGATTGTATCCTACAAACCTCCTCTGATGCACTATCTAAAGGAGTATCCTCAAGGTTACTGGTCTCTAGAGTATTACCATCCATATCATGTGAATCAACTCCAAAGCTCATATCAACATACAAAGTATCAAAAATTGTAGCACTGCTATCCAAATCCTCTGTACCAAAAGAAACCACCAAGGAAACTAAGTCTTCAAAACTATCCACTGCATCCTCCTGGATGTCATCAATGCCAATATGATCCTAAGACTCATCTATACACACTGCCAAATATGAAAGATCATCAACGCATTCCAGCAAAAATGGTCAACTAGATATATGAAAAAAGCCCAACACTAGTGTATAAAAACTAATACCAACATCAGATAAGCTCCTGGCACAAGAAAAGACAACACCGTGCAATCTACTAATCAAATCCATGATAGTACCCAAACAATCATTACTACCAAAAAGTGTTAAAGATTTCCAGTCAACTGAATCCCAAATGCCAATATAACAATCTTGAGTCCATATTCATAAACTATAATTAGTTGGTAACTCAAGAAAACTCCTCATCTGAGTAATATGACCAATACCAACTAATTCCACGTACCTGTCTAACATTGTCCCTATATCTTGGATGTGAATGCAAGATGAACTTGCAACATTATCAATGACCACATATGATCTACTATTCACAGAAAGCTGAGTATCAGAAGTGCAAGATGAAACTAAACTCAATTCCATGCCATGCTTATCCCCATGTCTCTCCCAGTATTGTAATGCCAATGGAGTATTCACCAAAGAAGCTCGAGTGTCCTCAAGCTTGTGAGAAATCATGTCAACTTCCTTCTCCTTCCTCCTCAAGGTATCTAAATAGTCTCCAATGAGGCTAAGAAGATGGTCACGATCTGATAGAAGATGTAAATAACTCAACTTCATCTTTCCCATTCCTTCCCTAATTGCTTGTAAGTCAACACAAGAAGACTTTTCCTGAACTCCCTTATGTCTACCTTGTAACTGAATCATTCGAATGTGATCCTCTATCATATCTCGCATCCTATCATGATGAGATAATGAAGTCACAATACTATCTTTGTTCACCTTCAGCTAGCTAGACAAATCATGTGAAGTACTACCTGCCTCAACCTCATGTGATGAAGCATCTAACTGTGCCTGGTACTCTTTCTTAGCAAAGTCATGAATGCTCAATGTCTTCTCATCTCTACTAGGTATCTCACCATCATGCACAACAACATCCTCATAATCATCATCTAAACCCACTACCTCCTATGGCAGAGTAGAACCTGAGACCTCTGCCTGGCTATAAGCTATTTTCTCAAACTCCTCATGCAAGTTCTTGGTAATTGTGTCATCTGCCCTGTGAGAAAATCTACCAAATAGAAATCCAGTCAACTTATCTACCTTATCTGGATAGGAAAACATGTCATTCATCATACGGTGGTGCTCAACCAATTGTTCAGACATGTCATGGCTTATTTTCCTAAGTTTATCTCGAATGTCTAAATAACCATCCTTTCTATTGTTCTGACTCTGGATATCAATTTTCCAAGATCGTGTCCTCTGAGACTCTGTACTATACCTGTCCATTCTGGATAAAGTAGAGTGTAACCCCAATAGGTTATAACTTCTTCAAACACCAAGAACTAACATTCAAATGATTAGAAGTAGCATGCAACCATAGATTTTGACATGCAGCTGATTAGAAGCAACATGCAACCACCAAATTCACCAAGAACTAACATGTAAATGATTAGAAGTAGCATGCAACCATAGATTTTGACATGCAGCTGATTAAAAGCAACATGCAACCACCAAATTCACCAAGAACTAACATGAAAATGATTAGAAGTAGCATGCAACCATAAATTATGACATGCAAGATTTGGGTAGTTGTCAACACTAACATGCAAACTTCTACAAACCCTTAGGCTAGCAAGATCATAGCTCTAATACCACTAAAATGTCCCTTTATCTAATTTTATATGATATTTCAAGCCTCAAATCAGATCTTTAAAATCAAACAACCAATATTTCAAAGATCCACCAATTTCGCAATAAACCCCAAATCGGGTATGCCAGAAATAGTGCCAAAAGCTTCACAAATTCACCTATTATTAATAAATCTGAAAGTGGAAATTTTTACAAAAAATTGAGCATCATAAAAACCTATAAAATTACATTTCCAGATCTGTATAACATGCACACAATAGCTCCCAAATGGAGGACAAAAATAGTTCTCATCGGGCTCCCGAAAATAGCACAAAATAGCCCGAAATCACCACTAAAACTTAATAATCTATCATAGAAGTATAATCATATAAAAATACATATTTTAACCTATATTTTAACATTCAAAAGTCTTATATATAGCAGCAACCCAAACTTATATGAAATACTCAACCGAAAATACCAAACTCTTACAAAAAAATACACCTGAAAACCCACAAATCTGCACTGTTCAGTACAAAGGAAAACTCTGCATGAGCATGCACATGGAATGGCTTAAAACTCACATCCTTAGCCTTCCTAGAAACCTGCAAACTCTTGTTCTTGGGTCTCCTTCTTCACAGGTTTGGCAGCCTCTAAAGAACAACAAAGCAATGCGCAAAAATCGAGTTCTCGAATCAGCCCAAAATGCCTCCAAACCCCTTAAAAGAGGGCATAACCCTAACTCACGTCCAAGAGGGGTTAATAAAACATATTTTAATAATAATTTTCATTTACTAGTCCATTAGCTTCCAAATATTATCCCCTTTTTTTTGAAACTTCACCTTTTTGGGCCTGCCTGCCTTAGAAAAGATTATTATTTTTAATTATTTGAAAAGGGGACATGACACTTGCAGACTCGGCACACTTGAGTTTCCTCCACTGCTATAATCATTTTTGATGTTTATAGTATCTATCATTTTTGTCTTTGTTGTTAACCCAAAAATCTTTTCCAAAGAAACTTTTCATGCTATCATACAATTTCCTCTTTATTATGTAGTATCAAAAACATTCTATACTTAGGAATAACTTTGAATAATGTGTTAGTTCTTATCTTTTTTCCTCTACTTTTTCCTACTACTATCTTCTTTCGAGTCTATCAAACAAATCCTTGGGTATCTTCTCAATTTCACTAGGAGCTAACTTATGATTAGAAATCATATCCACCGTAGTCTCCTTAATCTTAGTTTGATCAACATTTTCTAATGTATCATACTTTACAAATCTAAATTTAGATAATCCTTAAGATCCTCATAGATTTGCACATACTCGTACTTCAATGGATTTAGATAGCCCTTTAGGTGGTTCTCTATTCAATCTCCTTCTAGTTTTGGGGGCACTAGGCTTTATAGACTCTTTTACCTTCTGCTTTACAAATTGTATGACACTAGCCATTTCCTTGGTCTTAGAATTGTTTGGTGGTGGAGGAGGGATGGGTGTCACTACCGAATTCTTCTTTTTTCCTTTAGTCTTCTTTCTCAGTGGCATGATAAAAACTAGGAATTTTTCCATGTCACCTTCTTCATCTTCCTCTTCCTCATCACCACTATCATTTTCTTCATCTCCACCAAGACCTTGTGTCAACTGTAATGGTTCTTTTCCCTTGGCTAGGATGCCCAGTTTAGCTTCTAGGTCTTCAATCATTTTCTTCCTTTTCTTTTCTTTAGAAGCAATCTTAATACTTATAGTTATTCTTGCTTTAGCTTCTTCATATCTACCAAAAGGTTCAACCTTGGTATCTATCTCTTCTTTCAATAGTGCTTCAATGTTTGCACTTACTACATCACTATCTATTTCATAATCAAAAATTTGTAACCAAGCCTTCCTCAACTTTACTACCTATACAAAATTGTTGTCTGTATACACAAGAAAACATGTCATTGTAATACTTTGTGACTAGCTCTTTAGGTAGCCTCATTCTCCTTTTCATCCTTTTCTTAAATTCATCAAAATAAATATCCATTAAATTCTCAAAAATTTCTCCCAATTGATTAATGTAATCATTAATCCTTTTTGTCACCGGTTTGTCTTGCTCCCATACAACATTACAATACTAGGAAAATACTTCTAGATATAAAATAAACTACACACAATGAGGGATCCAAAATTACACATTGAATTCTTCTCTTTTCTTATGGATGAAATTTTTTTTGCAAGTTGTATCCTTTGTAGCTCAAGAAGATCATACTCATGATCTTTCATTACAATATTCCATGCTAGATCCATAGCCATACAAGGCACATTTTTCAATCTTCTTGATTGATAGAATTTATGAGCCATGATTCTCACTACAAACCCAATTAGTAGATAAAAAATATTTGTGATGGACAAACCAAGCCCATTCCACTTGACTCTAGTGTTTGGCTCAACTTCTTCTCAACTCAAACATCACATGATTTTCTTCTTGTCTAGGGTTGAATAGCATGTAACCATATGAATCATTTTCTTTATAATCTCCACGGGTCCATTCTGTAGCTGATACTTCATGTCATGAATTCTACTCAAAACAACTTTAATCCAATCAATCTTGAAATTCTTCAAGAATTCTAGGGCACAAGTTAACCCTTTCCTTTTAACAACTTTTAACTCATCCTTCAAGATTTCTCCATTGCACAATTTCTCATATCCTTCCCTGATCTCATAGTCTCCTACTTCTCCAATTTTAGACATGTAACAATTTCTAACATCATAGATCATATTAACTTTATGTGGTATCAAAGATAGCACACCCATAGAATCTCCTTTCATCACAACTTATGGAATAGCATGAAACTTCAATGGAGACAAGCATCGCTCTTCACTAAATGAATTCTACTAACCTCTAGGCTCATTCTAGAAATTGATGAAACTACCATGTTCACTGTTAGGGTTTGAAGATCTTTCATTCTTTGAATTACTCGACATAGTTTAGATCTCCTCTCATTCAATCTTCTAGTACAAATTTTTGTTGAAATCTTTTTACTCATTGCTCAAATTGTGAAATCACTCTATGTTCTCAAAAATATGTGTGCAAGGTAAGAGATAATGTCTTCAAAATTTGATATATGCCCTCTTTTGCTCGATTTAGGCTATCCATTAATGTTGTGTACTTAGGTAAGTGGAAGCTAGCTATCTTGGTCAATATTGATGCCTTTTTAACTAGATTTTTACTTTACAGCTCAATCTCTTTCATATAACTTGGTCTCTATCATTCTTGATTTGAAGTGCTCAATCTATGTTGCAATGCTTGGTCAACATAGACAATTTTACTAATGCTCGACAATCCTTCATAAATATTTTCTTGTACATGTTTATATATGAAGATATGAACTTTTGTCACATTTACATTTAAGGAACTGATGTATGATATATCAATTAAGTATATAGTTCCATACATACCTCTCTTACTTAGTTTGGGATGACATAAACAACTTTTCAATTGGATTGGGTGACATCATCTCCATTTGCTCCATTATTTTCATCTTTTGTTTTCTTTTTCCACTTCTGAATCATTTTCTTCTTAATTTTCTCAATATCTACCTTGCCTTTGCTTTTGTCTTTTGTTTGATTTTCTAAATGTACTTGAGTACTGCAATTCTTTCTTAGACATCCAAATTTGTGACATTTGGAACATGCATTGTTAGGTACATTATTCTTCCTCTGATTTTTCCAATAGGGTTTTGTCTTTGATATGCATTGATATGCTCTATGTCCACACTTCTGACAGTTATAACAATATCCTTCAAATCTAGGTATAATTGTTGTATTTCTCAGTCTTGCCCTACATTCATGTATTTGATGTCCTGATTTCTTGAAATTAAAACAATAAATAGTCAACTTAGGTTTAGAATTTTGCATACCATGTTTGCTTTGACACATAATTGTAGTATGACCAAGTTTCCCATAGTGATAGCATGTTGGTTTGTTCTTTGGCTTTGCATTCCTTAGTTCTTTGCATTCCTTAGTTCTCTATTCCAGGATGATTCTCCTTTCTTAGTGCATGAATGTCCTAATCAATTAGATAAGTTTGATGACTTAATAAGTTCTTCAAAGAACTTCATTTCCTCTTTAGGTTTGTTGAATTTATCGATAGATTCTTTCTCATTTTTCAATTCATTCTTCAGTATTTCCTTCTATGATTTGAGGTTTGCAATTTTCACATCCTTGTGATTCAATTATTTCTTTTCAATCATTAGTTAATTCATCATGTCTAGTTGTGTATTTGTGAGCTTCTATGCATCTGATATCCTTTCTTCAAGTCTGATAGCCATTACTCTTTTATCTTCATCAGCCATAGTCCTATCTTCTTTAGTTTTCTTCTTTTGTTCAGTCACTTTACATAGTCTTACTGATTGGATTTCATGGTCTCTTTTTAGTCCTCTTATATCTTGATTCAGGAGTTTTTTCTTGTCTAGTAGATCTACAAATGCTTTTTCATTTGGATTGATTGGTTCAAACGGTCATTCAGTCTCAACATCTTCATAAGAAAATTGTTTTATCTAAATGGAATTTTCCTTTCTCCTTTTTAGGGGATCCTTCAGATATTGTCTTTCCTTCTCAAGTTTCTACAACATGAGTTGGATTTCAATCACCTAATTATCAATAACCTTGTCTAGTTTGAAAGCCTCCATTTCCAACATGTAATCTCCAAGCTATTAATCTTCCTTTCGAGAACAAATTCTCTAATACCAAATGTTGACTAATGGAGGTATAAATAGGATAAACATGATACTGAGAGGGGGGTGGGGGGTGAATCATAATCTTAAACACTTAAAATTTTCACCAATTCACTCACATTTATTAGTTAACTTGTGTATGTAAAACTTGTAATGTAAATTTGTTGTAGCATATAAATCTGATCTATCACATGCATGAAAATAAATACATAACACAATATTTGTTACCTAGAAACCCTCCAAGGTGAAGGTAAAATTGGGGTGGGGATGACACTCACAAATATTCATTACTATAGTAATAAAGTTAACCTATTATGGTTACAATGTTTGATCATAAAATATGATCTACCCAGTGAGGGGTCTGCCTTGTTAAAAGCTTAAGAGACTACAAGGTCTCACCTTATTAGAGGATTTAACACTTACAAAAAAGTAAGGACTCTATTGGGAGATTTACAAAGATATTTTAAGACCACTTTATTAAGAGATTTACCCTGATTCAAGTTGGTTAAAACCAATTTAGTACTCAACTCTTGGTTTTCTTTGTAAGCTGATTTTTAGTCTTCTCCTTGCTAACTAATCCTCTCCTCTGATCTAATAAGCTTGTCTTTCCCTTTCACTCCACTATTATGAATAGGTCACTTTCTTTGTTAAGTGATAAAAAAACCCTATTACTGACTTTTGATCTGATCTTGATCCTTCACTTTACTCCTTGTTTGCATGCATACACTTCTCCATTATTTCTCTTCCTTTCTTACTTATGCATATGCACACACTGATCTAGGTTAAGATCTTTTCTATTTAAAGGATTTTCTAGATGGTTCCATAATAGCCTCTCCATTGAATCATTGATCACAAATCATAAGGATATGTAATCCACATCATTCATGTCTAAAACTCTCTATAACAACCTTTACAAACATTAAATGTTCTTTCCATGTTGGCTTGAAAATGTGTTACCTCAGAATCTATTTCATTCCTGACTTTTTTGTAAACTCTGCATTGCTCAACCTTTACTATTTTCAGACACTCGACATTATTGTCTCTCGGTCTACATAATGCTTGGCATGCACTACGTCTCTCAGGACTTGTATGCTTCAAACTTTCTTAGTCACTATTGAGCTCGAGTCATATTAAAATACTTAGCAACCATAAACTTACATAGCTCCTATAAAGATTGGTACATACTTGCTTATGTACATGACTTGGCCAATGTAGAGTAGCTTGGTTGCAGTGATGATCATCTGACTCCTACCTTTTAAACCATCTTACATCATATTATTCATTTCTCTTCCTTTGACTATACTCTAACTTATATATTTATTTACATTTTAACAACTAACTCCCTCTTACATATACATACAAATTTTCTTAATTCACCCCCTTCAACATCAATGAGAAAGGTTAGTCAAAAACTATATACAAATCAAAATTTTACCTTCTTGTCTTCATGTTGACTAGTTTGATATGTGTGAGATGTAATCAAAAAAGATATTTTAAATTCTTGTATTCTTTATCCAATGTGTCTTGGAATACTTCTGATGTATTGATAAGAGCACATAGTCCATGAGTCATAACTTCAATTGCATTCAATTCTAAATATAAAAAATTCTCATAAGATGCATTGGCCTTAAAGTATTCATCTAGCTCTTCTAGGTATGATTGATCTTCAAGGTGAAATTTTCTCTTAGCATTAAAAACCTCTTTACTATACTTTCTCTTTTAGCTCTATTAAGTTGATCTCATCAAAAACCTTTGCAATTCTTCTCTTTGGATCCTCAATCTCCACATTTGGTAACTAAAGTTCATTGACCATGCCTTGTAACTATGTTTTTTTCTTCCTTTCACCTCTTCAATTATATCATTAATGAATTTTTATGAAAGAGTGATCTATCCATATAAATTATTTCCTTCAATTAAACATCTTCTAAACTCTTTTATGTAAGAGTCAAGGCTTATTAGATGATTTATGATATTCTTGCATATGATCTCAAATAACTATGCATCATGCTTCACCCATACCTTTGTAGATGAAATTTACTCAAGTACACTAAACTAATTGTCAAATATTTAGATCACTTCCTCTACCTATTTCTCTAGATCCTATTGTGTGATCTTTAATTGAATGATGCCCTACAACTTACTTGTCACTTTATCAAGGACATCTTGTGCCCTTTGTATGCTTTTAGTCTTCTCCATTATTTTATTTCATTCTAGCATTGTGATCTAATTGAATATGTATATATGTGGATCACTAGTGGGGGTTAAAGATGCACTTTCTATCATATTTTCCAACAATAACTCTTTTAGGGTCTTTGGGGTACTAGTGCTTGGAATTTTAGAGCTAGGTTTACTTACTAGTGTGACCACTTGCATGCTCTGACTGTCTTTTTTGCCTTTTTCAGACTCCTCTATCACTGATTTTTCAAATTATTTTCTTGTTTCTCCATCCTCTACCTCTGGTAGTGTAGGAGCTTCTTCTCTTTTAGTTTCAATATGTATTAATTGTATCTTGAAGTGATAAGCTTCTTGTGTAACTATCTTCCATTCTTTCTACAACCTCTCATCAACTTTCTTAAGTTCATCTACTAAAGTAGCTAGATCATCATTCTTCCTCTTCTTCTTCTTCTTACTCTTTATTTTCTTCTTCTATTTCATCATTTTTCTTTTATTTTCCTTCATCCTTCCTTTCTTCTTCATTCTCAAAGCTGGTATATGCCACCAAATTGTCAACTTTAGGCCATAATTCCTAAAAGGGTATTGTGTTGCATCTATATTTATACTGGTGTTGCTAACATCCAGTGTATCTATACCAATTATGATCTGAGGGGCTTGTGATGTTGTGGCTTCTACTTCTCTATTATCCTCTACCTCTTTTACCTCTGTATTTATTATTCTAAGTGTGGCAACTATTGGTGTTGCTGCTATGGGAATATGGATGACTCCCCATGTCACCATGTTTTCTACCTCTTTTCTAGGAATAGTAGAAGACATTATTTTGTCTTCTAAAGTATTTTTCACATTAGTGTTCTTAACTCTTCCATTACCTTGACTATATCCTTCTCATTTTTTTTGTTTACTTCTTCATAATTTCCTCTCATTATCAATATTGCTCTTGCCTTGTTTAGTAATATTGGCTCAATGTTCTTCATTATTCTCTCAAGGTGTTCATCATTTTCCACTTCACATAAATTTCTTACTAATCTTTCTTTTATAGCCTTATCTTCTACAATTACTGTTTTCATTCTATTCACTAACTTGACATATATATCTTAGGTATCTATCTTTCAACATTTGCAAACTTCTAATTAGACAAGATCAAGTGTTTAATAACTACATTATCCAATTGTAATTTGTCAATGTTACTGTACAAATAATATTTGTTAAATTACACATATTTTTCATCATCAATGATTTTGTAATTTAGCATTTCAATCTTTGGCTTCCACTACTTTCTACCTATGCTAGCAGTCTCAATCTTCACTTGGTTGAATGGGTGAAGGTGGAACAAATTGTGGTTGCATTGATGAAACTACTGTATATGGGGTTGAATATTATTTAAGGGTTGATTATGTCACTATAACTCCCATAGCCAATGATGTTTCCTCATAACTAAAGCATGTTACTACCAATGGTGCTCCAAACATTATGTTCTATTATCCAATTTGCTTCATTCCAAAAATAGGTTTCTTAAATGTTGCAAAATCCATAGTCTTTTTTTATTGTGTTATCTATATTTCTCTTTATAGACTTCTCAAGCTTAAATTGATAGGTTAACTACATGTTTTCTTCATATCTCCCAAATCTATCAAATTATTCATCATATTTTAATCTCAGAATAGCTTGCACATATCCTTAAATATCTTCCTCATAACCAAGAGGGTCCACATACAACATTCTTGGTTCAACTGCCTCAATGTGTGTAAAATCCATATCAACCATAAAATAAGTTTTTTCCTTATAATTGATCACAACTGATGGAAAAATTATGATCCTTTGTTTCATCTCAGTATGAAATCTTTTCATAATTAGTCTTATACTACTCTCAATTTACCTATGGGGTGTCTTCTATGTAAGTTTGTTATATTCTCCATAGTGCACTTACATTGTTGTTCAACTCAAAAACTGACATGAAAGGAAATCTTCTCAACAAGTGGAAAAATATGTGATTAATCAGGGACTAAAACCTAAATCATCAATTCCTCACTTTCTTGATCCTCTTAATGTTTTCAATTGGTTAAATTCTCGGAACCTCATACATATTTATTTTAGTTCTTTCCACACACATCTTATAAGCAGCATGCACAAATCTAGTTGCAATATAATCTTCTCTTGAACTAGAACATATCTTAGATGCAATGATCTTACAAAAAAATCTTATATCATCCTAACTAATCTTGCTTAAAACTATGCCTCTTCCATTGTAGGTTGATTTGGTGTTCTCTGTTACAATTTTCTTCACACTATTTTTATTCAATGGGATGAATGCTTCATTAATCACACCAGTAACTTCATGAATAAGGTTGGCTAAAGTTCCAACTACTTTAATTTCCATCCAAAACTTCCCATCATGAACTCTATTGAGAATTATCTTTGTCTATGCTTCATTATTGAATTCATAGTAAAAAAAGATACTTAACTACTTCATTCTGACCTAGGTGTTCAAAGTCTTCCTTGAATGGCATTTTTTTCAAAAAAATTTACCAAATTTATTGGAAATATTTCCTTCTCCTATAGTTCTAAGTCTTAATCTAGTGTAGTAACCAATGTCTTTCAGATAAAACACTTTGTCTAGGGTTTGTGAAAATGTAGTTGTAGGGTTATCTTCCAACGGTGGAATATGGTTTATCCTCATCTTAGGTCTATGGATTTACTCTAAATTATGAATCATTGCAATACTCTTCCATCCTAAATTATAATGTATTGATTACAATTTCACAATTTTACTTTGCAAGATCGCAAAATACCTCTTATATCACAAAATAAGGGCTTGTTGAAATTTCCTTCAAATTCAATTCTACCTTCTTCAACTCACCTTCAATTTATCCTTGACACTTCACATGATAAAATGGTACATATAAATCCAATTCCAATCCTTAAATCCTTTAAAATTATCTTATGCATTAATTGTGCAAGTACACATGCATCAAAAAGTTATTAGTGATAGCCAGCGAACTTCTTTCTCTTTGTGCACTCACATATGAACTCAAAAACTCATGTGCACTTAACCATAGCTTCCTTTCATCCTTTTCTACATCATATTTATTGTACAAGTCTCAACTCTGCACCTGGGGATACAAATAATTTTCTAATGCCAATTTCCTTGATTAATTATGAAATAACCTGTAGTGTCTGCCCCTAAGTCGCATTTCTATCATCCTTGCCAACTCTTTTAGGCCAATTTATGTTTGATGATTAGTATTATTATTCTAGAGATTATTAGATGTTGTTTTACACTCAGTTTATTATATGATGAGATTACTTGGTACTCTATATTTCATGCATGTATGATGATTATTCAATGTTTTCAGTTATCGATGATGATTAGTTAGATGGTTTATTATCACACGTGCTTTCTTATGGATACTTACCCCATACTGCATGTGTATGGTGTGTGTGTTTGTTTTTATTTATGTATGGTGTTTCTAATGTGGTTAAGGAAGGGATTCGTAGTCACCTACTAGTCGGGATCTACACGATGCACCACTTCCTGCCATTGTCTGTTTAGCTTAGAATATTGTGTTTGTACATGCGTGGATTTTATGCAAGTTGTAGGTACCGAGTATTGACTTCCCTGAATTGCCAGGATGAGCATACCCTATCGCATTGTCTCAATGGTAAGAGAGGGGAGATAAACTGTTAAGTCCAATTCCTAAACCCTTTAGCCAATTGTCCTAATTGATAATTAGGACAAGTATCTGAGTTAAGTACCCTCTGAATGCATCAAATGATGTAATTTCAGGATTATAACCTTTTTGTTTTGATTTAGTATGCGTTTATCTATGTAGGGTTTTCGTATGTTGTTATATGAGTCCTTGATGTATTTTCTATTAATTAAGTCTAATTAAAAAGATTAATTAATGATTTAATTTAATAGAGAATTAATATGATATCTTTAATATTTAATTAATTGAGAAATTAATTAAATAAAAGAACTAAATTTGGAGATTAAAGTTCAAAGATAAATTTAGAAGAGGATAATATTTATTTAATTTAATAATAATATATTGGAGTTCATTTTTAAATAAATGCTAACTATTATTGTTAATTAAATTAATTAAATATGTTATCAATTAAGTTTCTAAAATTAATTTAAAAAGTTGAAAGACATTAAATTATTAAAGGATTTTAGATCGCATGATCTAATCATGAGTTTAAATTTGAGTAATAAATTAAAAGATTAAATTATAGAAATTAATAATGTTATTTTAATTTCATAAAGTGCGCATGGGATTAAAAGTAATAAAGATTAAAAATAGAAGTTGAGTGGAATATTAAATAAAGTTATTTAATAATTCATTTAAGGTGCATTAAAAGAGAAAGCAAAGATAATAAAAGTTAATTTTGGAGTTAACTCAGTTGTGCAAAGAGTCTTCTCGAGTGAACGCACAATTAGTGCCCCGATTTGAGGAGAAAACTTTTTATCACAATTTGGGGGTTCATTTTAGAGGGACAGCAGATATTGGACACGAATTTGGATCGTAAATTTTGGAGACAACTTTTGGAAGTGAATTTCAGAAGGAGAATTCTAGGAAAGATTTTCAGAAGAAAGTTATTGAAGAGGAGCGAGTTCTCTCACAATTTTTGGGGATTACATATTAGCATCAGGCTCAGGTAGGGTCTTGTGTTTTAATCACTAGTTAATTACGCAATTATCCTTTCTTTTCTTCTTTGTGTCTTTGGATTGTAAATCTAAATTCTTTGCGATGAAAGCACATTTCAATATTGTAAATTATTAAATGCTTGTCAATATGTTTAGCATACGTAGATATTAGAAAAGTGACCATGAATCCTCGTTCACTAGATTAAAGAAATCAAAGATTTAATCAGGGAAGGGTTGAATTTTAAATTAAATGAAAATTTTAGATTGAAAATTCAGATGATTAAAAATATCTTCTCTATCAAAGTACTGATGAAAATAATTTCAAAAAAGAAAAAGAAAATTATATATATATATATATATATATATATATATATATATATATATATATAATAAAAGAATAATGTTTGAATTAATATAAATTTAAATTTTATAACGTTTGAATTAATCTTATTAAATTTTAATAAATTAAAATTAAAATACATAAAGTGAATATATATAATTTATGTTAAGCTTTAAATGAATCTAAAAATAAATGGTATATTTATGGGGGGGGAAGTTTTATTTAAATTGAAAATAAAATTAAAAATAAATAAATAAACTAACCCAACGTACCTGTAATTCGTAGGCGGTATTATTGCTGGCTGTCCTTTTTAAGGAGGTCGCACGACATGCTAATTAAGACAGCAGTCGTGCGCTGTATTTAATAAAGCGCAGGCCTCCCTTTTAAAAGGGTTGACATTGTTTTGATTAAAACACAATGATACCATATAAATCGCATATTGTTTCCTTTTTTTAAAAAAAAAATGTGTTACATTTTTATATTATAAATTTTATTAATATTAATTATTAATAATGATAATTTTTAGTTGATTATTAATTTAGTTATTATAAAGTTTAATTAATAGTTATTAACAATTTTTAATCATAAATTTGTAATATTTTGATAATTATGGTATTTTATTAATAATATGTATTAATAAGATTTAAATATTACTTCTTATTATATAATGCTATTTATAAATTTTATTATTAATTAAACAACTTAAATAATAATGCAGTTAAATATAATTAATGAAATTAGTGTTAATTTTATTAATTACTAATTGATTGATAATCATTTGAATATTAATATAGTTTTACCCTTAGTAATTTTAGAAGAATTGATTTCAAGTATTATGGGGATAAAATCTTAATTTGCATTCAAACAAATATACGAGTGTATTATAAGGGTAATATTGAGAATTGTATACACTTGAAATGCATATTGAAATGCAAACTGAAACTTTACTTTTAACCCAATTGTGTATTTTGGAATCAAACCAAAACTATGAAACTGTATTGTTTTGTTTAGGCTATTTGTGTTTGGGGGTGTTGGGGGTTGTTTTAGCTTGACCAGTTTAGGATGTTTACTAGAGGCTCGAGGTTTTGAATGTGATGTCATGATGATTTGGTCTCGATTTTTCTTAACCCGACCATGGTAATGTGATGAAGTGCTCTATGACATGATTGTGTTTACTATTTGTTATTGCTTTCCAGTTTCCTTGTGTGAAGCTGAGATGTATGTATTTGAGATACCTGACTTAACCATTTTTGAGTCTCGATCAGTTATATTTGATAACCATTTTTGAGTCTCGATCAGTTATACTTGGATTGCTTTTCGGTCGCTTGAGAGGACTGAAGTGTTTGTTATGTTCTTGATGATGTCATGTTTTGACTTGACCATTTTGGAGTCTTCGATCAGTATTGTAATTTACTATTGGGATACTTTCTGGTTGCTCATTGGAGAACCATTGGATTTTTTGATTTATCATTGATGTCTTCAGTTGCTGATAGAGAACTGTCGTGATCATATGATTATTATTGGATGCTTATCAGTTGCTCATGAAGAAATGATGTAATTTTGTGGCTTATCTTTTATGATGTTTTTCAGTTGCTTGTATAGGACTGAGGTGATTTTATTATGATTCTTGATTTGTGATTTCATGAGCCTAGGGTAGGTTATCTATGTGTAGTGTCGAGAAGTGGCTTGCAATGGGGATCGGGGCCCTAAGAGGCTGCTTGGAGTAACCCATTGTAAGTTTTTTTTAATAAGTGAAAAAATTTACACTAAATGAGAGAAAATGAACCTAACAAGATAATTGTATGTTCTCTCCCATGCCTTGAGTGCTAGTACAGACTAGGATGGGGTAGAGAGAATGCTTGGTTATGACCTTGCATTCCATAGTATGCCTCGTCAGTAAGAGAGGATACTAGTGGCCGCAGGGATCAGTAGGGACTCGGGATTCCTAAGGGATTGCTCGGGTAACTTCTACGTGACTTTTGCGATGACACTTTCCCGCTTGCATATTAGGTTTCCTACGTGTCTTGTGGTACCTCTGGGTTTTAGATGTCGATCTTTTTAGGAACCCTTGAGTTAGCATACTTATAGGATTTCCTGGACTTAGAGAGTATTTATGATTATAGGTTTTGTTATCCTATTTGGGACTTGAGACTATCTCCTCAGCACGGTGGGAGTGGACCATTTAGGTTCCACGCGGTCGAGTGGTAGTGCTTTTACTCTTACCATTGAGATTCGTTTCGTGGTCACCGTGGCTGGAGTTTTCATGATTGGCATTTACCTTCACTATGTTCTTGGATTATTATGATGGATGGTTAGATTTTATGATAGATGTTTTATCATTATGGATGTATGGATGTCTCATGTATGGTGACTAGTTTCATATATTTTTACTGTACTTTGTATCATGGATTTGAGGATGTTGTATCTTTATCTTTACATATGTATATTATTTTAAGCCTTTCATACCCTGTGACTTGTACAGTGGATGATTGAGCATTCTGAATTAATTTTTCGAGAGGCATTCAGAACAAATGTATATTATGGACATGGGACTTTCTGATTATTCTTTCATATGTATGTGATAGTTGTTAGAATTAGAATTAATTAAATTTAAACATGACTCAACGTCTTGGGATCTTTAAGAAATGTAACTTACAATGTATGTTTGTCGATGATTACATGTTATTTCTTCCGCTACTATGTGTTTGATGTGTATGTTATACATTCTTACTTTAAAAAAAAAATGTTTAGCAAACTTAGTGAAACTTTAGGTTAATTCTTTTGGATCCCTTGGTGGGGTGTTACATAACCTTCTCAAATAGATAAGGGTTGGTTAGCAAAAATTACTAACTTCATCCTATTCTCAGGTGTTTCACTTGACTAATTTTCTAATACAACATGTGAGCTTGTTGGATCCTTATCTCTAACAAATGTTTCATTAAGATTTTCTACAAGTTCTTTCACACTTTCTTTCTGAGTAGTGTTTTTATTCTCATTCCTTCTAGCATTGTTCACATTCCTTCTAAAGTTTAGGTTTCTCATGTTGTTCCTCATGTTGTTTGAAATTCTCACATTATTTATACTGCAAAATCTTTTTGTATGTCTAAAGTTGTTGCAAATATAACATGTCATCACATTGTTTCCATATCTAGGTCCTAACTAATTGATCTGTAATCTGCAATCTCTAGCAATATGTCTAAAGTTTTTGCACTTATAACACATGATACCATTTCATACAATATTATTTCCTCCAATAGGTCTATTATTTGTAGGGTTAGTACCTCTAAATATTCTACCATTATTATTGTTAAATCTAGGTTTCCTACATTAACTAGCTTTATGTCCAAAACCATCATAGTTATAACAATTCAACTAGAAATAGGATTAGTATACTTACCTATATAGTCCTTCTTTATGTGACCAACATCATTGTGTGCATAACACTTTATAGTAAAGTGTCCCCTTACTTCTTTAGGTGGTTCAAAATATTTAGGTACACCTTCAAATTGACTTGACTCAACCTTGTTCTGATCTTCTTGTTGTGGTTTAGGTTGTTGAATCACAAAATCTGGTTCCTTAGTAACTTTAGATCTCTTATATAACTCTCCTCCAAAGTATGCATGACCAGTCTTATCATAAGGATGTCTCTATGCCAAAATTTGCTCATCAATTTTTTCATTTCTTGAATACAACCTTTCAAGATGTTTCTTAGACTATGTAAGTTATCCTTTCACAATTGCATTGTACTTCTGAGGTTCTACATATTGTAACTTCAATGATTTAAGTTCAAATGTCACTTTCACAAGTTTTTGTCATGCCCAAAATATATGGCAAAAACACACCATTTTTTATTTTAAAGTGATAATAGGATTAAATTTAATACATAAGTATTCGAATAGAATTACTTAACTTCCTCATACTCATGTATAATTATGAAATTTAAGTACCAAACAAAAGAAAATTTTCTTAACATATATTAAACTTAAATTGCATAACTTAATATATATATTACCATGTTATCTAATTATCCTCAATCAAATGAATATAATTTCAAAACATAAGAAAGCCGCAATAAAATAAAGCATCATCATATCCAATTTCAAGTAAACCTATGCAAAAACTAAAATACCAGAAATATCACATCCAAGAATATTATTCAATTTTTTTATCAACATACATGGACCAGCCACTTCTCATTTATTTTATTTTACCACCTGATTCAAAGGCTCCGCCGGGAAAGAACCAGGAAGAAAACTCGACATCGTAAACATTTCCATAATAAGTTTTAAAATAACATTTTTACATAGGATTACTGTCCTAAGGAGAAATCTCCCAACATATTTGAATTCAATAACAATTCTGAATTTCCTTCTTGGCTCCACAACAGGGAACCCATTACGAAGTCTGTATCACATCAAGGTGATCATGGAGAGAACAAAAACTAACTAGGAGACAACCAAACTTAACATGAAGACAATTTTAGACATTCACTCCCATCTAGGTTTGCACAATAGGTTCATCATTGAACCAGACTAGGGAGAAGGTGGATTTTTCCAACAAGAGATGTCGACCACAACACCATAACAGGTGCCCTTTCGAGGCTATAATCACAAGAACTTTCATTCTTCCATTTCCTAAATTCCAAAATTCAAAACATGGTTTGTACTGATGAGTAGGGGCCCATAACACCCTACTATCTCCCTCTCCTCATCCTAAGGAGAGACTTTGCACTATTGGAGTCCAATTAAAGACCTCCTCCTATACATGGCCACTTCTGCCCTATCTAAGGGTGAGTAATGCCAATACAACCCATACAATCCCTTCGAAAATCAAAGAAAAATACCAAGGAAAAACATTTAAGAAAAACCCATTTCAATCCCTCCCAAACATATTCAACAAACACACAAACATACATATGCAAAAAAAAAATGACTTAAGCATGAAACACAACATGAACAACATGAGCTGAGGGATTCCTACCTTCACAATAAGGTTATGGCAACTAAACAATTTGAGATGAGCTTTCCTTCCTTCTCCTTCTCCTTCGATCATGAATTGCTCTCTAAAACTAGAGGTTGGGTGAACACCCTTCCTCTCTCAAATTTGCTTCTAAATAGGATATTAACTCAACCACCTCCATACTACAATAACTCCCCCACTTGCCTAAAGGTTCTAGAGTCTTCTAACTCAACTTGACATAAGGCTAACCTCAAGGTGGAGTTTAACTCATCCAACTCATGGAGAAACATTCAATTTTCGCAACAAAGCAAAAATGGGATATTTGGGTGACCATAAAAGTCAACAAAAGGGGATAGAGGGGTGAAAAATGCCCCCAACACATACCCATACCCCTTTGGTACTTAGTTTTCATGATTTTTGGCCTCTAGGACTAATTAGGGACCTATCAGAAAGCTTAAAAATTTGGACTTCCTAGCAACCCGCAAAAATGAAAATTAATCACTAATCCTTATTAAAGTAATTAATCTCAATTACTAACTGATTAGCAAAAAGGTAACTAACCTAGTCCAACTTAGATCTTTAGGTTACTTGGTTAACCCTAACTATCAAGTTGAAATACATATACAAGTCATGAGTGTCAAGTGACACTATAAAATCACTATTACAAAAAATTAACGCTTAATGCTTACAAAATGATACATTCATTCAATTCATGATACAAATAAAATACGAACAACAGGGTCTGCATCTTTTATTAGACTCAACCTTGGTTTCCAGAAACAGTACATAGGGTCCAGTTTTGATTCTCTATTAGATTTCCTAGCTAATAAATCTTGCACACTCATTTCACACATCAGTAGCTCAAGAAAATCAAATGCATATATTTAAAACTTATTTGGATAGTCACATAAATCTTTCATTTAAATAACCCTTTCTAATTTTGGCACACACATTTAGTCATCAGTAATTACATAATCAATATAACATAACTTTATTCATTAATTCAAATTAAAATACTAGAATAATTATCATTATGCATGCATATACCTAAACATCATAAACATCACCAATTAAGAGATACTAAATTATACGAATGTATATAACCTAATCATCAAGGTATCATAATCAACACAATCACCATTGGGTGAAAACACCTCGTATCATCATTAGTGAAATTTTAATGTTTAAATAGTTGAGATAATATAGTAGTTCTTGAATCACTGAGTATTAAAACATGGATGTATCAACTGCTCTCAATTTCATTAGGACATTCACAACATAAAACATTACTTCATACCTCTTTCAATCTCCTATAACAGTTTTAATGAGGATTCATATTTGATAAGTACATATGAGGAGGGACCTTACATCTTCCCCCACTAGCCTTTGACTTCCTCCTGGAAGTTACACAACTAAAATGTTCATTCCATGATAGACCTTGTCTAAACTTGTACCAAAATTTACTCCTATTAAAAGAATGATTAATAATTCACATACATACTCAGGGGAGATAACATATTTACCTAATTATTCTTACTAAAAGAAAAGTTCAATCTAGAACTCTGACATGGTTACATTTCCTAGGGTCAATTACTCCTTAAAACATATTGGTCACATATAAACAACATTCTAATCTAGTATACGATAATTATAGAGTCTCTAATAATAATAATAAGATAAGATATTTTGAATTCCACATACCCTCTCATCGGGTAACAGTTGCATGAGACTCCCTCAAATGAGGTTTCATATTAAGCAACTTGTCCCTTTATTCAAGGTTAAATACTTTCCCTTTAGAGTTTCCATGATGCATTGATTCTTGATAGGACACTCAACAAGTCCATCACTACACATGCACCTTTCCATCTAGAAGTCCATTCGGTTAACTCATAACCTTAATCAAATTTATGTTGGGGTGCAATTTCATTACTCATAATAGTCAACAAATAACACTAGTCCTATTCTCAAAGTCCTGGGAGAGGGCGGGGCATGAATACTCTCACTAATAACCCCATACCCTAATGTTGTTCATCCACATGATTTTTAGGAATCCCTTTGGTAGGCTCATCATATGTCACTTTCTCAATAAAATTCACAAGAAAGTGCCTCAAAATTTAAATTCAACATCAAGGATGAAACATCTAACGCAAAAGTCTGAAAATAAAAGAAATAAAGAGTGGCCACAATAGTAAAATTTTAAATCAAGAAGTGAAGACATGACCTAGAGGCAAAATAGAATCATCAATAATAAATTTGGCTATATAGTCCTACATCACATTGTTTGGAAAAAAGGAAAGAACATTAAAATACTAATATCTGAAATTAGGAAAGTAAGGAAATAAATCCAATTACTTACAAAATTTACATTATTGACATAATGTGGTCGTACCAGGGTCTCTAAAGGCAAGGTGAAATCTTAGGTCTTCCAAAAACATTATAGGGATCTTGAATTGAAACTATATGGTGGTCTAAAGACTATGTCACTCAAACTATGATTGATCCCACATACTAACTACATAGCTAACTTTATCGACATCACCCTATGACTAGGGTTTTACTGTACTAAGGTGTTTGGCTTGATCAAAACTCACTCAAAAGTGCAAATATGAGGATACTAATATAAGTCCCCTTCAATCCTCTTGTTGTTACATTGTTTTCCTTTCAAAGAATCTAAACATGTGGGAAACTTCAATGTCAGTAGAGTTGTACTCCAAGTTGTAGTTACAATATCAAATCTCTTATCCTCAATTCACTATAATTGTATATTAGGGCTCCTACCCATAATCTTTCTTAGGTCAATTTCACCATAATATACTAACTAAAGTTGAGTTATTAATCTCACCAAATCTGGTATGCTCTTGTATACATATATACATCATTACCTGTGTTATTCCATCATTTACTCAAGTTTTAATTATCATCCAAGAATGTATTGAATGCTATTGTTCTTATCTATAATTCCATATTCCATGTCTCCTAGTTATGGATGACTTATTATTTCAACCTTAGGTTGTAGGTTTACAACTAGGCAGGCATAGAACCATTATTAGGATGTTGCCAATGTTCATTCATTCTTACAACTATCTCCTTGCTAACGATATAGGTCATCATCATTGTTCTTATCATACTTCATAGCTTATAATTCACTTATTTCTTAACTCTAATACCTGAACCTTTAGTTCATGTTAGGTTGATGACCTCATCGCCACTTTACTTACTCTATATTGTAGGGTTATAACTTGTCCAAGAATTTCAATGTTAGAATCTACGAGCATTCACTTGATAGTTAACAACTTATTTCTCATGCTTAATAAGCCTGCTGACATAATTAAACTCACATAACCCTATCTTAGAATTTTACACTTTCCCACCATTTAATTTTTGTCCTTACCACCATATTTTTAGATAGATTTAATCCCCAATTAGGGTTCCACTACTCATAGTAGAACTAAGATTCTTTTATTCCTTGAGTGTTCCTAGCTAACTCACTTGTTCAATAGCTTCTCATGTTAGTAATCCTATTGTTTGAGGTTTCCAAAGGTTATTTGTAGATTTCAATTGAGTTCTCTTTTTTTTTTTTTTCAGATTAACCAAATACTTAGTTAAACAAAGGGGTTGTATTTTTTAATTTTTTTAATTAATCTACTAAGTTTATACATGCTACACTGAACGGTTAAGGAAAGATGACAAAGGATTAAAGTGAGTTTCAAATACATATCACTAAGATGCAAAGTTTACATCTCCACATATTGTATGGGTTTGAACCCCTGAAATCCTAACCCTATGAGGACACTTAGTTCTAGTTGAATGAGTCGATCGATTAACATTTAGGTTCAATTGCAAAGGCATGATTTCTAACTCAAACAACATTTTAGGGTTTCCAAGTTCACATGTCGACTATGATGCTATTCCCTTATCACTATACTAATACCTAATTCTAGATATTATCAAAACTCATCTTCTATCATAATCTGACTCATCATATCAAATTACCTAGTCAAACTTGAGATTTTAATACTTCCCGATCCGCTAACCACCTTCTAGGTTTAAAGTCCAAAAGCAAACTATCCCAATACTATAATCATCATATAAATTTAAATCCCAATAGAAGACTAATAACATAGAATTTCTAACCGATTCATTTCCAATCCTACCTTTCACTTAACTACTAAGAATGTTATCTAACAATAACCAACACCATCACAATAACTTTAATCCCTAAGATGATTTTGACATCCTACACCAAAATATATACTAATTATTATTTTAAAATTAATAATTATTATTATCCATTAACATAATCTTTAAAATAACAATCAATTATTTAGATAAAATTACCCTTTATAATTCAATGTAATAAATTGAATAACTAAAACATGATAATAACACCTAAACTAAAATTTTAAAATAAAAACAAACATATCAAAAAATTTAATATAATTTAAATAAATGATCAAAATAACATTACAATAAACTAAAATTTTAACTTTATACTTGCTAGCATTTATAACTAACACATATTAATTAAACCACTTAATAAAAAACATTAACTGCGCATCTAACATCTAACACTAAAGTTTAACAACTCACTTCAACTTACTAATTAACACTAATTAAAATCTAATACTAATAGTAACATTAAAACTTTTTACATATATATATATATATATATATATATATATATATATATATATCCTAACTTAAACTATACTAATCAAATTTAAAACCTACTTAAAGTTTAATTTAATTAATCTAATTATTTTAAAATTAAATAAATTAACCAACATAACTTGAACTACATATTAAAACAAGTAATAAATCTAACTTAAATACTAACCAACCAACAAAACATACTAAATACCCTTTTCAACTAACACTATTTAAAAATCTAATATCAATTATATTAATTTTTAAAAAAACTAAAAATGAAATAACACTAACATAAACCCCCCCCCCCCTCAAACAACTAATACCTACCCACCCATGCTAACCCAACACCACATCCTAACCATTCACTAACCTCACTACCCCACACCCTAACTCCCCTTGACATCCGTGCACACTCTCCTCATGTGGGCGTACTGCCCAAGGCCGCTACTTGGGAGTGGACATGAGTGGGATTAAGGGTGGTCCGACCACCCATTAAAGTTGCAACCCCACGGCCCTTTACATGTCACAAACCTGCCCAAGGCCCACTTCGACCCAACCAATAGTCAAGGCACATTGGCCCAAGTTTTCCACATGTTGCCCTAGGTTACTATGCCAAGGAAGGCACATATGGAGAGAATGTTGGTTTATGCATATTCATTCTGACTTTTAAACTTTTGAATTTCCCCCCTCCACATGCATGTTGCATTTCCCCATGTCCCCCCCCCCCCCCCACGCAAACCAAGGGCTGGAAAAAAATGCAAACATGAAGGCTTCCTAGGAAAAAGGTATGCCTAGACCAAGGTGAAGGCAGGGAGTAATAAGAAAAGATGGGTGAAAACTTTTTTAAAAAAATAAACCTGCACACTGCCACTTGTCCCTCCAAGGAATAAGTACACCTAGGCCAGGAAAAGGCAAGGTTGAAAACAGAGGTAAGTTAAGTTCAAATTTTAATAGAACCTACTCCTTTCAACTTGCCCCTTAATTTCATTTGCCAACATTTTTGTAATGTCAGTTATGGGGAACGTGATCCCAAGTCATATTTACTAGACAGAAATTTGCAGGCAGAGGGGACTAATTAGGGACCTATCAAAAAGCTTGAAAATTTGGACTTCCTAACAACTCCTAAAAATAAAAATTAATCACTGATCCTAATTAGGGTAATTAATTTTGATTACTAACTGATTAGCAAAAAGGTAACTAACCTAGTCCAACTTAGATCTTTAGGTTACTTGGTTAACCCTAACTATCAAGTTGAAATGCATATACGAGTCACAAGTGTCAAGAGACACTATAAAATCACTGTTAAAAAATATTAACACTTAATGCTTACAGAATGATACATTTATTCGATTCATGATACAAATAAAATACGAACAACGGGGTCTGCATCTTTAATTAGACTCAATCCTAGTTTCCACAAATGGTACATAAGGTCCAGTTTTGATTCTTAATTAGATTTTTCAGCTAATAAATCCTGCACACTCATTTCACACATTAGTAGCTCGAGAAAATCACATGCATATATTTAAAACTTATTTGGATAGTTGCATAAATCAAAACATAAATCTTTCATTTAAATAACCCTTTCTAATTTCAGCACACACATTTAGTTATCAATAATTACATAATCAATATAACATAACTTTATTCATTAATTCAGATTAAAATATTAGAATAATCATCATTAGGCATGCATATACCTAAACATCATAAACATCACCAATTAAGGAATACTAAATTATCTGAATGCATATAACCTAATTATTGAGGTACCATAATCAATGTCATCATTATTGGGTGAAAACATCTCATATCATCGTTAGTAAAAATTTTATGTTTAAACAGTCGAGATAATGTAGTAGTTCTTGAATCATCGAGTATTAAAACATGGATGTATCAACTGCTCTCAATTTCATTATGACATTCACAACATGAAACATTACTTCATACCTCTTTCAATCTCCTATAACATTTTTAATAGAGGATTCATATTTCATAAGTACATACGAGGAGGGACCTTACAGTTTTGATCTCAAATTTGCATTCTCTGATTTCATATTTGATTTAGTGTCTTTTTCATTATCCCTTGGACTCAACTTCAAAATTATAATTTCTACCTCATGCTTTAGGATCTTGTTTTCTTTCTTAAGCCTTGAAACTTCATTAGAATTCTTGTTTAGATCTTTAGAATCCTTCTTGGATTTGATATTTTCTATCTCATGTTTTAGCTTCTCAATGTGATTTTTTTTATTTTCATAGTTGTCGTTCAGAGTATCCCTTTCTTTTGTAAGTATATCAAGTTTCTGTTAGAATTCTTTAGAATAACTGAGAGGGGGGGTGAATCAGTTATTCAAGGTCTGAATGCCCTAATAATATTTTTTTCTCTACTTATGATAAATCCATACACTTTTCATCCATCCAAACTTAAATCAACCATCTTAGCAAGTTACAGCAAATCAACACACAGGAATAAAACATGCAAGATCAACACATGACACAGTGATTTACATGGAAACCCAATTTGGGAAAAACCACCAATAACATGCTACTTGATTTTCACTCTTCTAAAGTGATGCCCTATTAAAGGCTTACAACACACTATTAAATGTGACCTTGTTAAAGGATTTCACCATACTGTTAGGAATGGGCCTGATCAAAGGACTTTAGAACATTCACTTGGAATGTCACCCTGTTAAAGGATTTACAACATGGCTATTAAACCAACCTAAGTCCATAGGATTTAAACTATCTGTTACAATTGCTAGAGAGTAACAATAATGGATTGTTGATCTGATACAACTTACAACATACTTTGCAGATTTCAAATCACTCTTCAGTTTAGTCCTTTTGCTTGGCTTTTAATCACTTCAGCTTTTCATCTCAAGCTTCATCTCCTTGAGTCTTCTTACTCATCATACCAATGCATCCATATCTGTGGTCATCTGTTGAAGTAGAGTAACTGTGCTTTCTTCCTCCTTTGCACCTCCTTTAGCAATTATGCTTTCATGCTTGACCTCTTCTCTCTCTCTCTTTGTGACCTTATGACTCCTTAAATAGAAATCTAGTTTGCTTTTGCCGCTCGATTCTCCCTTTCCAACTTTAGGGTTTCAAATGGATTAGGTAGGATATAATGTATCTACCCCATATCTTGCTCTTATCAGGAAAACTTTGTCTAGAGTCTAGTTGTATTCTCCAAAAATGTTCTGCATCGTGTTCTGTGCCACCAGCTTATCACTCTTATCTTCTATTTAATTCATAGACTTCTAGATAACAACCTTGTCAGCTTAGATCTGGCGAATCTTAAATTTTTGAAATAATGTAGCAACTTGTCACTATTGGTTTACTGATGCTCAGCATCTCTGTGTTACTTGACACTTTATTTTTCTCGGCACTCGATTCTACTCAGCACTTGTTTTTACTCAGCACTCGGCACTTGATTTTGCTCGACACTCCATTCTTCTCAACAGTTGTTTTTACTCGGCACTTGACACTTGATTCTGCTTGGCATCTGAAGTTCACTTAGTACTGGCTTGGCTTCAACTAGGAATCTATTTGGCTCCTTAATGCTCTTAGTTAGTATTTACAAATGACTTAGCTAAAACCTTACATCTTTGATATGTTTCAATGTGCCTATTCTCTATGTCTTAGAGTATGTCATCAATACACTTTTTCATCAATGGCTTAGCTGATCCTTGGACTTCATTACAACATCATAACTTCAACCTTTCTATAGGTGTTCTAGTTACATCTTATTGATTGCCTCCTCCTTGTCAATCAACCAATTGATAGTATTTGGAAAACTAAAACAATTGTCATTCTTGCAAGTAGCAAGTTTGACATCAATGACAAAACAATAATTGAGAACATTCTTTACTAGTTCCATATGATCATTCCAACAATTTTCCTCATGATCTTTTCAATCATTTCCAACAATCTCCCTCTTTGGCATTGATGGAAAAACCAAACTGATCAATTGATCAACTTAGTTACCACCAAGATTCTATACATTGTTTGCTACTTGTCTTGGCTGCTTGCATTCTTACTACTGATCTCATATATCTCCCTCTTTCATATATCTCCCTCTTTCATATATATCTCCCTCTTGCTTTGTATTGATTAGGTGTCTATGTATTTCTCCCTCTTTGACATAAATGCCAAAGATGTAACATCTTTAACATGCGAAGTATAAGCTTCAGCTTCCTGATGTCTTCTCCCTCTATCACCATGCTTGTGACTAATTTGGAGTTTCTGCTCCTGTTGTCATCCTCTGCATCATTCTTCTGATATTTCAATGATTTGTTCCTGATGATGTAGGGCAGCATCCTTGTTGCTTTAAACTACTTGAGTTAGGGGTATTACCCCCAACTTGCCTCTAAGATATTCATAAGCATCCTTGGGCAATGGTTTGGTGAAGATATCTGCAGTTTGTTCCTTTGTGTGAATGTATTCCAACTTCACTTATTTGTCTTCTACCAATTCTCTGACATAATGATACTTGATTGCAATATGCTTGGTTTTTGCATGCATTACTGGATTTTTGGATATGTTTATAGCACTTGTATTATCACAATACAATATCACAGGTTTTGTTACCCCTTCTTTCATTCCTTTCAATAGATGTGTGAGCCACACAATGTTTGTGCAATTGACTATAGCTACCACATACTCTGATTCTACAGTGGACTAGGATGTGCATGTTTGTTTCATGCTAGTCCAAGTAACTAGCCTTTTAACTAAAAATAATGCACTTCCACTTGTGCTTTTTCTATCATCAATGTTGCCTCCCCAATCTGCATCTATATATGCATTGAGTTCAAACTTTCCATTCTTTTTGTAGTATAGAACAAAGTTATCAGTTCCTTTAAGATATCTCATTATTCTTTTTACTGCTATGAGATGATTTTCTTTGGGATTAGCAGAGAATCTAGCTACTATTCTAACTGCTAATGCTATGTCTGGTCTGCTATGTACAACATATTGTAGTTTTTCAATCATGGATCTGTACATTGTTTGATTGACTTCAGCTGATTCATCATTTTTGGATAGCTTATTTCCTATTTCCATTGGTGTTCTGACTAGTTTGGACTCCTCCAATCCAAACATTTTAAGTATCTCTTTGATGTACTTTGATTGTGTCACAAATACACCATGTTTTAGTTGATGTACTTGCAATCCAAAAAAAAAATTGATCTCTCCAAACATAGACATTTCAAACTCATGTTTCATTTTGTCAGCAAAGCCTTTGCAAAGCACTTCCTTTCCTCCAAACACTATGTCATCCACAAAGATTTTAGATACAATAATATCCTTACCTTCATTTGATTTGTTGTACATGTTGCTATTATCATCAGTTCTTTCAAATCCTATTTGCACTAGATACTTGTGAAGTCTCTCATACCATGCTATGGGTGCTTGTTTCATACCATAGAGTGTTTTATGTAGTTTACAAACCATATCACTATTGTTCTCATCAACAAATCCCTTTGGTTGTTCAATGTAGACTTCTTCTTCTAGTATACCATTTAAAAAAGTAGACTTTACATCCATCTGATAGACTTTGAAATCTTTATATGCAGCATATGCAAGTAAAGTTCTTACTCCTTCCATTCTAGCAACAAAGGTGAATGTTTCCCCATAGTGTAGTCCTTCTTCTTGAGCATAACCCTTGCATACTAGTCTATCTTTGTTTCTAGTAATCTCACCATTCTCATCTAGCTTGTTTCTGAATACCCACTTGGTGCCAATCACATTCTTGTCAACTGGTTTGGGAACCAAACTCCAGGTTGTGTTCTTCTTTATTTGATCAATTTCTTCTTCCATAGCTTTATACCAGTCATCATCTTGTAATGCACCATATATTGTCTTAGGTTCAAATTTGCTAATCAGACATTATTCATGTCTTAGTCTGTTCCTTGTCATTGGTCTTGCATCTTTGTCACCAATAATCTATTCAGCAAGGTGATGTCTTTTTACATATTTTGATAATCTTGGTTCTGTCCTTGTTTCTATGTTTGATCTTTCTAATTCAGGGTCACTATGTACTGAGCTATTAGGTTGTTCTTCATCCATTTCATGTGTACTGACTTCGGTATCAGATTGTGCATTTCCTTCATTCTGCAACTCGGCTTCTGAATGTAACTTGGCATTTATTGGTTGTGACTCAGCTGAGACTGAAATTTGTTGTTGAGTTTCAATTTGATTTACAGCATCCAAATCAACATGCATTCTTTCATAAGAATACACAAAGGTTCTATATTCATTTGTTCTCTTTGGTTCTTCAGCTTGGACTTATGTATGCTCATCAAAATTTACATTTGCACTTTCCACAATTTTGTTAGTGTTAGTATTCAAACACTTATATGCTTTACTTCTAGTGGAGTAACCAATGAATATACCTTCATCACTCTTTGCATCAAATTTTCCATTTCTAGCATCTTTAAGGATAAAGCATTTGCAACCAAATACTTTGAAATGTTTTACATTGGGTGAATGACCATACCATAATTCAAAAGGTGTTGTATTTGTACCTTTCTTAACTTGTACTCAGTTCAGTGTATGAACAGCTACACTTACAGCTTCTCTCTAGTATTTTAGAGCAACAGTCTTTTCCATCATTAATGTTCTGGCACAGTCAATCACAGATCTATTTCTTCTTTCAGCAATTCCATTCTGTGGGGAAATTCTAGGAGCTGATGTTTGTCTTTTGATTCCTTTGTCATTACAAAATATCTCAAATTCTTTTGATGTGAATTCAACACCTCTATCTAATCTCAAGCATTTCAAACTCTTTCCTGTTTCCTTTTCAACTCTAGCCACATACCACTTAAACATTTGAAAAGCATCAAATTTTTGTTTTAAGAACATAACAGTCATCATCTTGGAATAGTCATCAACAAACAACATTATGTACTTATCTCCTCTATAGCTTTGTACTTCCATTGGACCACATAAGTCAGTATGAACTAACTCAAGTACTTCTTTAGATGTATAGTTTTTGCTTTTGAAACTTGACTTTGTCATCTTTCCTAGCTAACATTGTTTGCACATGATATTATTAGGCTTCTTCAATTTTGGTAAACCTCTGACTTTCTTCATTTTACTAATATTGACCAGATTGTCAAAGTTGACATCACATAGCCTTCTATGCCATAACCATTCATCATCAAATTTTGCAACAAAACAAGAAACATCATCCATATCAAGGTAAAATAGATTACTTCTTGTTTGATCTCATTTTCCTATCAATTTACCATTGGTACCATAGATTTTTGTAGTTTTGTTTCCAAATTCTACTTTGCATCCTATATTGCCTAACTGTGAGACATGTAAAGACCACCCAAGCATAAAGAAGAAAATAATGAAACAAAACTAGAAAGAAAAACACAACAAAATTATTTTTTATTTCTCAACATAATATATGTGTCCATACATTGATCTATCCACACTTAAAGCAAAAACTTCATAATAATAAAGAATTCCATCTACACACATCTCCATAGAAACACAAATACATATGGAGTTCAAAATAAGAATGAGATACATATTCATCCTTTTAAATATATTATCAAGTTCCCTCCGAGTATTCTTCAATGAATATTTTTCTGAATAAAGTAAACTTCAACAGTAATCCTCATATACCTATTAGCCATTACAAAGCACCTGAAAGTGATCACATAAAAGAATGCAACAAAAAACAAGAGGGCTTAGTACACACTGAATCAAATGAATAATCCACTTGCATACGTGATAGATAATCATATATAAATCCATAATGTAGATATCTAATTCACATGACAGAGTGCAGTTCAGTAATTAACATGCATCAATTAAATAGCTACTTAACAATGCACAATTAAACTCGCACTTAAGAATAACCTGTAAATGAATCATACATATACTGAGGTGTCATCACTATAGTGCTATGGTTCTGCATCCAAGTTATGATATGCTCATAGTCAACACATAGAAGAATTCTCTATATACTCATCAAATGATGTAATAGAGTTTTTCCATGTTCTCCATACTCAACCATTTAGGTTCAAGTCTTAGGTAAGGCCATTTATATTTACTTATAAATTTAACCCACCCGGTTTATTTAATGTTTTCACTAAATTAAATACTGAATAGGATTAACCATATTCAGCCACCTTGACATATGCTCATCACAATTATTCTTAAAATACACATCAAACAGATATTCTTAGAATGCACATGCAACATGATACTACATTCCTCATCTAATTAAAACTCATCTTTTTCTGTCATCCTCGAAAGTATTGCTTAAGTCACTATATCAATAAGAATAAGAATATAATAGTAAGATCTAGTAATTTTACTAAGCTATAACTCTAGTTTAACGAAATTACATATCTTAACATTATACTTTACCCCTACTGACATAATAATCTAAACATTCCCTTCAAATTAACAAAGATATTAAGATCAAAATACATATGTTATTCTTACTGTAAGCAAGGAATCTACACCAATATGTATCATATTAATTTATAATTTGAAATCAATTTCCATATCCAAGATAAACAAAATATAGTTCAGATTACAATTAAGCAACATAATACAACTTAAGAAATACTGAACTTTATTTCTTTTCAAAATTATAAAATCACATTGAAATACTTCCTACAAATGATTCGTTTCTGATAGTTCTCAAATTTCAATCAATAATCAAATCAGAAAACATAATCTACAACAGTGACTTATTGATTAATACTCTCTTTTCAAGAAATACTAACAAATTAGATTTTCAAACTGAATGATTACTCGAATAAACAAGGTAAACATCATTTCAAAATGTTTTATTCCTTTTTGTTTGGACTAAAATAGTTTACATCTGATTTATGCCTTTCCACGATTTCGTTAATCCTCATAGCATATTTCATTCTCAAACATCAAAGTATTTTTTTTTAACAGCAAGAAATACTTTAACTTTTTATACTTTTAGATTCTAAAATCATATTAAATTTTCAATTTAAAATGATAATCCATCTGAATCTAGCATTCGTATGCTTCTTTATGTTTCCTCATCTATTTAACATCTAAATGCATATTTGCAATGTTAACCGATTATCAAATTTTTAGCCAATCGAATCTTATAAACTAATTCCCTTTATTCAATTGAGAAGTTTTCCTCTAACTAATTTATTCTTCAAAAATCAATCAAAACTGAACTGTAGCCAGAAAAGAATGTTTCTCTTAGGTTACAACACAACTATTTGTTATAATGTCTACGTTCTATTCATCAATATATTTTAGTCTTCTAAGTTTTGTTCATCGAGATTTCAATCTTCAAAGTTTTATCCATCGATATTTCAAATTGATTCAAACAAAACTCAAGCCTCAAACTCAAATCTAAATCCTTATTGCAATTATGTCTTGCAATGTCTATTATATGCATGACAAAATGCCGATATCGCTTATAGTGATTTAAAACTAAAGACACCGTAACCCTTTTAAATAATCTCTTATTGTAATACATTTTTAAACAATCACAGTGAACAAACAGAACTCGAAACATAACAATATTCCCTCACTTCCAAACTTTAATGGATAGCTATTGCCCAATTCACTCTAAACTATTTGAATTTACAAAAAAATATTTTAACATGATACGGTATTCTCAGAAGCCAATAAATTTCTTTCTTTTCAATAATTAAAAGCCAAGAAATCTCACATTCAAAGTGTATAATGATAACAAACAACAAATTTATATCATCATGCAAGTCTGGATGTACACAGAGTTTAGCATTTGACTACCGAGCCCTTCCTTAACAATCAAACCTTAACATATAAATTTTGCTCTTATTTAAACAAAATAACATAAAATTGAGAAGGATAGGGTTAAGAAAGGCCCCCTACTCAATTTTGAAGACAAATGATGCTCTGCGATGATGCTCATAGCCCAAAGCCCATGAAGCCAACACTGATCTAGCTCACAAATAGCTACAGCAACAGAGATAAACCGACAAAAACCAAATACCAAAACAACAAACAAACTTTGGTGAAATAACTCCCATACTTAACTGCACAAGCCAAAATTTCGTTCCAACTGAAAGCCTCAAACATGCTGAAGCTCTGGTTACTCATCACAAGTGTAATGTTTTCCCCAAGCAACAATAGCCCTGAATTTGACATTGCTTCCACAAAAACTCCAACTACACAGAATGGCTGACCAAATTCAATGCCACTATGAGCTTCATAAAAGCTTTAATTAAATTATTCATAACTTAGCACAGAATTGGCATTACTTCAGCCACGATCACTGCCATTTGGCATGGTCAAAACAGATAATATCGCATGCAAAGCCCATTAGGGTTTTTTAAAATTCAAACCAAAATGTTAATAACAATACTTAAACAAAATACATGATATTGACTTTAGGGTAGTTTTCCCTTGAATTAATTCAAAATATTATATACTAGGTTAACAAACAATTTAGGATTTCTTAGATTATTTAAAGTAAATAAGCTCATTCCTTACCCTATGTCATAAACATATACACCTTAAATCATAATCCCTTTTAATACAAATGATTGCATAACAGAAATATCATTAAGACCAAAGTAATCATATTAAAATCTAGACATAACAAAATGTTTAGACATAAACACATGTCCAAAAGACATATAAAACCCAAGTTCATCAGATCATAGGAACATATCATCTAAAAGGTTCTTAAAACAACAAAATCCTAAAATGCAGTAAACCAATTTGTGGTCAGGCATGACAAGACACTTAGCAAATTGTAGTTTAATCCTTCAACATAGTATGCATTATCACATGAAATTTGTTCTGTAAGCTTAATGGAACCTTTTCCTTTTATTTGACATGGAGCATCATTACCAAATCTAACACTATTTCCATCATACTGAGTAAAGTTAACAAACTTACTTTTGTCTCCTGTCATGTGATGTGAGCATCCACTGTCTACGATCCATCTGTCATTTTTGTTCATACATGTTACCAGTGTTGTAGGTTCTTCTTCATCAGATTGGTCCTTCATGGCTACATAAACAACTTCATCATCATTATCATCAAAATTCTCTTCAGCAATATGACACTTCTTGCCTTTGTCTTTGTAATCTCTCTTATCATCTTCTCTTCTATATTTGTATTTGTTGCCTTCCTTGTAATCCTTTTTCTATGTACAACTTGCAGCAATATGTCCTACTTCATTACAATTGAAACAAATGATAGGCGTCTTACCTCTGAATTTTTCTTTGCCTTTGTGAAATCTTCTAGCTAGCAAAGCTTCCAATTGTTCCACATCTTCCTCATCAATGCTACTATCGCTGGATACATATTTCATCTTTCTTCCCTTCTTTGATTTCACTTGTTCAACATCTTTTAGTGATAGCTTGGCTTTGAAAGTAGATTCAACATTCTCAGGTCTGTAGTTGTCAAAGTTAGATAGCTCAAATGCAGTGAGTCTACCCACTATTCCTTCAAAACTTAGATTGTTTCCTGGCACACATCTTAGTTCTTGTATTGTTGATACTCTAATAGCATAGATAGGGAGAAAGGTTCTTAAGAACTTACTATTAACAGTATCTTCATCCAATTGACCACTCAAATATCTTATTACACTCACCACTTCCTTTATTCTTGCGCCATATTGAGCAACATTCTCATTTTACTCCATTTTCATGTCATCAAACTTTCCTCTGAGGCTTTCTCTTTTTGCTCTTTAGACATTCTAATCTCCTCCATAGATATCTGATAGGGATTTCCACATTTTGAATGCAGTGTCACATCCTTTGATATCATCAAATTCAGCATAGTTGAGTGCAGAGGCAATTTCCAGCATTGTCTGATTGTGTTCTTGTTTATTTTTCAAATCTTCTGCAGTAAGAGTACCAGTTGGATCAACATGTTCAGTAACAATTGAATTTTGAGCATAATCTCCTATGGATCCAAGATGTAGCTTCATCAAACTTTTCCATGCAAAAAAGTTGTCTTTGTTGAGCTTGGAGACTTCTCTCTTAGGCATTTTGATCTTTCCTGCTTATAGTCCCTTTAAACTGAATCAACAGTTTGGCTCTGATACCAATTGTTAGAATTCTTTAGAATAACTGAGAGGGAGTTTGAATCAGTTGTTCAAGGTCCAAATGCCCTAATAATACTTTTTTCTCTACTTATGATAAATCCATACACTTTTCATCCATCCAAACTTAAATCAACCATCTTAGCAAGTCACGACAAATCAACATGCAGGAATAAAACATGCAAGATCAACACATGACACAGTGATTTACGTGGAAACCCAATTTGGGAAAAACCACCAGTAACATGCTACTTGATTTTCACTCTTCTAAAGTGATGCCCTGTTAAAAGCCTACCTTGTTAAAGGCTTACAACACACTGTTAAATGTGACCTTTTTAGAATATTTCACCATACTATTAGGAATGGGCCTGATCAAAGGACTTTAGAACATTCGCTTGGAATGTCACCTTGTTAATAGATTTACAACATGGCTATTAAACCAACCTAAGTCCATAGGATTTAAACTATCTATTACAATTGCTAGAGAGTAACAATAATGGATTGTTGATCTAATACAACTTACAACATACTTTGCAGATTTTAGATCACTCTTCGGTTCAGTCCTTTTGATTGGCTTTTAATCACTTCAACTCTTACAGTTTATCATCTCAAGCTTCATCTCCTTGAGTCTTCTTACTCATCATACCAATGCATCCATATTTGTGGTCATCTATTGAAGTAGAGTAACTGTGCTTTCTTCCTCCTTTGCACCTCCTTCAGCAATTATGCCTTCATGCTTGACCTCTTCTCTCTCTCTCTTTGTGACCTTATGACTCTTTAAATAGAAATCTGGTATGCTTTTGTCGCTCGATTCTCCCTTTCCAACTTTAGGGTTTCAAATGGATTAGGTAGGATACAATGTATCTACCTCATATCTTGCTCCTATCTAGAAAACTTCATCTAGATTCCAGTTGTATTCTCCAAAAATGTTCTACATGGTGTTCTATGCCACTAGCTCATCACTCTTATCTTCTATTTAATTCACGAACTTCTAGATAACAACCTTGTCGGCTTAGATCTGGCAAATCTTTGATTTTCAAAATAATGCAGCAACTCGGCACTATTGGTTTACTGATGCTTGGCAACTCTGTGTTACTCAGCACTTTATTCTGCTCGGCACTCAATTTTTCTTGGCACTTGTTTTTACTCGACACTCAGCACTTGATTCTGCTCGGTACTTAGTTCTTATCGGCACTTTTTTTTACTCGGCACTCGGCACTTGATTCTGCTCGGCATCTGAAGTTCACTCAACACTTGCTCGACTTCAACTAGGAATCTGTTCGGCTCCTTAATGATCTTAGTTAGTATTTACAAATGACTTAGCTAAAACCTTACATCTTTGATATGTTTCAATGTGCCTATTCTCTATGTCTTAGAGTATGTCATCAATACACTTTTTCATCAATGGCTTAGCTGATCCTTGGACTTCATTACAACATCATAACTTCAACCTTTCTATAGGTGTTCTAGTTACATATTATTGATTGCCTCCTCCTTGTCAATCAACCAATTGATAGTATTTAGATCACTAAAGCCATTGTCATTCCTGCAAGTAGCAAGTTTGACATCAATGACAAAACAATGATTGAAAACATTCTTTACTAGTTCCATATGATCATTCCAACAATTTTCCTCATGATCTTTTCAATCATTTCCAACAGTTTCTCAAGAGCTTCTTCTAGGTTCTTTTGTAACTAATTTGTATCCATAGAGATTTTACTCAAGATTTTAGGCCTCTTATGAGTAACTATTCTCTAATACCAATTGTTAGAAATTGGAATATTGAGAGGGGGAAGGGGGTGAATCAGTATTCCACAAACTTTTTCTCAACTATGGATATCATTCACAATCTTATAGATTGCATAAATAAATAAACTAATTAAGCTAAATAGTAAACATAGCCCAAAGAAATGCAACACATAAAACTATATTTTTTTAACTAGTGAAACCTTGTCCAAAGGAAAACCCTTGTGGGGATGGTGCCCACAAAATAATCCACTAATCAAAAGTATCTTCTGAAAGATATTGACCTTGTTAGGAGTCTATTACATCTATTTAGTGTCTCTATCCTTGTTAGAAGCCTCAAACTTATTAGGATTTGTTATTAAAATAATATAATGTATGCAAGAAGAGCCCGCTGCCCAAACATACAATATACAATGAGATTCAGTATAGAAAACTATAGATATGATAACCTCTTTTTGAATGTTAATACCTTCAATATCTAATATGATCTTTATAGTTCATTGTGCCAACTTCAAATACTCTGCCTTTACTATTTTGTAATCATCAAGTTTGCATCACAAAACAATAGCATAGATATCACACTAACCACACTTAACCTTGTATTTCAAATCTTCCCTTTATAACATAATATTTCATAATATTTTGTTCTGTCAGCCATCATGCTTTCACACCTATCCAAAATACATATCTATACTTTTTCCACTTAGGGTTAACATCCAGGATGTCATTCCTAATTATTCAAGTAATTATAATGGTAAATGAAATAATTCCTTAACATAAAATATCTGATTGCTTAACTCTTATGTTTTATTTGTTCATAATTGTAACTAGAAAAACTATATAATCTATGTTCATACTGACCATACTATCTTGCTCACTTAGGTATGCTATTCTAACATATTGAACTAACACCAAGTAACTACGAACATGCCAATAATGTCTCTATGAATCTCACTAATCAAAACCTTGCATGTGTTGACAAATAACCTTCATGATACTTAGAAAAATTTCTAAGTCCTTTAACAAAAATTATATCTTCATGGTATTCTCAATTTATACTGAGTATATGCTGCCATAAATGATAACCTTATACTATTCATCCTAGCCAAATTGCCAACAACAATTTATCTAACATAAATCTCAAACAATCATTTTGCAAAGGGCCATAATAAAAAGAGGTGAGCTACATATTCATATTTCTCCCCACATATCACACTCTTGAAATGATCATAAATTTTTGGTTTGAATAATCTATTTCTTGTCCAAAAATGATGTTTTAATTCCATCCAAGTAAACATACTTGTTGTTGGGGGAATTCCATTGCTCCAGTGAAAATTATACATACATTGTGGCCCAATTTGATTATGTTCCTTTTGAAGAGCTTCATAACTAGCTTTTTAATCAAGTATTGGCTTGAAGGGGAAGGAAGCTAAATTACTTTATCCTATTATGCATAGAGGAAAGAAATCATGTCATGAAGTACTCTTTTTTAGATGAGACTTGATCTCTTGGGCAATGGGTAGCAGCCCATGATCTTTCTAAAAAACCTTTCCCAAAGTAATGTCCACATGATTAATGTAATGAACCAAGTATGTGTTGGAATTATGTTGTATTTTTCATCAATGACAACACTTACTCAATTCTAAATTCTTATCGAGCTCACCACTCAATCTATAGTTTATACCGAGCATTCAATGGTTACCTTGTAAGCTCAACAGTTAAGCAGTTTACACTGAGCATTCTTGAAGCTACCGAGTAATTACAGGCAATGTGAAGACTAGCAGCGTCTACCAAGCTTCTCAGTATCTACCATGCTCCACAGTGTCTACCAAGCAGTAAGTTTGTGTCATGGAGATTTAGTGTAAACCGAGCATTGGAAGAAGCAATGTTTACTGAGTGAAGCAAGGTAAACTCGGTCTGCAACATCTACTGAGTGACATTACATCTACCGAGTCACCAGTGGTTATCAATTTCAGAACTACATCGAGTGATTAGTATGGACTGAGCCTTCACTTCTACTAAGTGCATGATGATGCCGAGTAATGCAGTGGACGTCGTGTATCAAAAGGTCACCGAGTTAGTTTAGTGAACCTGAGTTATTTACTGTTGGGCCAACTTTGTAATGTATTTGTTCACTTATGTTTTGACCGACCTTGCAATCTTGTAAATTTGAAAGGTATATATAAGGTGTATTGCAAGATATCATATGTATGAAGAAATAGTGAAGTAATGAGAAGGATATGCGAAGGATTTTCAGTAGCAGTTCAAGGAATATAGCAAGGTCAATACAGAGGCAGAAAAGTTATATCTGTCGCATAAGGTGATCAGTGCATAAAGGATCTTATTAGCAATCAATTGTAAGTAGATCCATCTTAATAGGTGAATCAGTTTTCTAAATCCTTTAACAGGGTAGACTTAACAGTCTTTGTATAAATCTCTTAACTAAGTGCATACTTCATTGTATGTTTGTAAATCCTTTAACAAGGTGGACCTAGTAGTCATTTGTGCTCCTAACAGGTCAGATCACCAGAAGTGGTCAATGTAAGCCTTAACAGGCCAACTTTATGTTGCAATATTGAAGTTTTGTGGGTATCATTCCCACCCCAGTTTTACTTTCTATTTGGAAGGTTTATGGGTCACCAAAATATTGTGTTCTTTTGTGTGATGAATGTTTTAACTTTCAGTATTAATGCTTACAGTAGTATAGATTGGTTTGTGAGAAATTTAAAAGAAAAATTTAAAGTTATTGATTCACCCCTCCCCTCTCAGTAACTTATCATATATTGAATATTTCCAAAAATTGGTATCAGAGCTTTGTGGTTCTCATGATAAAATTTTAGAAGCTTGAGCAAAGATCTAAGGACAAATGGAGATATTCATACTTGACAAGGCAACTTAAAATGAAAAGCTAGATCTGGAGATGGCCATAGCTCAACTCAAAGAAGCAAAATAGCACCTTTCCTAATCCCTAAAAAGAAGGAAGGAACTTGCAAGACAAATGGATGACCATCAGTATGTTGAAGAGAAGATTGAAGACTTTTTCCCATCAAGCAACATAGATGAAGCTAATGAGGCAATCAAGGAACTCCTAGAAAAGAATGGCTCTCTGCAAGAAGAAGTGAGGAAACTTAAAAGAGAACATGAAATCCAATCAATCAGGCTATGTGAAATTGTGGAACAAAGGAATAAGGAAAATGAAGACTTCGAGGCAAGGAACAATGAAGAATAGAATCAATCCAATCAGCATGAAGACCTCATTGATCAAATCACTAGAGCAAATGAAGAAATCGGGATTCTCAAAACACAAAATGAAAGAATAAGAAGTGATCTAAATTATGAAAGGGAAATTAATAAAATAATAATGAGAGAACTAAGATGTGAAAATAAAATCATTGAAAATTTGAAGAGTGACCTAAATGCTAAAAAACAAATCAATGAGAGAATGTTGAAATCACAGGAAGACATGAATCAATTGAATCAGCAAAATGAGTAGAATCTTCATAGGAAAAAGGGTAAAGTAGGACTAGGATACAATGAAGAACAAGTTGAATCTTCAAAGCAAGGTGAAAAAAGGAATCTAAAACTCTCATGCAATCATTGTGGGAAAATTGGTCATACATCAAACAAATGTTGGAGCAATGGAAAAGGAAAATTCAATGGAAAGTGTTATAACTGCAATCAGCATGGTCACAAAGCCAATGAATGCAAGGAGAAACCAAAATTTGAAGGTAAATGTCACAAATGCAAAAAGCATGGTCATAAGGCATCTCAATACAGATCCAAATCATTCAATCCAGTTGAACAATTAGTAAAGGCAATATTTGGATGGGACTACAATACCTAGTGCAGATGTCATTATTGTGGAGAATATGGACACACTGGTATAAATTGTGCAAGGCATCACCTAATGAAGAAGGATACTACTATAAGGTGTTACACATGCACTGAACTCAATCATATAGCTAAAAACTACATGAATATAGGCAAAATTGAAGATGAAAAGAAAGAAAGGGCTGACAATATAAGGAAATAAATGAAGCAGCAATGGATTCCTAAATCTACTGAAGATACAAGTTCAAATCATGGAAGTGAATTCACTCAAGAAGTGGGTGATTCCATCCCCTCAAACTAAATTCCTAAGAATGTGTTGGAACTGTACTTAGCAAGAAAATCATAAGCAATTCCAAGAAATATGAGGAATGCAAATGATCCAATCAGTATTCCAGATAAACCAGGATCATAGAAAGGTTATCTTTTACCGAGTTGCATCAGACTCCATTAAGGAAAGTTGGTTAAAGACATTACTGAGTGAGGTTTGGAGTAAAAGGAATTTGGTTTGTCTATCGATTTGATACTCTTACCGAGTTAGGTTAGTGGATGATAGTGTGTCATGCACTACATCATTATGGTACCTAGCATTAATGGCAAATTTTCATCAAAAAAGCAGAATTCAACTTCAATTTTCACCGTGTCTTCAAGAGGAAAGAGATTTCCAAGTGCATTCAAGCAATTCCAAGTGATTTCGAATGAATTTGTAGTTAGGGAATTTGTTCGAAGATTTCCATCACTTATCGAGCAGCAATGACATCTGGAAGTACCAACAGCAGCAAGGCGAAAAAAGGATCAGAGATGTTGGTCAAAGGTGTAGAGTGGAAAGAACCAAATTTCAAGTTAGCTCTAGTAGTGGTAGAGGCACTCGACCCTAATGGCATGCAATCACAAATTCCACCAAAGGTACTTGTGATTAATGATATCTACACTCATTTTAAGTGTTCAATTCAAGAGATAGGAACCCTAGAAATGGATAGTGCTTTAGAAGAAATGTGTGTTGATGGATCGTTGAAACTCGAGGACAAGCATTGGGAAACAAAAGGGTTGACACACATATCACACCTACCAAGAAGCGTTCAGATAAAATGGATTAGGTATATTCTTAGCCGTGTTCACAATGGTTAGTTATGGTTGGAGCAGCCTGTATTGATCACCAAAAAGATGATTCACAAGATTACTGGAGTTCCCATTCTGAGCAAAGCTAAATCCACTAAAACCCTAGGTTGAGATGAACTCCAAAAGAAAACTCTAGCTGAGTGGGACGGTAGAGGTTTGAAAATTAGCACTATTACTGATGTGGAGCTAAGGTTCAGAATTCACGTAATTGCTCACAAGATTTACAGTTCCATTCATTTGAACAGCGTGCCATGTGAGGCAGTAGACTCAGCTTTCAAAGTTGTGAAGAAAAACTTTGAATTTGACCTATCAGAGATACTACTGAAGCAACTAAACAAGAATATGGATAGCATCAGGTCATCAAAGAAAAATCCCTACAAATTTGGTTCTTTATTAACATGTCTCTTCTTTTATGTGCAAAAATTCTTTCCATCCAAAGGTTTTGTCATATGGAGAAAGGATGTTCCCATTTTATATCAGATAAATGAGTTTATAGCAGAAATGGGTGTAAACTTCAACAATATAATGGATAATTATTTTGAAGACTTCAAAGAAACAATGAACAACAGGTTCAGGATTCCTCCTAAACTTCTTGAGGACTATAAAGATGATATATGTTTCATGGTAGATTGTGATAGAGTATACAATCAAGCCGTCAGGCCCCGAGTTGCATGGGTGAAACCTCTCCCTTATGAGGTCAATATTGATGAAACCAGGGACATCATTGAAGCACTAGTAAATGATCCTGTAGATCCCAAGAAACTATTCTTTGGCACTTATGATGAGGCAAAAGCCAAAATTGAATTAGAAATTAAGCTACCTCAAGCAATCAGCAAAGGTAAGAGGAAGATTGCTAAGATGAAAACTCACTGGTCCCTTAATGCTTACCAAGGGAAAAGGAGAGGACGAAGAAGAGGATCAAGAACAAGAAGATGAAGAGCAAGAATCAGAAAAGGAGGCAGAGCTAGCACAGAAGAAAGGGAGGGTTATCATTACTAAACCTCCAAAGGCCTCCATAGTTTTTTTCACTAGGAGAGGTAAAGGCAAAGATAAAAGTGAAGTAGTATTCAAAAAGCCCCAACTTACCTTCCAAGAAAGGCTGAAACAGATGGAAGAAGGAGTTGGCATCATAAACTTCAAGGCTTTAAAGTTTGAAACTAGAACTGATGCTGAGAAGATGCAGATTCAGGAGCTGGTACTCACTAAAATGGAAAAGTGGAAGTATTCCCCAAACCAGATTGCTCCTCAGATCTCAAAATAATTACTAGTAAGACTGCAACTAAGGTGGGAGTCAACCACACAAACAGTCAAGGACATCTATGAATAGTCCTTGAAGAAACTATTGCCAAATCTCACTGAGGTAGAAATAAAGGCATCCATGAAGAATAATGAAAGTAAAATGATGATCAAATTTCACACATATTTGATCCTAATTAAGGACATTAAGCATGTTGTAAGAGATTCAACGAACATGTGGAAGAATATCTATCATCTGCATAAGCATATTGATCAACCAGTTGAAATCAAGGATGATGATGGTGATAGTGATGATGAAGAAGATGACAACACTCCATGTACTACTTTTGATGTTGAAGATTATCAGGCACTAAGGGTTGATGATGAAGAGATAAGGGAAGAAGCTAAAGACAAAGACAAGGAGGAAGTGGATGAAGAAGATGATCCAATGAAGATTACAGCAGAATTCATTGCTTCCCTTCCTCACTCTCCACCTAAGCCAACATCATCATCAGGGTTGGAGTCAGCTTCAGCAGAATTGATTGCATCTACATCAAAAATATCATCTTCTCCTACCACCCCATAGCTCCAAGTATCTTCTATGGAAATATCAGTTACTTCATCTACCGAGTTGCAGCCCTCTTCATTAGCACACGAGCAATCCATCACAATAATGTGCATAGCTATCAGTTTCAAAACTATGTTAACATCTTCTACTTCATGTACAGTAAGTTTGCCAACCCATTCTACAATTTTTTCTACCATAGCTCTAACTGCAACAATTTCTATTAGTTCTTCTATTGTAAATATTCCAACTTGTACATTACCTATTGGTACATCATTTTTGGGAAGCACATCAATTTTGGATACAGTCAGTACTTCTCTCAGTTTTCCTCCAGTTGGACCAATTCATGTTTTTTCTACTAGTCCATCTATATCAACTATTATTTCTGTTTCTAAATCCAAGGAAGTAAGCACTAAAGTAAAACCAAAGACTCCTCTAAACTTCTTCTTACCGGTAAGGAAATTGATGAAGATATAGACTTGGACAAAGAAATTATTATTCCCAAGATAGATTTGGACACTACCTCAGCCAATGAAATGAGATTGGTCAGTCATCTTTTAGAACAAAAGGCAAGGTAGAAGCAGCTAAGAGAAGAGAGGGACAGAGAATTCACAATAATCAAGAATGCCAAAAACATTATTACCAATGCTATAGGTGTTGATGTTGATCCATCTCAACACATTTTGTTAAAATTAGAAGAGGTTGTAAATAAGTTCAATGAGGACACCTCTGGCCAAGAGAAGCTCATTGAAAAGGTAGAGAAGAAATTTGACAATAAGGTGCTTGAGCACATTGCTCAGCACATTGCAATAAAATAGGTACAATTATCCACAATTTTGAGCAACCTTGAGCAATATTTTACAAATGTAACATTACTTTCTGGCAAGCTTTGTGATGTTACTGAGTACACCAAGGATGTTAAAGAAAAATTAAATAAGATTGATGTGGATAGTGCTCAAAAGTTATAGCTTGACCATAGTTCAAGCTCATCACATCACATGAAGGTGAAATTTTTGTCAGAAATGCAGGCAGAGCTACTTAGAGAAGAAGCTAGGATCAGGTCTACACTGATTGACATCCAGAATATGATCCTTCCAATCATGGAACAAATGTAGAAACATATTGTCTATTCAAAAATATTGATCCAAGACAACAATTTTTCTATAGTAGATTATATGATTGAACTTTCTGCAGAAGTTCAAGTGGCACTCTCCACCTACAAAATTTTGCAAGATAATTGGGATAAGACATTGTCTCTTATTCTCACGGTACACTCCAAATTTCTCTCACATTTTAGTGTCTCTATTTGAATTTATTGTATATACTCTTTGGCATTATTGTCAAAAAGGGGGAGTATGATATGAACAAGAGAAGGGAGCAAGGGGAGTAAAAGAGACTTGTGGAGAAATAAGAAAGAAAATAAATTGACATATGTATAGATAAAAGCTATGTGTATATTATGCCATATGTATGGAGGAGATATGTAATATATGTATATACAGCAACTTTACAAAGATCAATTTTGAAAAATCAAAATCAAAATGTCAGTTAACATAAGTTTTGGTTCATAAGTGTTTTTGTCACTAATGCCAAAGGGGGAGATTGTTGGCATTATGTTGTATTTTTCATTAGTGAAAACACTTACTCGATTCTGAATGCTTACCAAGCTCATCACTTAGTCTACAGTTTATACCGAGCATTCAGTGGTTACCTTGTAAGCTTAGCAGTTAAGCAGTTTACACCGAGCATTCTTGAAGCTACCAAGTAATTACAAGCAATGCGAAGACCAGCAGTGTCTACTGAGCTTCTCAGTATCTACTGTGCTCCACAATGTCTACTGAGTAGTAAGTTTGTGTCATGGAGATTCAGTGTAAACTGAGCGTTGGAAGAAGTAGTTTTTACCGAGTGAAGCAAGGTAAACTCAGTGTGCAGTATCTACTGAGTGACACTACATCTACCGAGTCACCAGTGGTTACCGAGTTCAAAACTACATCGAGTGATTAGTATGGACCGAGCCTTCACTTCTACCGAGTGCATGACGATGCCAAGTAATGTAATGGACGGCATGTATCAGAAGGTCACTGAGTTAGTTCAGTGAACCCGAGTTATTTACTATTGGGTCGACTTTGTAATGTATTTGTTCACTTATTTTTTGGCCGACCTTGTAGTTTTGTAAATTTGAAAGGTATATATGTAAGGTTTATTGCAAGATATCATATGTATGAAGAAATAGTGAAGTAATGAGAAGGATATGCGAAGGATTTTTAGCAGCAGTTCAAGGAATACAGCAAGGTCAATATAGAGGCAGAAAATTTATATCTGTCACATAAGGTGATCAATGCATAAAGGATCTTATCAGCAATCAGTTGTAAGTAGATCCACTACTTCATCTTAACAGGTGAATCAGTTTTCTAAATCCTTTAACAGGGTAGACTTAACAGTCTTTTTATAAATCTCTTAATCAAGTGCATACTTCATTGTATGTTTGTAAATCCTCTAACAAGGTGGACTTGGCAGACCTTTGTGCTCCTAATAGGGTAGATCACCAGAAGTGGTCAATGTAAGCCTTAACAGGCCAACTTTATGCTGCAGTATTGAAGTTTTGTGGGTATCATCCCCACCCCAATTTTACTTTCTATTTGAAAGGTTTTTGGGTCACCAAAATATTGTGTTCTTTTATGTGATGAATGTTTTAACTTTCAGTATTAATGCTTATAGTAGCATAGATTGGTTTGTGAAAAAATTAAAAGAAAAATTTAAAGTTACTAATTCACCCCTCCCCTCTCAGTACTAATCATATATTGAATATTTCCAATAGTACAGACCCCAAAGTTCAGTAACAACCTCATAAATTCCTGAGAAATTAGCATTGTGAATAAGGGTAACATGGTCATTTCATTATTCCGACCAAAATAAAACATCCTCCCCACAATGAACTTCCCATGAAATATAATTTCTAATTAAATGGCAGGAGGACATCATAAAATCCCACATTTCAAATCCTTTTGGAGGATTGGCAATTGTAAACACTCTTGTGGGATTCATGGAATCCAAGTATTTGGCACACATCAAATGACACCACAATAGATTGGCTTAACTATATAGTTGCCAAACCAAGTTTGTGCTAAATGCCAAATTTCTTTTGGCTATGTCATGTAGACCCAACCCCCCACACATTTTGTTAGAATACATATCATGCAATTAAGGAAATTCTCTTTTTTCCATCTACATTACTGTTCCATAGGAAATTCCTAATTATTTTCTCAATTTTCTTTATTATTGATTTGGGAACTTTTAAAATAGTAGAGAAGTAAAATTTGGGATCGATGCAAGGTCTAATTATACTAGTGTTAGTCTCCCAACAAATGAAAACTAGTCAACCTTCCAATTAGAAGTTCTTGATTCCAATATCTTAATAACTCCAAATAAATAGTGTTTCCTATCAAGCCCTTGAAATAACATGACTGCTAATTAAGAGATGGGTAGATTGGCCTCCATAAAATCAATAGAGTGTAGAATAGGAGCCTTTATGGAGGGATTTGTGTTCAAGAAAGAAACAAAATACTTGTGCTGGTTTTTGAATAATAAAGCAGCCGCCAAAACAAGGGGGTTGACCCTTACATAAGACAAGTGGCCTACAACAATCTACTTGTGTTAATTAATCTTTTGATTTGAAGCATCGATCTCATATATCCTGAGCACCTTTTCCATTTGACCAATCTCCGCAATTGAAGCCTTCTAATAAAGAAGAGTGTCATCTACAAAGAGAGAATGTGTAGATGTTGAATTAGATTTTGGGATTGTAATACCTTTCCACAAACCCTTCTGATTGGAAGCAATGACGGACCTAGTCAAGGCTTCATGCATAATAATAAATAGAAATGGGAAGAGTAGATTCGCTCGCCTAACTCCTTGTGAAACTTTAAACTTGCCATATGAAGATCCATTTATGATTATTGAAAAGCTAGCACCCTTTAGCATTTCTAGTAACCATTTACACCATTTTCTCAAAAAGCCAAATTTAAGCATAACTTCAACTAAGAAAGACCAACATCATAGGCCTTAATCATGTCTAGTTTGATAATGCATGCTAGAAGGCCATTTTGTTTTATAGAATGCAACACTTTATGAGCAACTAAAGCACCATATGTAGTCTTGTTTCCCAACACAAAACCTCCTTATTGAATTGAGATAATAGTTGGAATAAGTCCTTGTACTCTCAAATATAAAGCCTTAGAGAAAATTTTATAAATCGCATTGCAGAGAGAAATCAAGCGGAAATTTGCAAATGTCATGGGCTATTGGGACTTTGGGATTAAGGCAATATTTGTATCATTAAAGAGAGACAACATAGCACCATTTTTCACAGACTCTTCCAAAGCCAACCACACATCAAAACCTATAAAATCCCAAGACCTTTGATAGAATAGTGCACTATATCCATCAAAACCTGGAGCTTTGTCAGCATGCAGTGAAAAAATAACATTTTTAATCTCCGTATAATTTAAAATTTTAAAATAAAAATATTATTTAAAATAAAATAACTCTTGATAGTCTATATGCATATTTTTTATGTGTAAATATATAGTTTTGTTTTTTCAATATTTGCTCATGCAAGTTATGATTAACCTTAAAGAAATATAAGTAATGATTATTTAAAATCTATTAATATATTTCACATATCAAGAATCGTTTATGTGTATTCTTATATCTAATTTTTTTATACTTTAAAGGAGTTGTGGAGTTTATTACACTTGTGACACACTACTAAATCATACATAAATGTTAATAAAAAGAGTTGTTAGAGAAAAATGTTTTGGTTCTTAGAGGAATATGTATTATATTAGTTAACATTTTTTAGAATTAGTTGTAGTGTACCATTATTAGGTATCTTTAAATAGATATCATGACACGTGAAATATCTCATAGTTAAGTTGCATATAAGACAACAATTTTTTTAATTGAAATCAATATACTTCTTAATATTTATAAGTACGTGAAGTTAGCTATAATAATTATATATAAGAAAGATGCGAAAACAATGTTGCTATAATAATAAGATAGACTCCCTTTTCAATTCTTTTGAAGAAGTGAAAAGGGAGATAAACAAAACTTATAAATAAGACCTTATGGAGTTTGAGTATTCTCTTAAAACATGATGATCCACTCGCATACATTATAAGATGATTTAGTCATGTCCTTAAAATTCTGGTTGACACAGCCACTTCCAAAACAAAAACCAAAAACCTAATACACTAATTAACATGATGATATAAAAGCTCCCTATTGTCTAGTCAGCTTCCTTTTATTCACTAATCACACTGAAAAGGGGCTCAAGCAATCAAAAATAGTACTGCTCATAACGAAGAGAGCATGACACGAGGCGCTCTTCTCCACCAATAGCATTCGAACACCTGGCCCAGATGCCGTCGGCGATGATCTGGAGGCAGTCGTGGCAGTCGTCGCGAGTGATGTAAGGCATACACTTGGCTGCCACGTAAGCAGTGGGTGCCTTGTTGCCACCGTGGCTGGTCTTGTAATTGTAGTCATGAAACGCAGTGTTGACAAGTGCGTCAGCTAAAGCAGACCCCAAGTTGTCGAAGAAACCGCTGCCAGCTGGGATTTTTATGTTGCTGCATATGTGCGAAACGTGTTGCGTGTAATTCGCATGGGAGCCCACGTGGCAGCAGAACAGGACGAGAATGAACAATGCCACGCTGGCAGCTGGAGTCGCCATCCTTCTGCTCTATACAAAACCTATCAAGGCTTTCTTCTTCTGTAATTGAGAAGGTAGAAGTTGGTGTGAATGAGTGCCCAAGAGAAAGTATGGATATGTATATATAGATATACACATGAGCTTCTCAAACGTTGGTCATGGAAGTTGCATTGGTTGCTATTCATGGAAAATATACTTGCATTGTTTGTTATCAATAACGAATGTTTGTTGGACGTCTCACCATGTGTGTTTGAGTTTGAGTTATGATAATTTAAGTATAGTACAATATAATCTAAAATGCATGGGATTTTATTATATTTCTTTAGTGGTTGATGAAGATTTGAAATCGAGACATTCATGGGAGGCTTCACAGCTTAGCATTGAGAACCCATGGAAAAAAGGTTACACATATCTTTTGGTCTTAGTGGAGTTTGTAGAGTCACCATTTGTTAATGATGAAGCTTTATGATCATCTATGCTTTAATCAAAATTTCATATTTAGCTAGCATGGTATATAGCTAAATGAAACTTGTTTTTATGTTTCTATTAGATGAAATAAAATTTTAGTGTATTAAAATATGTTTTAACTTTTGTGTGAGCCATTGAGCATTCAATCTTTTTGTTATCGTATTTTTTACTTGTTTTATAATACTTTTATGTGTTTTTTTTATTCTATTATATATTTAAAATGTAATTTTTAAAATTTTAACAATTGTTGGTGGTGGATGTTCTACGGCCCCCACTCCTCATCCATCCCCATCCTCCATTCCCTCTGGAAATTCTAAGAAATAAAAAAGCAATTTGAGCAGAGGCCAAATTAATGATAAAAGGCCTAAAATTGAACATGGTGTTGAGGTTGAGCTGGTTGGTTAGAAGAAGATAATGATGGAGGTTGTAGGTGGTTAGGTAGACTGGCCAAGTGTCATGTGAGGCATAAGAAAATGATTAGTAGAGATCTGGTGACTAGTGAGAGAAGTCAAGGTTGGGGGTTAGTGAGAAAAAGAATCCAAGAAGGAGGGAGAAGGTGTTTAAGAATAAATTGGTCAAGGAGGAGGAGGAAGATGATGATTGTACAAAAGAGAAGACCTCAGACTCGGAGGTGGGAGAGGATAAAAAGAAGATAGAGGTCAGTCGTGACTCGACCCATGTGTCTGCAAGTTTCACTATGAACACTATTGATTTCGCCTCCTTTTCCCACCCTATCACTCAAACCACCAATAAAACCTCCTTAATGATTGCTACCTCCCCAATGAGGACTGGGAAAAGTGGGAAAGATAAGATTTTGCCTAACCCCGATGTATTGTAGGCTCAGGATTTGGTGAGGCCCAATGATAAATGTGCAAGTTGCCAGGATCTAGAAGGTGCCTTGGAGAATACCAACAATGAGATTGAAGTGCTTAATGTCCAATTATGGATTTCGACAAGTACTTCAAGACCCCGTTCAGATTTGAGGTGAAGATGACACATGCAATAGCTACTACGTTGTAACTGCTCTAGTAGGAGAAGGTGGATGAAGGTCTTGACACAAGGGACTCTAAGAAGTTGTATGGTTTCTTGGTTGATGATTGGGCTAAGGTCTTATTAGTGAGGAAGGAGGAAGCCAAAAATTACGCCTTTGTTGTTTTATGTTTTCTTTACTATGCTCTGGCTCTGTTGGGATGTTCTAGCTAGTGATATTCTAGATTGGTCATTTACGATCTTATTAGAATTTAAGAAATCCTTAAGTATTTTTGGATCTTGTGTTTATATTACTATTATTAGGATGGACAAAGTTTTAGTGACTAGTATTATGGTTATTGTCATGTTATGAACTTGATCTGGTTGTGCAAGTTTGGTGAAGAGGGGTTTTTGATATTAAGAGATGGGGTTGTGAATGTGCTATTTATTTAGTTGTTGGTAATTGGTTGTGAATGGTTTTACCATTGTTTTGTACTTAAGGGTCAGCCCCGTTAGTTTTTGGTTGCTTTAATATAAAAACCAAATGTTTTTATTTTAAAATTTAGCAACTTTCAATACAATTTTCTTTTCCTTTATCTAGTATTGTTTATATGTAAATTTTTTGTTTGTAAATTTGTATCATATATGCATTTAAATAATTAATTATAAATATAAAATATTGTGCTAATATATTTTCCTCATGTATATATGTCCACATACATTTATATATGATACTCTTTTATTCAACCCTTTTTTAATCTATAATGTTTTATTTGGCAAGAATATGTTTTACTCATTCATATATACATGTACATGCATATAATACTCTTTTATTCAACCTTGTTAGTTTTCATATAATGTTTCTCAATTATTTATATTTTTTCCTATTGTGTGCCTTACAAATCATATACAAAAAAAAAAAAAAAAAATTCTTAAAATGGTAAACTATTGTTTATGTTCAGTATATCAACCCACGATCACTGATACACACACACACACAAACACACACACACACACACACACACACACACACACACACACACACACACACAGGGAGACACACACACACACACACACATAGGGAGAGAGAGAGAGAGAGAGAGAGAGAGAGAGAGAAACAACATCTGTGATACGAGAACCTATATATATATATATATATATATGGAAAAGTTACAAAATATATCAAAATACTACAACCTGATACATATCTTGATGCAGAGCCACACCTTGGGAAACTCAGGAGGAATTAGTCACTCAACTGAGTTGCTTCAAGGGGCATCTACAACCTCCAGGATCACACACTAAAATCAGATTCAAAACAAAACTTTGAAAATAAAATCTCCCAAAATATCTTCTTGCTGCCTCCGGATAGACCTTCACTCAGACATGAATAACTTTCGAACCAAAAAATATTTACTCAATCCCACCGTTGAGATTTGGCATAACTAGGTTTCAAAAAACATATAAAAATTTGAGAGAAATCCAACGGTTCAAACTCGAAATATTGACCACTCATCGGAGTATATTTTTCTGCAAAACATTGCTTCTTGCTGTCTCTAGATAGACCCGTGAACAGACATGTATAAATTTTGAACTAGACAATATTTTCTCAATCCAACCGTTGATATTTTGCATAACTAGGGTTCAAACAACATATAAAAATTTGAGAGAAATCCAACGGTTTATTTGGGAGATACTACCCATGCACTGAGACTAATTTTCTGCAAACATACCAAATTCGACCCAAAACTAAAACTTTTTAATCTTCTGCAAACTATCAACTTGTTTCCAGCGAGAAGATAAGAAAAATCCATTCAAAACTCAGACCATCGAAAACTTGCACAAAGACAAAATAAAAAAAATATTCCATATCTCTCCAAATTCGATTCCTTCTCTTACATAGCCGACTGGCTTTTTATTTAAAACTGACTCTCTTTTTCTAATTAAAGGATGTGAAACGTTTTCTTCTTATTTAGAAAAGAAGAACGTCTTCTATCCAAAAAAAGGATAAGAATCTGAAATGTTTTTTCTACCAATATTAGGCAGTCGTTTTCTAAATTAGAAATATTCCAAAAACTACCTACTAACTATTATTGGATTCTAAAAATCATTAAACACTCCACCTATGAACTAAAAAAAACTATTCTAATTTAAGATCCACACACCTGGTCTTAGGTGGTTATATCTGGAAAGCTTATCAAACTGCTACTCTAGGTATGCCACCACATGTAGGACGTTATTACAAACTTCAAAAACTAAAAGCATTTAAAACATAACATTAAATTTTTTATTACATTTTCAACTATGTTGCCTCCTATAGTGTTTCTCTTCTCTGCCACTGCAGCATACTCCCCTGTACAATGAATCTCAAGTCCTCTTGAGATGATGTGTTGTAGAAATGAATCTCATTCTTCTTTCGAACTTTCCAATTTCTTTGAACTAGAATGAGCATATCTACAAGAAAAACAAAGATAATATCCAACTTCTCCACATTGTAGCTTTGATTGTTTAATGTTGTAAATGTCACAGAAAATTCTCCAGCATGATTCACTATACATGAAATCTGCATCCCTACATAAACATTATTAGAAGAAAACATATCATCAGCATTAAGATTATTTGAGTTCTCTTTTTGAATATGAGCTTCCTTATACACCATGTAATGTGCATCATATCTATCTTCATCAATAGTAACCATAAACTTATCTGCTTCTTGACTATCAACCAGTTTCACATCTTGAATCTTAAGAATCCTATTTATCTCTTCTTCCTTTATTAAACATTTATCATCATCTTGATCTTCTGTAGTAATCTCACTTTCAAATATCTCTTTCTTATTACAACTTTGCTCAAGAACAATAACAGTATTGCACTCTTTCCTTTCTTCTTCAAGCTGAGTTTCTGTACTACCGCCATGCCTTTTCCATTCTCCCACAATGGCTGCAAATTTTCCCCATAAATCAGATTCTTCTTTAGAACTTTCTGTTACACATTCCTTAGCTTCATCTTCATGCCATTCCTCTTGACATTTTTCTTCATTATGCATATTTAAGGCTTCATCAGTTGCCTCCAAAATCTTTTTCATAGGAGTACCTTCCAACATTGTACTCTTCTCTATTTTCAAAGGACATGTTACTATTCCAACCATAGATTGTTTGCATTCAAATCCAATAGGGCTTGTCTTGTTACTGCTCTCGTCAAGAGATACTTGTTGCACTTCTTGTTGCCGCACTTTGTGTTCTTACTGCACTTCTTTCAACTTAGCTTTATTCTCTTTCAACTTAGCGTCATTCTCCTCAAGTCTCCTTCTCAAATTGTTTATCTCCTCTTCTATCTTGCTTAGCTCTTCTCTTTGTTTTCTCCTTTCTTCTTTCTCTCTTTTCTTCTTTTCCTCTATCTCCTTCTGTTTAGAATCCTTTCTCTGTCGATACCTTCTAAAAAGATACAATAAAGTTGCTTCTTCTTGTCCCATCATTCCTTAGCTAGGTTATTTTCTTCTTATCTAGTCTCTTGGACTTCTTCTCAGACTATTTCTCTCAATCTTTCACAATCACACAAACATATACACAACTACTTTTTCCCAAACCTTTTGCTGATCTCTGATACCAAAAATGATGCAGAGCCACACCTTGGAAAACTCAGGAGGAATTAGTCACTAAACTGAGTTGCTTCAAGGGGCATCTACAACCTCCAGGATCACACACTAATATCATATTCAAAACAAAACTTTGAAAATAAAATCTCCCAAAATATCTTCTTGCTGCCTCCGGATAGACCTGCACTCAGACATGAATAACTTTTCGAACCAAAAAATATTTACTCAATCCAACCATTGAGATTTGGTATAACTAGGTTTCAAACAACATATAAAAATTTGAGAGAAATCCAATGGTTCAAACTCGAGATATTGACCACGCATCGAAGTATATTTTTCTGCAAAACATTGCTTCTTGCTGTCTCTAGATAGACCCGTGAACAGACATGTATAACTTTTGAACCAGACAATATTTTCTCAATCCAACTGTTGATATTTTGCATAACTAGGTTTCAAACAACATATAAAAATTTGAGAGAAATCCAACAGTTATTTGGGAGATATTACCCATGCACTGAGACTAATTTTCTGCAAACATATCGAATTCGACCCAAAACTAAAACTTTTTAATCTTCTGCAAACTATCAACTTGTTTCTAGTGAGAAGATAAGAAAAATCCATTCAAAACTCAGACCATCGAAAACTTGCACAAAGACAAAATAAAAAAAATATTCCATATCTCTCCAAATTCGATTCCTTCTCTTACATAGCCGACTGGCTTTTTATTTAAAACTGACTCTCTTTTTCTAATTAAAGGATGTGAAATGTTTTCTTCTTATTTAGAAAAGAAGAACGTCTTCTATCCAAAAAAAGGATAAGAATCTAAAACATTTTTTCTACCAATATTAGACAGTCGTTTTCTAAATCAGAAATATTCTAAAAACTACCTACTAACTATTATTGGATTCTAAAAATCATTAAACACTCCACCTACGAACTAAAAAAAACTATTCTAATTTAAGATCCACACACCTGGTCCTAGGTGGCTATATCTGGAGAGCTTATCGAACTGCTACTCTAGGTATGCCACCACATGTAGGATGTTATTACAAACTTCAAAAACTAAAAGCATTTAAAACATAACATTAAATTTCTTATTACATTTTCAACAATGTTGCCTCCTATAGCATTTCTCTTCTCTGCCACTGTAGCATATCTTACATACTTTTGAGAGAAAGCATAAGATCATATCTTAGACTTGTATCAATGAAGTATCCCTATTCTTCCTATCATTGATGGTCTTCTTGACCTATACAGTCCAACCTAAATGTCCCTCATTCCATTTGAGGAATTTCATTTTTGGCTAGATAAGTTATTGTAATGACAATTGGATCTTCATGTGTTAACAAAACTCTTGGGTCTACAACTACTAATGACATCACTATGGCTACAACCCCTAGGTCAACAACCATAGTCCCTTTCTCTCTCTACTCCCTTATCTGCTTCTCCAATTCAGCCATAAAATTAGTTAGTCCAATCTCAAACAGAGTGTGTACCTCAATTCTTTTTGCCTAATTTCATCCATAAAAATTTGATCCCAAGTTAATATTCTAGTTGTGTCATCCTACAAAAGTCTTTCTAATTTACCTTTGTAGAGATTCAATGTGACTATTAGCTTCCAAAAAACATCATCTTGATAATTATTCTCCTCGGAGAGTTAATAAGTGCTCCAACATGGCTGATATCCTTCCAAAGAAATCATATAAGCTCACTCAAGAGGAAAAAAAAAAAAACATTAGAGTCTTTCCTAAAGCTAGGGACCATCCTGACAATAACCTCCTAAGGACTAATATTACTAAAAATAGATGAAACAAAAAAATTCCATACTTCATTGGAAAATATACAATCAAAAAATATATGATTCATAGTCTTAGGATACCTTCATAGAGAGAAAATGTTAAAATCACTATCCCCTTAAAAATAGGAATCTTGCATGTAAGAGAAGGATCTACAAAAAATATATATTATTGAATTCACTGGGTCTACTCTAGACACTATTGAGGATATGCTACCAAGAAAGGGGATCAAGATTAGTGCACCAACACCTATAAATATGGGAATAGATATTAGTGGCATTTCAAAGATCAATATATGATGTCATACAAGGAAAGAGAATCCCTAATGGAGATATCCTTGCCTTCAACAATTAGCCACACAATGGAATATAAATAGTAACACAAAGATTTTGATCCAAAATAATGTCATTTCTTGTAATAGAATCAGAAGATTTACATCCAACATTGTGAGTTGTAAGGCCTTCAAGGTTATGGCCAAATACATAATCAATTACAATAACAATTCTGCAAGATCTCACAAGATCCAACCACTAGCTATCTTAGACCTCAATCTAGTAGAGAACCTCAAGAAGAATCTAAACTTGTGCTTGCAAGCCATCAAGCAACCTTCTTATTTCTCAAGCCCACACTTAGCTAATAGGTTTGCTAAAATTTTCCCCTCTCAGTTACTACATGCTAAAATCTGTGTTGAATGATGTCTCAAGACAAGACAAGAACCCTTGACTTATACTAAACCAAGCCACAAGTTATCTTGGTAAAAAACATTAAATACATGAAATAACTAAATACTCAAGACAAGCCCCAAGTTTACAATGCATAACTAACTCAAATGAAAACATGGAAGTACATTCCCTTAGGCATAGGTCCATGTTCCATCCAAAAATCCAAATCTAAGAGTTGATATGCCAACTCCCTCATATCAAAGCTCGAGAATAAAATCTCCAAAGTCATCTAGTAAATTAGGAAGACATTACCAACAAACACCATAAAGGCTCTAACTTCAACACAGTCATTCTAAACTTTATGTACACTTAGGACAAGGTTTCCCAATATGCCTTGAACACACCCCCAACTACGCAAACCATAACTCTATAAATTTGTGCTTGGTGCTCCTACATTCAAGATCGCAAACCACCCTAGGATGCTCCTGCATCATACACCCCATGTGCAAAGAAAAGATGTTCTCAATAGTTGGAAGAAAAAATTTTAGGGTTCAACATAGAATCCCTGAACTAGTTCTTTATGTACATGTCCTCCACAGCATCAACTTGTACACTCTTTCTTTTGTTCCACTTCTACAAATATTTTCCTGTGACTATCATTTTCACATCTTTCCCTAGTGTGCAACAGGTCTATTTTCAATATTGATATCTAACTTTTTGAGAATCCTTCAAGTCAACTCAGCTACCAAAACTCAGGTTCCTCCTACCAAGTTCTATATTTTATAAAGGAATCAAGGAATTCTTCATGTCAACCTTGTCAATAGTAAACACATTCTTGACACAATCATACTGTCAAGGTCTACCAAGTAATACATGAGAACTACTCATCTCCACAAAATTACACAACACTTGATCCACATACTATCCAATCTAAAAACCAAGAAGACATTTATCCTTTACCTCCAAATCATGTTCATCTTGTAACCAAATTATCCTATAAGGACAAGGATGTATCACTCTCTTCAAACCAAGTTTTTGAACCATCTCTTGAAGAACTAGGTTATTAGTACTACCACCATCCACAATTACATTCCAACATTTACCTCTAGATTTACAATGAAACCTGATAAAATCCCTTCTCTAACAAGGTTAATATGTCTTATTACCAATAAATACTCTCTGAATCATTAACTTTTCACTGTGAGGCTCATTTAGTGAATCCACATTCTCATTCACCACAACAACTCTTCTATCACTAACCTTCTTATCAATATTGGGACACTCAAAATCTCTATGTCCTTCACCGCATTTGAAACAATGACCCTTAAATGTGCAACCTTACATGTTCTTCTCTTCTAATCAACAAGTTTTGGTTTATCATCATAAATATATTTATCTTTCTCAGAGTGTTCCTTCTTTTCTTTCTCTCAAGAATTACCTTGATGTCTTCTCTTCAACTTATCTTTTTCCCTAAGAGCATACTGATAAGAATCCTTAACTAAAGTAATATTCATCCTAACAATCTCATAGTGAATATAATCTTAGGCCATTAATATATCTAGCCACCTTTTCCTTAGAAAGTTCTCTATGTCTAGACTAAATTGTCAACTTATAGAACACCTCAATATAATTTGTCATAGAGAAGTCCTTCTATTTCACATTTTGTAATCTCTTAAACAATTCAAGTTCATAATCAATAGTGATGAACTTAGCCTTTATTTTTTTCACCATCAATCTCCATCTAGTGGTCTTTATTTCACTTTCCTCGTCTCTATCTCTTTGCAATTCTTTCCACCATAAGGCACCATGTCTTTTTAGCTTAGTATGTGCCAACCTTACTCAAAGTGGATCTCCAATATCCTCTAACTCAAATTATTCTTCCAACTCACCAATCTAATTAATCATATCTTTAGGATTCAAAGTATCATAGAAATTAGAAACATACATCTTATGCTTTAGTTTTAACTGAGATCAAGATCTATCTAACTGATCAAATGTCTTTCGCGGGTTTGTCCATGTCATTAGTTTCATCTCCACCACTAGATCCACCAATTTCAAAATCTTCAGAAGCTTTCTCATACCCATCTTCAGTACCCACATTCCTAGGTACATGATCTATGGATCTCATGATCTCAATGACCACCATATCATTCTTCATCCTCTCCATCATAGATCTAGAATCTTCTTTAACTTTCTCTAAAATCTTTGTCTCCATAGTTCATAGATATCTACAACTTCCCTAGGTCCAATCTTCTCAGAGGCATCTTTCAAGATCTTCACAAACCAAAAGTAACAACACCACAAGATCAACTAGCTCTATAAGATCAACTAGCTCCAACCTCTGCTCTTATACCACTTGATGTAGTACAAGGAAGAAGAATCCCAAAGGAGATATCCTAGCTCATTGTAATTAACCACGCAATGAATATAAATAGTAAAATACATATTTTGATCCCAAAAAATGTAAATTATCATAATATAATAATATGATTTACATCCAACATGCCTGGCTATAAGGCCTTTCGAGTTATGGCCAAATATATAATCAATTAGAATAATAGTTCTACAAGACCTCACAAGATCCAACCACTAGCTATCATATACCTCAATCTGGTAGAGAACCTCAAGAAGAATCTAAACTTGTGCTTATAAGACACCAAGTAACCTTCTTATTTCCCAAGCCCATACTTAGCTACTAGCTCTACTAAAATTCACTCCTCTTAGTTACTCCATACTGAACTCTATGATGAATGATGTCTTAAGAGAAGACAAGAACCCCCTACTTATAATAAACCAAGCCACAAGTCATCCTAGTAAGTTACATTAAATAAACCCTCACATATTAAATAAACCTTCAAGCCACAAGTTGGCTTGGTAACACACATTAAACACATGAAATAACTAAATACTTAGGATAAGACCCAAGTTTTCAATGCATAACTAACTTAGTTGAAAATATGAAAGTACACACCCTTAGGCATAGGTCCACATGCCATCCAATGATCCAAATCCAAGAGCATGCATGCTAAATCCCTCAAACCGAAGCTCATGAATACAATCTACAAAGTCTACCGATAAATAAGGAACATGATACTAGGAGCTACCAAAAGGGTCTATTTTCAATGAGATCACTCCAAACTTCATGTGCACTTAGGACAAGGTTGCTCAATATGCCTTAAACACACCCTTGACAGTACAAACCATAACTCTACAAATTTGAACTTGATTTTCTTGCATATAGGATTGTAGACTACCCAAGGATGCTCCTGCATCAACATAAAGAGTTTTGTATTTGACCAAGAGTGATAGAGAGTCATTAAGAAAACATGTAACGCCCTACTAGGGAACCTGTAAGGATAAGTCTAAATGTTACTAAGTTTGGAGGATACGTATTTTTTTAAACATCTTTTTCTTGTTAAGTTCACATAATCATAGATGTAAAGTCCCAATAGGCTCCCTAATACCACATTCAAACACTGTTACTTAGTTTCCAAGCTCAAGAGTTATCTTTTTTCATCCAGTCAACTCAAAAAGTATTATTTATCCATTGCTTAGTTAATTTCCTTGCTAACAATCATCCTTACTACTTAACTTAATCCATCTATTAGTTTTACATTTACTTGTGATTTGATACATTATCCATCCTAATATCCATTTCCAAATTAGGAACTAATATCCATTATCATCAATGGTTGGCACTTCCATGGCCACAACCACCAATGTTGACATTAGCCTCTCATCAAATTGTCCATAGCCACTTATAGCCCATTGTATTTAAGAATAAGTAATTATGTTTAATGAATGTTCAATCTAACTACATCTATACATAATTAGTTTGCAATATAATTATAGATTATCAATTCTCTTGACATCATTGCCTTATTTTTCCCACTCTCTACCAACCCCACCCCATTTCATAAAAGAACTGACATCCTCAAGTTTTCAACTACATTACCAACTATTTAACCATCCAAAGACAAATAAACACACTTTTTGATAGATCTAATTGAGCTACATCTGCAACCCTATTCTTTTTTCAATTGGTCCTCTCAGATTTGCCTAAATCTATGTCTTCTTACTTACAAATAAAGAGGCTTATTAGACTCAATTGTTTGGTTCTCGATTTCAGCTTGCAATTTCATATGAATGTTTGAAGATATGTTTTCCTTTGCCCAAGAAAGATGGTTTTCTTTAAGTGTAAACTAGAAGATCTCCTTAGTGCGTTCCACATCCTATCGATTTTATTCGTAACAAGTAAAAAGCACGCAAAATAAAAATCTCCTAAGAAGAGTTTTGTATGATCTAGTTATAAGTGACAGATGAATGGGTGAGGAAAAATAGAGACTTTTTACCAAGTAAGAATTTAAAGAAAGCTTTTAAAATTCAGGAGGTTATAATAACTTACCACAAACAAAAATTTTAATAATAAATTTAAAAAATCAAAACATGTCACTTTTTTTTTAATATTTGATTAAAATAATAAATTAGATATTCTAATGTTAAATATTATAGTAAAATATTCACAAAAACAAATCTAATAACATCATGAAACAAGGGTTGTGTACATCATAGTTGGAGTCCCTCCCTATGATGGGCTAAGTGGGAGAAGTGTATATCAACATGTTTTTGGCTAGCCCAAATGACTAGCTCAATTCCTTCTCTAAATGATAACTCATAATATTTCAAAACAACTTTCAAGGCACATAAATTGAATTATTAAAAACCTAATTCATTTTAATTATATAAATAATTTATTCTTTGTTCTTTCCTCTACTATAAGCAAGTATGTTTGTCTCTATTACCATGTTTTTAATTTGAGGAATATTTGAAATGACTTATACAAGAGAGTTCTATATTTTTGCATAAGTCCTTGAACTAGATTTTATTCAACAAACATTTACTAGGAGTTGGTGAAGCTAGACAAGAATACAATATTTGAATTGGGCCAAATTTTGCATACCTCAATTTTGCATGTGTTTTGCATGAAGTATTAATTACAAATCATTTAAGGATTTTTAGTCTGGTAACATAATTTTGGATACTAATGTTAAGTTTGATGTGGTTCCAAGGCCTTTTAATACCTAGATTAGTTATGATTAATGTGAGTGTGTTACATCCTAACATGTTATTCTGTATGAATTTCTCATATTGAGTATATACTTTTTATTAGATACCACGGAACTCATGTTTTATATTTTCTATGATGGTTGTCTTAAGCTTTCTATGTGGCTACTTGTGTTGCTTGTATTTGTAATGGTTGATGGAGGCCAGGGCAAGCGTCTTGTACTAGATCTTATTTGGTTCAAATGGTACTTGTTAATTGAAAGGTGGACAAGCTTACTTGTCACTAAAAGAAATAAGAGATATCTTGTGATGAATAATCACATATTTTTTATATTTTAAAATCTAGTTGAACTTGCTACTATTTTTTTCCTATTATTAGTTGTATATGCAATATGATCCATACTATTAAAGTATGTTCATTTATATTTATTCTCATTTTAATAAGCATAATTTGAATTATAATATATCTCATTAATATTTTATTCCTTCAATCAATTGTTTCTATAATGTGATCTATGATATTTAGATTTATTTTTTCATTAAATTACCTACACCTACTAGCACCATCTATTAAAAATTTGATATTATTTTATAACTCACAACCAAAATCTATTGTTGCATGGTACATTGCTCAACAATTGAATATGTGATCTACATCTACAATAAGTTTTAGACCCACATTTTTTCCATGTTCTCAAAGCATGGAAAAAATTCAAAGCATCGCAACAACTCATTTACCCATATTCTAAAAGCTTCAGACATAACACCGCAACACAACTTTGACATAATTTGTCTACAACTACATCATATGACAAATTTTCTCTAACATGCAACTGATTAAAGAAAGAAAGAACAAACAGAGAGGGAAAAAATGCAAACAGAGATAATAAAAATAAACCAAAAATATATTTTAGCATGCACTAGATATTTTGAGTTGTTTTTTATTCCCTCTACTAAATCATTCTAGTGAAGACATTGAATTATAACAATCAAAGACAATATCCAAAAAAAGTTAAAATTATAAACAAAACACACAAGAGTATCCCACATTTTAATTTTAGGGGAAGGATTTTGAACTATTGAAGCCTCAGTTTGTATGACAAATGAGAACACAATTGTAGAGACTCCATTTTCAATATTTAGATTCAAACGCTAAACCTACTTTTAGACAATAATCTCGGTCTTCAAAATTTGCATTGTGTAGAGAAAAAAATTAAATTTCATAGAAAATAGAGAATGCCAACTTGAAAGTTGCAGGTTGTAGAATTTGAGAAGAAAGTTGGAAGAGAAAATAGAATTGTGAAGGAGTATGTAACAAGGCTACTTTATATCCTATTTTTAGACACCTATTTACAAGAGACAGTGCTCTATATTTACCACATGTACACAACACATGGAAAGAAACAAGGATTTAGATAGAACACCAAAAAATATGTATTTTTTCTAGCTAGAAAATAAAAAGACTCCTAGGAAAATTAGAGATGCCCAATCAGAAAATAGGAAATAAAATGTAATAATTCAATTTATTAGTTAATCTTCTTTAGACCATAGCTTAAGTAGGAAATATGCGTGTGTGCACAAATATAAAAGATGGGTAGTAATGCAAAATAAGTAACCAAAATAATTAATCCCTGCCTTTAGAAAGTAGGGACTAATAATCTCATAAAATATAAAAATTTAATAACATGTATCACTACAACAAAATGATCTCCTACCTAAAGCCATATTAGTCCCTCCCTTAAGACATGGAGCTTATGTTCCTAGTTGCACTTGTTAATTACCTTTTAAAAGAAAAACCAATGTATTTCTAAAGTTGGAAACTAGATTTATTTTTAAATTAAATTTTAAATATTAATTTCTCTTTTTCATTGGTTTGTATTAATTTTCTTAGGAGTATTTTTATTTTTTAACTCAAAAAATCTCAAAATAAAATATCTTCAACTTTTGGAAAGTTCCAAGAATTCTTGACATTCTTCAAGTGTATTTTGAAAGCTTCTTCCCCTTCAGTCATCCCATCACCATTAAAGCATTCCATGTTGCACAAAAAGAAATTTTGGTGGTCTGTTGACTAGGAAACAATGGGCCTAATTCTTACTACATTGTTAATACTACTCATTAGATTATGATAGTGGTTGCAACTACAATTGAGAAGAATTTTCAATCTGATATGGTTTTGGGAAATGAAAAAAATTCAATTTTTATGACTCCCTTGCCTAATATCCTCTGTATTCTAAGTTCTCTTTTTACTTTAGATTACGAAATTCATTTGATTAACATAAAGCATTGATTTTCCTCATTCATATTCTTTGGATTATTGGACTATGAAAAAGCAAGGATAAGATTGTTGTTTGTTCAAATTGGTGCTCTATATCTAAATGAATGAAGAAAATTGCACTACAAAGCTCTTCTATTTATGCTCTATTACATAAAACAATCTAAAAATGTCACCCCACCCCTAAATTAAATGCAACAATGTAAAATTATATTGCACAATAATATAGTTTGTGCATTTTTAATTGTTATTTATCAACTAAATGTGTTGTCAATAATTTCTCTGTGATTATCTCAACTTTTGAGCATGATCGACACACTGTACTTATGTATTTTTTGGAAAGTCATAAACACTTCTGCACATTCCAAAAAACAATTAAGGGTTCTTCTTAAACTCTGTGTGTGTGTGTGTGTGTGTGTGTGTGTGTGTGTGTGTGTGTGTGTGTGTGTGTGTGTGTGTGTGTGTGTGTGTGTGTGTGTGTGTGTGTGTGTGTGTGTGTGTGTGTGTGTGAGTGAGTTTTTGAATAAAACAAAATTTATAGATTTTAGCTTCTCAAAATCTTGATATAATGATAAAAGCATATATATTAGTATGTTTCAACTAATAATATGTTCAAACATTATTATTGATATCTCAAATTTCTTTTTATGAATATTTAAAATTATAGATATTGAGTTTATTATTTAAAACAAATCAATATTTAGTATAGTATATCAAATAAAAATAAAATATTTATATTATATATATTTATCCATATAGATATATATAATATCTTTATTTTCGTTTAATATAGATTTATACTATTTACATGAAATTTTGTATTATTAAAGAACTTTGATATCTATTATATATTTTATTTTATATTCATGAATAATCTCAATGCTTATTTATTTACTTTTGTTAAAAAAAATCCAATTGATTATTTATAGGCTTTAAATAATTATATAAAGGAATGCATATAAGAATTTTTGAAATTAACAAGTATAAAGTATTTTACAGTTTACTATTACCAATTTATAATTTAAATTTAAACTCTATTGATTTTCCATGTGATATTTTAAAATACATTCAAACTTAAACTTCCTACTTATTACACATTAAAACAAGTTATAAGCATAATTATATAAAGGAATATTTTGGAATTAAAAAATATTTTGAACTTAATAAATTATACATATTTTCTTTATCAATTTTAAAACGTTATTAAGACTATCTATGTAAATACATCATATTTAAATATATTATATCTACTTTTAAATATGTAACTAAATTTTTTTTTTTTTCTTTTACTCTTAATTCAAAGAAAGAAGTATGAATTATTTTAGAATTCAACAACAAAATTTTCAAATTTCAGTTCTTTCATTTGTACTTGACTATAGTTTAGATATCATATTATTATGATAACTATGAAAATAACCTTACATAATTTTTTGTTATTATTTATTGAACAATTTAGATAATTCGTTAATCATTCATACTTTCTTATATTCTATATCTCAAATCATTGTAAATGACCATAAATATAATTTTTATTATTATGTATCTACAATTTCTATTTCTTTTGATTACTTTTAGGCTAAATTAATTTTGTTTAACAATAAGATTAATAATTTAAATACAATGCAAATCTTGCACTCTTTTATCTTGATGATGGACCAGTGTTGCTAAAAAATACACACAACTAAATCCAAAAGCTAACTTCATAATTTACAATGGATTGTAGAAATCTGATATTATTGATTTAAAGCAAATATGTAAAATAAAAATTACAAGCAACCCCTTAATTATTCGGATCTTCTAAACCCTTACCTTTATTACGAGTAAGGTGCTCTTATTACAATTAAGGTGTCCTTATTCCTTCCATGTCCTTCTCTATGCCTCTACACTTTCTATGATATGCGATAGTTATGATTTCAGACAAAAGAATGAGACTCTAGCTCAATCGGAACTCTTGTTATTCATAGAAATTATGAAAAGAAAAAACAGTCTCATAATAACCCAAAACCATTTAGTTTGAAATGGAGAAACATAAAAAAACCAAGATTAGACCTAAGTAGTTTATGTAGTTTAAGAAATTATTGCATACTCTCTCTTAAGACATGATGAGATACATTACATTATTTATTCTTGCCTTAGATTCTAGCTGGCAGACTTATCTACTTCCAAAACAAAAACTCTCATCCTACTATAATATTAATATCAAAGCTGTCCAGTCAGCTTCCAATCAAAAAGAGTACTGCTCGTAACGAAGAGAACATGACACGAGGACCTCTTCTCCACCAATAGCATTCGAACACCTGGTCCAGATGCCCTCCGTGATGATCTGGAGGCAGTCGTGGCACTCGTCGGGATTGACATATGGCATACACTTGGCTGCCACGTAGGCAGTGGGTGCCTTGCTGCCACCGTGGCTGGTCTTGTAATTGTAGTCATGGTACGCAGTGTTGACAAGTGCATCAGCTAAAGCAGACCCCAAATTGTCGAAGAATCCGCTGCCAGCTGGGATTTTTATGGGGTTGCATGTGTGTGAAACCAATTGCCTGATATTTGCTTGGGAGCCCACGTGGCAGCAGAACAGGACGAGAATGAACAATGCCACGCTGTCAGAGCGGGTCGCCATGAAGCAAAGCTTTTACAAGGCTTCTTCTATTATTCACAACTTGTAATGTTACTCTCAATGAATGAATGGTTTTGCAGATAGATAGATATATATAGATTGATTGAGCTTACAATATTGGTCATGTAAATTGCATTACTTACTATTCATGGACATCACACTGCATTGTTTGTTCATTTAATAACTGATGTCCGTTGGGCGAAGTGCATGATGTGGGGCATGAAAATGTACCCTCTTACAAATCATTTTGGTTTTGGTTGGAAATTTTGTTTAATTAATTTATAGTTAGAGTGATTATTGATTCTTTGTTTTATGTTGTAGGGATTCCAATCTTTTACAATATTGAAAAGGAAAAACTATTGATTTCTATTGCTTCATATCCTTGTTCACCATTAATAATAATAATGACATTGAAGATTTTGATGTATTTTTGTAATGTATTTTTTTTTCAATTCATCCAACTTTAATTTGCTTGTCTTTTTTTCCTAAAAGGTATTGATACACATTTTAAGATGGTGTTTTTAATTTTATAAATGTGTTTCTTAAGTTTTGGTATCTAGTTCTTTTTCTTCATTCATATAATTTATATTGGTTGGAATTCTTTATGTGCAATGTGTAATATGCGATGATAATATTGTTTCTTCTAATTCTAGTGATGTATTTAATATTGATTAACCTTCCACTACCGGTAATAATGTGTTAATATTAAACATATTTCATTTTAATTCAATGTCACATTTAATAAGATAATCCTAAATTGTCATATTCATAGATGTAGTCTCTACACCTATCATCACATGATGTTGGTCCGCTCTTTAATGTTAGTATGTTTTCAATAACACACATAGATACCTAGGTTGTGTTTTTATTCAATGCTATGATTTGCGCTCATAATGCATATAATTTTATGTGTATTTAATAATTTGTGATGATAATATTATTTCTTCAAAGTGTATTGATGCACTTATTGTTGATTAGCCTTCTACTAGTAGTAAAATTGTGTTGGTGTTAAAGACTTGTCATTTATTTATGTCACATCTCATGAGAGAATCTTAAATGATCATATTCATTATATCTATTCTCTTTATCTATCCCCACATGATGTTGGTCCACTTTTTAAGGTTCATACATTTTCAATAACATGTAGACACCTTGGCTAATGTGTTCATTCCACCTATTCATTCAATGCTTTGGTTCATTCTCATAAAGTATATACTTTTAACAAATCCATGTTTGTTAAATAGAGTAAAAATGATTGTGTGTGCATGCATATCCTAAAAACTATGTGTCTTCAATGTTATGTATATTTATATTATGTTATATTTATTGTCAATGCATTTAGAAACAATTTGGTTGATAAATTATTTTAATGGTTTATTTGGAATCATGTTTATTATAAATAATTTATAATTATGTATTCTTTACTCCTCTCATTGTAGTTTTCTCTTTTAGTAATAATAGTATGCCTCCCTCTAGTGGTCTCTCTTTGATGGTTGTGAATAGTAACTATTTAATCTCCCACAAGAAATATTTATATTATCTTCTATAGTAACAATATGCATTCATGTCATATGATAGAATTACATCAATGGTGTGTAACTCTTAAGAAAAAACTTATTACAAAATTTGTCAAAAATGAAAAAGTGATTTACAGTACTCCTAGTCTCCCTTTCACTTCCTTACCCCTAGTATCTCAAAAAATCATCTACACTTATTCGACACATTGGTTATTACAAGTAGATCTTGTTGCAGTAATGTAGCTAGTATAGTTGTAACAATTTCACACTCTACTTGACACCTACTTTATTGATGTTTCTCTTAGAATTTTTTAAGCCCATTTATACTCTATGCAATTTTATAACTTTATTCCTAGTTGGACAACTAAATTATCATCAAATGTTAATTTTGCGATGATATATTTTGGAGCCAAACACTTTTTCATCCCTTTTTTTAGGCTCCCTTTTGAGTGGACCAAATTTCCTATGTTGTACTAAGAGATTTTTTGTCATTGATGGCAGGAAATTTCTCTGTTGAGATAGTGTTCCAAAGATAAGCTACAAAAATATTGAGGGAAACAAATGAATTAGTGTGACTATTGTCATCTATCTACTGTAAAAGTATAGATATGTTGAGGGCTAAGTGTACTTGATGTTGGTCCTACTATTTTAATATTTAGAATAATTGAAGGGGGTGAATCAATTATCCTTGGGTCTAGATGGACCAATTCAACTTTTACAAACTTCAAACAACTTAATCAATATCATAAAACCACTTGATCCATATAGGAACTCATCAACAACTTAACATATTCATTTATCACTTAACTCTTTATTTAGTATATGTCGACTAATAGTAAATAAAAAACAATAAATAGAATGCATCCCACATATGACATTCACACATATATGACACTAGGACTTAACCCAAAAACCCAATTTGGGAAAAGCACCAAGTAACATATTACCACTTTTCACTTTTCTAAAGTGAGCTTGATTAAGGGCCAACCATGTAAAGGTTACAAAACACATTCCCAGATGTGACCCTATTAAAGGATTTAATGACCTTGTTAGGAGTTGTTTGGTTCAATGACTTCGTATCATTCCATTAGAATGTCACCTTGATTAAAGGATTTATAAAATGACTATTAGGTCAACCTTGATTAAAGGATTTTGACTACCATAATGGTCAAAAAATAATAGTAGGTTTGATCTGTAAAGATACAACTCACTTTGCAAATTCAAATCTCCATTTAGCTCATATGTTGGTTCATTGGCTGGACTTCATTATCATCTCCTTCTCTGATCTACTTGGCAACCCTTCAACCAATCACATTTTACCAACTTCCCACTTTTCCTCTACTACTCTATTTTTCATAGGTTCTTCACAAAAATTGTGAATTAACAATGAACCAACCTTAGAAAAAATCTCTTATGCCTCCTTAAATAGGTAGATATGATCTTTTGACTCTTAAAAATCACCATAGATCTTAGGGTTTGGTTAGATTCAATGAACTTGTCCATCATTTTTTCCTTCTATTCCTTTCTTGAAACTTCTAGAAACTTTTCCTTAAGTCCTTTCCTTTCATCACATAACAAACCCAATTTGTGCATTTAATACACCATATCATCAATCCTTATCATCTACACATTTTGACTAATCCAAAAAATCAACTATGTCGGCCTCAAACTTAATTCTTTCACAAACTATTATTTTGTTGACACTCGGTCATCATTGTGCTCTTCTACTTAGTCACTATTGTTCAGTCTTGCTTGAATTTCACTTGATTTCTCTATCTTCACTACACTCGATCACTATTACATTTTCTTCTTCATCTTTCTCCTCCATAACTAACACTCGAATAATATTTTTTACTCAACTAACTCTTAAGTTCCTTGATCTTTTGCTTCACATTGTTGGAATTACAAGTGAGAAAAGAAAACTTTTGAGAGGGGGGAGGGGGGAATTAGGAGTTTAAACTTGGACCCATAAAACTTTCACCATCCATATATCACATGCATTAACATACTGAAATAACATGTAAAGTAAATGCATCTAAAACATGTAAGTAATCAAACACACACACTTGACACTAGATATAATTACCTAGAGACCCTCCAATGAGAAGGTAAAATTGGGATGGGGATGACACCCACAAATCTTCACTACTGCTGCAATAAAGTGTAGCCAATTAAGGTTACAATGATTTGACCATGAATCATGATCTGCCCTGTGAAAGGCCTGCCTTGTTAAAGGCTTACAAAGGTTGTTAAGTCCCACCTTGTTAGAGGATTTCAACACCCTGTTAGAAGTGTGCATGGTTAAAGGACTTTAGATCATTCACTTGGAATGCCACCCTATTAAAGGATTTGGTAATTCCTATTAGAACTACTCCGCCTAGGAGATTTAACTAAAATCACCTGTCAAAATATCTCAACATAGATCTTTCGATTGGCACTTTCTTGCCAATAACATATCACCTCTATCCAATCTCAGACTAATCCTTCACGATCTGATGTAACAATGTTGTATCCTTTATCCTCTATTCTTCACATAACTAATTATGCAATTCATTCTTACTGCTAAGTCACCTTGAATGTTCTACAAACTATCCTATTCACTCCTCCAATTAGATCATTCACCCCTTCACAATGCTCTCTTCTCTCTTGAAAATTTAGGGCTCTATCCTCCTTAAGAAGACTGAGGTGGTTTAGGGTTAGGTATGAATCTACAGCTGAGATTCATCCATTTTGCCACTTAAACCTTCTCATTTTCTAATTGGCTACATGTAATTGCATAGGGAATATGCATGTAGATTCGTCCTTATCTCTAAAGAATCAAAATCTATCCTTATGTCAGCTGAAAAATGGTTTACATAGCTATTTGTTCCATATCAAACAAATATGTCCAATCTATGTTACTCGTCATATGTAGTTATTGATGCTCGATATATACTATAATTCTACTTCTGACTCGGCACCTAAACTACTCGACATCTACTATTCACTCGGCACTTGAACTGCTCAACATGGTCTATCTACTCAGCACTTGAGTGAGTTGGCACATGAGTGACTCGACACTCATTGCAACTCGGCATGGTCTTATATTTACATAATATACTCAACATGCATTACTAGTTTTGCATGAACTAAGTAAATGTCTTAAGTGTGTTGACACTCAATTTTCAAAATCAATTTGAGATCAACAATCTCCACCTTTGACATGAGTGTCAAAAACACTTGAATATACATAATCAATCTAATCTTCTCAAATATAACATATCCATGAATCGGCTTATATAAAGAACTTTAAAATTTCAAAATTTTGTAATAACTATGTACCTCAAAATGTATAACTCCCCCTAAGTTAATATGTTTGTTCTATATCCAAAATCTACTCTCCATTCTGAGTAGATTTGTCTCTACTGACTAATACTTTTTGACTTCAATGTACTCATACTCTTTTATGTTCTACCTTTGTTGATATATGCTCTACTCTATTTCTATCTTTGCATTTTATTTCTCAAAAATGTATATCACTAGGCTCAAAATTCATATCTTCCCTTTTTCTTTGTTCATTGTATATCTCCCCCTTTCTTACTTACTCATTTACTCCCCCTTAACTCCTTGCATATTTACTCCCCTTTGCTTCTATCTCCCCCTTTTTTGACACTTATGTCAAAAGGGTTATACACTTATAGTGTATTTTTCCAAAAAGGATTTATGGATTTCCATTATTATTTTTAGAGCTACATCCCAATTTTCACATGCAACATTCCAATGACTTAACTTGGATAGCAAGCTCGGTTGCAAGGTGCACTAGGCCATATAATGTAGAAAGATTGGGATCTTTCTTTAACAAATTTTTTGCATAGCCTAATTCTTTATGGAGAATTTCCATGTGTGGGGTGAGAGAGGCCTAAATTTGTGTAATTTGGCTCTTATGTTAGCCTCTTCTGTTGTTAACATAGCTAATTGACTCTATGATTGAAGCAATGTATGGAAATGCTTCTCACTCTGAGCTGGGTTCTTAGGTAGCTATGCACCTAATATGCTTAGATTCCTCTCCAAGTATAGAATTCTATGTCTTGTGTCTTGGGTGAAGAGTGTGGGATCACACAATTTGGTGTACAATGAGAAGATATTCTCAAGTACCTTCTTCACATCCTTAACCTTGGTTGCCAATGCAACTTGTGTTAGTGCTATATCTATAGATATCTTTTCATTTACTTTTCCTTGAAAGTTTCTTTCAGACCATTATAAAAGTTTAGCATTTATGTCCAAGTCTTCATTATTAACATTCTCCACAATATCTGACAATTATTCCAATAGTGGCTTGGTTTCTTTAGGAGTAGGCAAGTTGAATGCATCTAAAGAGATGTCTTTAATATCTTACAGTACTTTCTTTTGTCTATACTCCTTCCTAAGCATTTCTTGATGTTTCTTTTTCTCTAAAGCTTGTTGTAGAATGCTTATTTGATCTATTGTCATTGTGTCATAATCAAATTTTGGAATTACTCTTTTCATCTAAAGTTATATCACCATAATGAATTACCTTTTCAACCTTAGAAGAGCTTGATCCTAGGACTGAGATTTGAAAGGTTATAGCTTCCATGCTCGGCTTCTGAAGAAGTTTTGTAGGTGAAGAGCCTGATGTTGGTAAAGTTAAAAATGCTCAGATGGACTATTGCTCCTTTACCTTCGGTGTTTCTTTCACCTTCTTCAGACTTATCCTAATCTATGACAATGACATGACTTGCACCTTGTGTCTGTGCTTCAGGTAAAAATGTATCTATCTGTCATGTTTGCTTTGTTGCTATCTCATTTTCTTCTGTGGTAGTTTGCCTCTGCTCAACTGTGTCCTCTTTGACACTTGTGTCAACCTTGATTGATGTGTCCATAGTTGTTTGAATCAATGGTTGATCACTAGTAATTGAAGGGATTGCAAAAGGTGGTTCTTGTGTGTTCACGTTATCCCTTGCAACTTCTATTACTTCCTTTTGAAGTTCTTCTACACTAATCAAAATAGAATTTGTACATAGTTGTGCTTGCAGTGTAGATTGATCTAAAATCTTCATCAAATCTTTTGCATTCAATGGGTTGAGGTTATGAGCTGATGCATCAAAGACATCCTTGACAATTATGGTTTTTATAGGTACACTTGTATCATGAGGAGGACCGGCACTTGACATTTGTGTGTCTTGTGTTAGGAATAAGGTGTCTCAACCTTGTATAATTCCTATTCTTATTATTTGTTTTGTAAAATGTATTTCTTGCAAATAATGTTGATATGTCAACATCTTGAATTGACGAGATCATGACTAAAACGGTTATGACAGATTCCTATGACACATAAGAGCTATGTTAGGAAGATTCAATGACAGGTGAAGACATGTGGCAACTAAGATATTTGAGTACTGTACACTCTACCCCAATAGTGGGGTTCGGGGTTCCTATTTTCTCAAAGAATGGTAAAACCCTAATACGGTTTACCTTTTGGGAGTAGCCCTAAAGTGAAGCACATGTTATAAGCATTTTTAGGGTTGTGAAGAGATGCGATGCGAAAAAGGTGTATTGTTGGTACTGCGAGTAGCTACTGGAGTCTTCTGTTGTTGATGTTGAACTTGCATTGCAAGTGTATTGTAACCTCATGTTGAAGATAATACATTGTGCAAGTTCTGAAGGGGTGGGGTTGTTTTACCGAAAGGTTTTTCCCCACCGAAAAATCCTTGTGTTATGTGTTCCTTTCTCTGTCTATTTTATGTATGCATGGTTGGCTGCAATATTGTTGTTTACATGATATTGAATTTGTAAGTGTAGAAGATTTTAATAGGATTTGCATCATACTTTCCTTATGAGATTAGTGTAGGAAGTTGTTTTCGCACCTAAGTTTCCTTACATCTTGCACACTCTGTTCCTCATGTTGTTGTTCAGTTGTTGCCATGTCAGTATCCATCTTCTTAGTCTCCTCCTCTATTTTTCTTTCTTCCTTGCTATCATCTTTGTCATCCTCTTCTTTATCATCATTTTTACCCTCAAAGGGGTCCTTCTCTCCTTGTTTTACTATAGTTAATCCATAGATTAATTTCCACATTTAAGTGGATTTCTTGATAACACCTTCAATGTCATTTTGGAGAATGCTAAAGGCTCTATACTTTGGTGTGAACATTCCTCCATATTTCTTATTTTCCTTAGCAATTTTCCCTTTTGTTAGTTCTAGCATAACTTGGGCCAAAGTAGTTTCCCTTATTTGTTTCTCCAAATTTAAGCAATAGCGCCATTTTTGCTCAACTAAATCATATAATGGCTTGGGTACTGAGTTAGCAAATTCTAATGGTGTATTCTTAAATTTGGACATCATTGTGTATAGGGATTCTTCTAATAACTTTTTCTCCTCTTTTCCCAAATTATCAAAATTTACATTTTTAAGACCAGATAGATCTACATTATTTCTGACATTTTCACACAGATTTTCAAGATCAGAAAGTGGAGTATGACTTACCACTTTGAATTGGCTTTGATCATTTGATTCAATTATCTCTTCATCTGAGTCTGATTGAGCAATGTATTTCCTTCTCTGCTTCTTCTCCACTTGGCCTCCTTGTTCTTTTTGTTTTGTTTTCTCTTTAGACTTTTGTGTGGTGGCTCGTGTGTTGGCTCTTGCGGCAAGTGTTGTTGGCTTTGCTAGGCTTGGTTTAGCCACTTTCTTTTCTTTATCCACAAGTTGTTCCTTGGCCTTTCTCTTCTTTGTCTCGACATGTATTGGTGCTTCCTTAGCTTATTCTTCCTTGGCACCCTGTATTTCCTCTTCTTCTTTTTCTTCACCCATGCCTTGGGTTAATGCAAGAGGTCCTTGGGTTTGTTCTTGATCTTCCTCTTCATCTCCTTCCTCTTCTTCCTCTTCAACACATTCACCAAATTTGGCCTTAAGTTTCTTCACTAGCTTGTCCTTTTTTTTAAGTGTAGAGGTTATCTTTAATTTCATTTCTACTTTTGATTTCATTACATCGTAATTTCCAAAAAAAATTGGTTAATTTATCAACTTCCTCAGCTAGAAGTGCAGTAATGGTTGTTGAGTCTTCATCAACATTGATCCCATAACCTATCTTAGCCATTTTACCCCAAGTGTGGCAGCCTGTACATAAGTGTAATCAATATCTAAAAGAAAACATATATCATTATAATATTGCTCAACTAAAGAAATAGGTATCCTCATCCTTTGCTTCATAGACTTCTTAAAGTCTTCAAAATAGCTTGTCATGATAGTTTCAAAATTTTCTCCCATTTTCTCAATGTACTCATTTATCTGAGCAGCAACTACCCTGTTTGTCTTCCATTCTATTTTGCCAAAAGATGGGAATGTATTATGTACATATAAAGATATGCAAATTAGAATTGATCCAAATTTTCACTATGCACTCTTGGTCTTCCTTACTACTCCAAGGTTTTCCATAATTTGTTGCAATTGAAGCTCAACTAGATCATAGGTATGATCTTTCTTCACAATTTTGTATCCAACATCTACTGCAATACAAGGTACATTGTTTAATCTTCTGGATTGATAAAACTTATGAGAAATAACCCTTACTATAAATTTTATCAGTGGATCTATGATAGTGTCAATTTTCATTCCTTGTTTATTCCACTTTGCTCATGTATTCTTCTATATTACCTCTTTGGAATCACTCCACAGAGTCTTTGGCCAATCTAGGGTTGGGAAACCAGTCACCCTATGGATTATTCTCTTTGATATCTTTATTGGTCCTCCTTCCAATCATAGGGATCCATTGTGAATTCAGCTTAACACTATTCTTATCCATTCAGTTTTGAATACAATAGGAAATTCTAGAGCACACGTCAAACCCTTCCTTTCAACAATTTTGAATTATTCTTTCAAGATGCCATTTTCACATAATCTGTCATAGGCTTCCCTTATCTCCATGTCACCTATTCCTTCTATCTTGCAGTTGTAGCATTTTCTGACATCTTGGACCATAATGACTTTTGGGGGAATCATGGACAATGCGCCTAAAGGATCTTTTTTATAAGAAACATCTAGAATTGCTTTGAAATCTAGTTATTTACCTCATTACTAACTAATTGGACATTCAAGACCTCTTTTCCTTCTACATTTCTTGAGCTTCACACCATAATGACAAACTAGGGTTTTTATAAATGAAAATTGTGTAGCTCGGCTTGTGAATAAATACCTTAAAATCTTGTAGAACTGGTGTGAAATCATCATTGAGATCTTTGCACTCACTTTGAACAAATTTTTGAATCACCCTCTACTCTTTTAGCTCTTGCTTGAATTTGAAATGACAAGAAATGAGTGAAAAATGACCATATACCCTTCAAAAACCCTTCCAATTAATGCTTAGTGCTTGTACAACGGTAAGCTTGACATCAACATGATTTTAGATTCATTTAACATCCATTGATATTACCATCACTCGACAACTTCTACAGACTCGACATCAACTAGCTAGCCTGGCAGCTCGGAACTAACTAGTATTCCACTCAGCATCCATTAAAAATTTTTCAAGCTCGGCAACAACATGAAAACTTAAAAATTTAATCTTGAATTTTCAACAAAATCCTACATCTTCATTCATGTTAATGTAGTCCTTTCGATACTAACTTCTTTTGGAACTGATCTATGATATAATACTTTAAGTATTAGTCCCACATACCCCTTGTTAGCTATAGTTTGATGAGGTGTGATCACTTATCCCATTAGGTGAAATGATCCCTTCTCCATTTGATGTATTGCACTATCTTTCTTCTTCCATGTCTTATTCATCTCATTCCTGATGTGTTCAACATCTGCCTTGCCTTTGCCTTTATCAAATTCACAACTTGGTGCCTTTGACCTAGTTGGACAATGCTTACTAATATGACCAATCTTCAAATACTTAAAGCATGTGGTTTGACTCAACCACCTTTTTTAGTTACCACTAAAGTGAGTCCTAATACATTTCTTAGGTATATGTCCATATTCTTGACAATAGTGGCAGTTATATCTTGTATTGTAATTCCAATTATAAGAGTTTTAATGGCTTCTTACCTTTGATGGCTTGTTTGATGACCACATGGACTTGGATATGCATTCAAGGCACTATGTCCATACTTCTAATAGTTATAGCAATATCCTTCAAATTTTGGTGCATGCATGGTTCTGATTCTACATTCATGTGCCTGATGACTTTTCTTATTGCACTTACAACAGTGGACCATGTTCTTAGGCTTGACATTCTGATTTGTATTGTTGCTCCTGCACACATTAGCAGTATGTCCTTTCTTTCCATAATTATGACAAGTAGGTTTGGAATTCTGACCTTTGATGTTCCTCTCTTCAGCAACTTTAGATGATTCTCCTTCTTTAGTACTTGTGTAGCCCAATCCTAATGTGTCTATGTTAGATCTAGGGGTTCTTAGTAATTGCTCAAAGTATTTGATGGCTTCATTTGGCTTGTTGAAACTTTCAAAAAAATTGTTTTCTCTTTTTAGGTCATTCTACAACTATTCATTCTATAACTTCAATGTAGTTATCTCAGTGTCCTTGACATTCAACTCATCGTGAGAATTCATCATTTCGCTCAAGGTATCCAATTGCATGTTTGAGATCCTAGTTAGCTCTGTTGACTTCTCTTCTAGTCTATTTGCCAAAATTATTTTGTCTTCTTCAATCATAGCTCTCTCTTACATGGCTTTCTTCTTCTATTCAGTCACCTCACATAGCAGTATAGCTTGTGATTCTTGCCCCAACTTGAGATTTCTAATTTCTTCAACTTGGATTCTATTCTTCTCCATTAGATCTGCAACTACTGCATCAAATTCATTGGAGTTACCATATGCAAATAGCTTTTTGGTGTCAATCTCTTTGTATTGTATGTCATTCTCTATAATGGAAATTTCTTTCCTTCTCTTCAAAGAACTCTTCAAAGAATCTTTGGATTCATTCAGTTGATGTAGTATAAGATGTATCTCAATCTCCTGGTTCTCAATGGTCTTTCCCAATTTGTAGACTTCAATTTCAAGATTTTTCCTCTAAGTTGTGAAGCTTCTCCTTCTAAGAACTTGGCTCTGATACCAATTTTTGCAATTACAAGTTGGAAAAGCAAACTTTTTTTTTTTTTTGGGGGGGGGGGGGGGGGGGGTGAATTAGGAGTTTAAACTTGGACCCATAAAACTTTCACCATCCATATATCACATGCATTAACATATTGAAATAACATGTAAAGTAAATGCATCTAAAACATGTAAGTAATCAAACATGCACACTTGACACCATATATGATTGCCTAGAAACCCTCCAATGAGAAGGTAAAACTAGGGTGAGGATGACACCCACAAATATTCACTACTATAGCAATAAAGTGTAGCCAATTAAGGTTACAATGATTTGACCATGAATCATGGCCTACCCTGTTAAAGGCTCACAAAGACCATTAGAGGATTTCAACACCCTATTAGAAGTGTGCTTAGTTAAAGGACTTTAGATCATTCACTTGGAATGCCACCCTGTTAAAGGATTTGGTAAATCCTATTAGGACTACTTCACCTAGGAGATTTAACTAAAATCACCCATCAAAATGTCTCATCATAAATTTTGTGGTTGGCAATTGCTTTCCTAATAATAGGTCACCTCTATTTGATCTTTGACTAATCCTTCATGATCTAATGTAACAATGTTGTATCCTCTATTCTTTGTTCTTTAAATAACTGATTCTATAATTCATTCTTACTACTAAGTCACCTTGAATGTTCTACAAACTATCTTTTTCACTCCTCCAATTCAATCATTCACCCCTTCACAATGCTCTCTTCTCTCTTGAAAATTTAGGGCTTCGTCCTCCTTAAGAAGATTGAGGCGGCTTAAGGTTAGATATGAAACTACAGCTAAGATTCATCCATTTTTTTGCTTAAACCTTCCCATTTTCTAGTTGGTTAAATGTAATTGCATAGGGATTATGCATGTAGATTCGTCCTTATCTCTAAAGAATCAAAATCTATCCTTATGTTCGTTGAAAATGGTTTACGTAGTTTTTTGTGCCATATCAAACAAATTTTTCCAATCTATGTTACTTAGCATGTGTAGTTACTGATGCTTGGCATATACTATAATTCTGCTTCTAGCATGACACTTGAACTGCTCAGCATCTACTATTCACTCGGCACTTGAACTACTCGGCATGGTCTGTCTGCTCGGCACTTGAGTGATTGGGCACATGGGTGACTCAACACTCATTGCAACTCAACATGGTCTTATATTTACATATTATACTCAGCATGCATTACTAGTTTGGCATGAACTAAGTCAATGTCTTAAGTGTGTTGACACTCAATTGTCAAAACCAATCTGAGATCAACACAAATCCTACATTGACCTAGTGAGACTATCACTTGGTCAAGCTTAGTATTTTACTCAACTTCTTATTTTTTCTTTTACAAATCAACTCAATTTCCTTCTTCACTTTGAATATAATGACTAAACAATACATTATCTTGTCAAAGACTAACTGATCATGTTCCCATCGTAATTTCATCATACTTTCTCCTCATTACTCAACAACTTCACTAGTTTATCTAGTTATCTCTCTTTTCAAATCATCTTCATCAATCAACTGATATGGTACTCTACACTATTATTAATGTATCTCTAGTAGTTTTGATATCAATGAAAACATAACAATTTTTCCAATTGTAATTTCCAACAATCTCCCTCTTTGGCATTGATGGCAGAACTACTAGTTAGCATGAAAATGCAAAATATTTTACTTGATTTATTGTTGATAGATCCCTCTATGATTTGATATAGATCTTCAGTAATATCCTTAGTTTCATTTTGATTCGCATCTTGCACTCACTTATGCTTCTCCCCCTATGATACCAATTGTAGTGACAACTATATTGGCTCCATCTGTCATATCTCTTATTGTGAGTCTCCTGCTCCCTTTGTCAGTAGATGAATGGTAACTATACATATTATCCCTCTTTATGTGTATCTTGTATGGTAACTGCATATATTCTCCCTCTATGGAAACAATACCAAGTACATCATCCATTCACATACACTACATCCTCCCTATGTCATTGTTTGGCTAATATTTTAAAATCACTTTCTCTTTAATGTTTGACTTGACTCATTTGAGTCCCATCTACTCATTCTTTAGTCCATCTTTTCACAATATTTAGGTAGCTCCTAAAGTGTGACCTCCTACATCAATGTGTAAGATATTATGATCATAACATTTGATGCAATTAAACATCTCTTCTTAGCTTTCTTTAGATAAGGGAATGAGCCCTAACTTACCTCTTAAATACTCAAATACATCCTTATGTAATTCCTTAGTGAATAAATCAACTATCTGCTCATTTGTGTCCACATACTCTAGTCTCACTTCGTTATCTTGTACCAAATCACTCAAGTAATGATACTTGATAGCAATATGTTTGGTCTTTGTGTGCATCATATGATTATTTGATATGTTTATGGCACTTGTGTTATGACAATGTATCACAACATGTTTAATGATCTCTTCCTTTATACCTTTCAACAATTTCTTTATGCACACAATGTTTGAACAATTAACTCCTACAACAACATACTTAGCCTTTGTTGTGGATTGAGAAATAGTATTTTCTTCTTGTTTGTCCATTAAATCAATCTCTTTCCTAGAAATAGATTACCTCCACTTGTACTCTTTATGCTACCAATGTTTCCTACCCAATCAACATCTATGTACCATTTTAGCTCAAACTTATAACTCTTCTTGTACCATAATCTATAGTCTTCTATTCCCTTCACATATCTCAATATTCTTTTCACAACCATCATGCAGTTTTCTCTAGGATTAGCATAAAAAATAGCAACAATACCAACTTCTAATGCAATTTCAAGTCTTCTATGTACAACATATTGCAATTTTCCAATCATTGAACTATACAATGTTTGATTTACTTCAGAAAAATAATCATTCTTTAAAATTTTATAACTAGTAACCATACATGTTCCTACTAGTCTTGAGTCTTCCATTCTAGGTCTTCAAAATCTCCTTTATATACTTTCATTGAGTAATGTAAATATCCTTCTTCATCTAATAAACTTGCAAACCAACAATGAACTTGATTTCTCTAAACATTTTCATCTCAAATTCTTTCTTCATCTCATTAGAAAATTATTTACACACAAATCATGTCCTCCAAATATGATATCATAAACAAAAAATTTAGCTAGCAATATCTTGTTCTCAAATTTACTTTTCATGTACATATTGTTATTTTCATTAGTTATTGCATAACCAAATTTCCATGAAATAATTTTGTAACCTTGCATACCAATCTCGAGGGGCTTTCTTGAAATTATATAATGCTTTGTGCAAGTTTCATACCATATTCTTCTTAATAGGATCAACAAATCATTCAAGTTGATCAATGTAGACTTCTTCCTCTAAGATTCCATTCAAAAATACAAATTTGACATGTATTTGATATACCTTGAATCCTTTGTAAGAAGAATATGCAAGAAAAGTTCCTACTCCTTCCAACCTTGCAACTGGGGAAAATGTCTCACCTCTTGTTTATATACCTTACAAACTAGGCTTGCCTTGTTCCTTATTAATTCATCTTTCTCATTCATCTTGTTTCTAAATACCCACTTGGTTCCAATCATATTCTTGTCCTTTGGCCTTGTTACCAATGTCCATGTCTTGTTCTTCTCTATTTTATCAATTTCCTCATTCATTTCCTTAATCCAATCTTCATTCTCCAAATCATCTTTAATTTATTTAGGTTCAACCTCACTTGAAAAACATGTATCATTCAAGATTCAACTTACTTTTTGTCATGTCTCCTAAATATTTTCTTCCAATGGTTTGGTTAGGTGTATGGTTTCTCCTTTGTTAATATGGGTTATGGTCTTCTTTCTTCATGAATTTCACCCAATTCTACTTACTCATCTCTATTAGGTATCTTCTTCTACAACTTGACATGGTATGACTAGTGTCCAGTTTCCTCTCTTTGATGTTTAACTTCTTCTATCTCTAACTTGACTCCTATTGCCTAATTCTTGGTAGCTTGTAGATCCTCGACAACCTCTTTCTCTAATTGTGGTAAAGAACTAGGTTCTTCTTCATAGATGTAGACAAAAAATTTGTAATCCTTAGATTCTTTCTTGCATTTATCTTCATTCTTTTATGCAAATTCATCAACTCTAACATTTGCACTTTCTACAATTTTTTTAGTGTTAGAATTCAAATATTTATATATTTTTCTTTCAGTGGAATATACTAGGAACATACCTTCATCACTCTTGCAACAATTTTTCCTTTCCTTGTATCTTTCAATATGTAACACTTTCTTCCAAAAAAATTGAAATAATTAACATTAGGTGCATAGACATACCAAAGTTCAAAAGTTTTTTTGTTTGTACCTCTCTTAACTTGAACTTAGTTCAAAGTATAGACTACAATACTTACAACTTCTCTCCAATATTTCTGTGAAACATTCTTTTCTATCATCAATGTTCTGGTATAGTCCATGATTTATCTATTCCTTCTTTTAGCTATTTCATTTTGCAATAGAGTCCTTGGTGCACTCATTTGTCTCTTGATTTCTTTGTCATTACAAAATATGTTGAACTTATCTGATAATGAAATCACCTCCTCTATATGATCTCAACCACTTTAGACTCACTACTATTTCTTTTTTAATTCTAGCCAAATACCACTTAAATTTTTGAAATGCATCAGATTTTTCTTTAAGAAACATCACAGTAATCATTCTAGAGAGATCATGAACAAATAGAATGAAATATTTTTCACCATCATATCTTTGCACTGCAATAGAAGTACATGGTAAATCACTGTGAACCAATTATAAAATATCATTAGAACAATAGATTTTTCTCTTGAAATTATACTTTGTCATTTTTCTCATTTGACATTGTTTGCACATCACCTCGTCAATTTTTCTTAATCTTGATAACCCTCTTACTCTTTTCATCTTACTAATTCTTACAAAATTCTCAATGTTTACATGACATAGCCTCCTACGTCATAACAACACATCTTCAAATTGTGAAAATAGACAAGTATCTTTAGATAGGTCTAGATAGAACAAGTTAACTTTTGTTTGGTCACCACTTCCAATTATTTCACTAGTAACATCATAGATCTTTGCCTTCATATTTTGGAGTTCAACTTGGTAGCCTAAACTATTCAATTTTACCACACTCACCAAGTTATATTTTAAGCCATTAATCCAATATGCATTATCACATATGATCTTATCATTCAATATAATTGATCCTTTACCTTCCACATAACATGGTGTAGTATTTCCAAACTTAACACTACCTATATTATAATGTTATATCTTTTCAAACTTACTTTTATCACTAGTCATATGGTGTGAATAGCCATTGTCAATTATCCATCTATTATACTTGTTCACATGTGAAATTAGTGCATTTTTCTAATCTTCATCAAATTCATCTTTCATTATAACATTAAAAACATCTTCATCAATATCACTATCAAAATCATTCGGTAATGTACCATGATTTCTTACCTTTTCCTTTGTAGTCTTTGTTACATTAACTATCTCTGATATCTCTCCTATTGGAATACTTTAGAATAACTAGGGGGGGTGAATCAGTTATCCAAGGTCTAGTTGTATAAATAAAACTTTTCATAGCTTAGTGAACCCATAAAACATTTATACTCATGCATGCAACCATAAGATTATGTAATCACTAAAAACTTGTAGGTTACTATCAAATCAACTTGTAGAAATGTAAAGTATGAAACATGATAGATTCATCAACACATTTGACATAATGATTTACATGGAAACCCAATTTGGGAAAAGCCACCAGTAACATGATACTATTTTCACTCTTCTACAGTGATGCCCTGTGAAAGGCCAATGCTGTTAAAGGTTACAATACACACTATTAAATGTGACTCTGTTAAAGGATTTCAATCACCCTATAGGAGTGATCCTTGTTAGAGGACTTTAGATCATTCACTTGGAATGTCACCCGGTTAAAGGATTTACAAATGACCATTAGGTCAACCATAATCCAAAGGATTTACCCTAGACTAATACAATTGTTAGAGAGTAATAGTAAGTCTTTGATTTGATACAACTTACAACTTCATTTGTAGGTTACAAATCATTGTTCAGTCCTCAATTATGCTTGGCCTTCATACTTTTTAGCTCTAATAGCTTGTTCACCCTTCAAGCATTCATCTTCGTAAGCCTTCTTGCTTAACATGCCATTACAGACTCTTCTCTTAGATCACTTGATGAAGAAAAACCCTTGACTCCTTGTCTCCCTTAGGTTCTCACACATGACAACCTTGCTTCATGACTAGCCATTCCTATAAATAGGAAATTAAGATTTTTTTCACTCATTCTCCATCGTCCAATTTAGGATTTGGATGGATTAGGTAGGATACAATGTAGCTACCCCATATTTCATATCGACTTAGATTCATCAAAGCCATGATCTTTTAAATAATATAGCAACTCAGCATTATCAATCTTCTAATGCTCAGCACATATTGCATTGATCGACATCCACTATGAAATTACTCAACATGAACTAAAGTTTACAGGTGCTTGGAATCAACTAAACTTTACTCGACATCCATTGTGCTGCTCAACATACACTAGAGTAAGCATTTACTTGGCTCCAACTAATTTTCTACCCAGCTTGCTCTATCTTTTCTCGGCACTTACTATCAACTAGATCAAGCTTGGCAGACAAACTTTGTGTAACTTGATCTTCTAAACTTTCTTAGTGTAACTAGCCTCTGTAACCTTAAGTAGATTACCAATACATCATGTCATCATTGTCTTAACTGATTCTTGTACTTCATTACATAATCATAAATCAACCTTTCCTCTAGGTTCTATTGTTACATCTTTTGATCAAATCCTCTTCATCAATCAAATAAGTGATAATACTTGAATCTTATAAGTAGTTGTCTTACTAGAAAATAGTAGGTCTGACATTAGTGAAAAAAATAATGATTGAAACACATAGTCTTCTTGAACAATCTCCCTTTTTCAATCTAGTTTCAGCAATCTCTCTCAACAATGATCTTTTCAATCTATTTTCAACAATCTCCCTCTTTGGCATTGATGGCAAACCAAACTGATCAACCAAATCAACCAAATGGTAAACACTTTTGTTCAACTAAACTGACTTGGTTAAAATAGTAAGACAATACCAAAAAGAAAATAATTCCTTGTATTGAAATCTCTCCCTATATAAGCAACTTCCATCTTCTGATTAGGTTACAAAATTATTTCTTATAGCTCCCTCTTATTATATCTCCCTCTGAGTAGATAAATATTAGGATTTCTCTCTTTGTGCTCTCCTAATCAACAACTATCTCCTTCAGCAATTATCTTCCTTTAAGGATTAGTAAACTCTTCTTCTTTGACAATAATTTCTTGATATAATCTTTCTTGATAAGTAAAACTCTCCCTTAGCATTTATATTGGCTTGATCAACATATTATTTGCCTCTTTGACAAAAATGCCAAAGACTTGTTATCTATAACATGATAGATATAAACTTTTTAGTTTCTTTAATTTTCTCCCTCTATCACCTTGCTTGTGATTGATTTGAAGTTTTAGCTCTTTGATTACTTTAGGCAACTTCTAAAGTAAGATCCTATGCATTAATGTGTAACATATGAACATCAACTTGTTTGATGTAGGGCACTCCTCTTGTTACTTAGATAACCTTTGATAGGGGTATCACCCCTAGTTTACCTCTTAGATACTCATGAGCATCCTTAGGTAATGCTTTTGTGAAGATATTAGCAATATTTTCCTTTGTGTTGACATATTCCATCTTCACCTCTTTATATTGAACTAACTCTCAAGTAATGATACTTGATTGCAATGTCATTTGTCTTTGTGTGCATCACTAGTTCTTTGATATATTGATAGCACTAGTATTATCATGCAATAAAGTATCACTGGTTCTATGATCTCTTCCTTCATACCTTTGAGTAGTTGTTTGATCCATATAATGTTTCTGCAATTTACAGTAGCAACAACATATTTAGCTTCAACAATAGATTGTGAAGTGCAATTTTATTTCCTGCTAGTCCATGTAACTAGTCTCTTTCCTAAGAAAAATGCTCCTCCACTAGTGGTCATTCTCTCATCAATGTTTCTAGCCCAATTAGCATTAGTGTAGGCTCTCAATTCAAATTGTTCATTCTTCTTATAGTATAGATCAAACTCTTCTATTCCTTTTAGATATTTTATTATTCTCTTCACAACCATTAAAAGATTCTCAAGATTCTCCCTAGGATTAGTAGAGAATCTTGCAACTATCCCTATAGATAATGCAATATCAAGTTTTCTATCTACCACATATTGCAATTTTTCAATCATAGGCATGTACAATGTTTGATTCACCTCGGCTAAATCATCATTCTTTGACAACTTATGTCCTGACACTATAGGTGTACTTACTGGTTTGGAATCCTCCAATCCAAAAAATTTCAATATTTCCTTTATATATTTTGATTGAGTGATGTATATACCATATTTCATCTGATATACTTGCAAACCCACAAAAAATTTGACCTTCAAAATTCTTACATAAAGCATCTTGACCTTCAAATATGATATCATCAACAAAAATTTTAGAAAACAAAATACTTTTTCCTTTTTCTATCTTCATGTATAGATTGGTGTTGTCATCAGTCCTTTCAAATCCAATCTTTGTAAGATAATTATGAAGTCTCTCATACCATTCTCTTGGTGCTTTTTTCAAACCATATAGAGCCTTGTGTAGTCTACATACCATGTTCTTATTGTTAACATCAACAAAACCTTCTAGTTGTTCTATGTAAACTTCTTCCTCTAATATATCATTCAAAAATGTAGATTTAACATCGATTTAATAGAATTTGAAACCTTTGTATTTTGAATAAGGAAGCAAAGTTCTTAATCCTTCCAATCTAGCAACAGGGGCAAATGTCTCTCCATAGTCAATTCCTTCTTCTTATGCACATCCCTTGCAAACTAGTCTTTCTTTGTTCCTTGTGACTTCACCATTTTCATCTATCTTGTTTCTAAATACCCACTTGGTACCAATCACATTTTTGTCTTCTAGTCCATGAACTAGATTCCATATTTTGTTCTTCTCTATTTGTTCAATCTCTTCTTCCGTGGCTTTATTCTAGTCATCATCTTCTAAGGCATCTCTCACTATTTTGGGTACCTTCATACTCAGTTAACATGTATCACTTCTTAACCTATTTCTTGCCATTAGTCTAGCATCTTTATCTCCAATGATTTGAGCAGTAGGATGATGTCTTTTGACATACTTAGACAATCTTGGTTTAGCTCTTGTTTCTTCATTTCGTCTTTCAACTTCAAAATCATTTTGTATATCTTTTTCAGGTAGCTCAACATCACTTTCATGTTCACTAATCTTAGAATTAGAATGTGCATCCAGTTCATTCTATAACTTGGCATTTGAATATAGCTCAGTTCTTGAATGCAACTCGACATTCATAGGGTGTGACTTAGCAGTCACTGAAACTTGCTATTGATTTGTAGCATCTTCTTCAGTAGGAATACCTTCATAAAAGTATACAAATGATTTGTATCTTTCTAGTGCTTTCATAGATTCAGCCTCATAAACTTTTGTATATTCATCAAAGTTCACATTTGCACTTTCCACAATTTTGTTAGTTTTGGTATTTAAACACTTATAAGCTTTACTTCTTGTGGAGTATCCTAGGAATATACCTTCTTCACTTTTTTGCATCAAGTTTACCATTCCTAACATCTTTAAGAATGTAACATTTACTTCCAAATACCTTAAAGTATTTTACATTGTATGAGTATCCATACCATAGTTCAAAAGGTGTTGAATGAGTACCTTTCTTGATTTGCACACGGTTCAAGGTATAGATAGCTATACTTATAGCTTCTCTCCAATATTTCAGAGCAACATTCTTCTCTATCATGAATGTTCTAGCATAGTCCATTATAAATATGTTTCTCCTTTCAACTATTCCATTTTGTGGAGGTGTTCTAGGGGTAGATGTTTGTCTTTTGATTTCTCTATCATTAAAGAACATCTAAAACTCATTTGATGTGAATTCTCCTCCTCTGTCAGATCTCAAACACTTCAGACTTTTACCTATTTCCTTTTCAACTCTTTCTAAGTACCACTTAAACATTTGGAAAGCATCAACTTTCTACTTTAGAAATATAACTGTCATCATCCTAGAATAGTCATCAACAAATAACATAATTTACTTATCTCCTTTGTAGCTTTGCACATCAATTGGTCCACACAAGTCAATATGAACAATTTCTAGTATTTCTTTAGAGGTATAAGTTTTACTCTTAAAACTTGACTTTGTCATTTTGCCTAACTAGCATTGTTTGCACATTACATTATTAGGTTTCTTCAACTTAGGAAAACCTCTAACTTTCTTCATGTTACTAATAGTAACCAAGTTATCAAAGTTAACATGACACAACCCCTTGTTCCATAGCCATACATCATCAAATTTTACAAAAAGACAAGTAGCATCCTCTTTATTAAGATAGAATAGATTACATCTAGTGTGATCACCCTTTCAAATCAGTTTCCCATTTGTGTCATATATCAAGTAGCAATCTTGTTTTCAAACTCAACCTTACATCCAAATTATTCATTTGTGACACACTCAACAAATTATAGTTAAGTCCTTCAACATAGTAAGAATTGTCACATAAAATCTTATTTGTGTATTTGATAGAACCTTTTCCTTTTATCAAACATGGTGCATCATTACCAAATCTTACACTATTTCCATCATAAAAATTCAAGGTAATGAACTTACTTTTGTCTCCACTCATGTGTTGTGAACATCCACTGTCAATGATCCATCTATCATTCTTGTTCACACAAGTCACAAGTGTAGTCACCTTATCTTCATCAAATTCATCCTTCATTGCAACATACACTACCTCATCATCATGTTCATCAAATTCATCCTTTGTTTCCTCTTTGGCAATGTAGCAAGACTTCTTTCCTTTTTCTTTGTAATCTATTTTATCTTCCTCTCTTGTACCCTTGTACTTGTCACCACCTTTCTAGTTCTTCTCTAGACATCTAGCAGTAATATGACCAACCTCATTGTAATTGAAACAAATGATGGGTAACTTACTTTTGAACTTGCCTTTACCTTTATGGAATCTTCTTTCTAGTAGTGCTTCAATTTTTTTGACATCCTCCTCATCTATATCACTATCACTAGACACATACTTCTTCTCATCAGGTTCCTTTAATGATACCTTAGCTTTGAAAGAAGATTCAATCTTTTTAGGTTTGTAATTATCAAAGTTAGATAGCTCAAAAGAAGTGAGTCTACCTTCCAGACCTTCAAGTGATATCTTATTCCCTGGAATACATCTCAGTTATTGAATTGCAAAAACTCTAATAGCATATATAAGCAATAATGTCCATCTCAGTTCACTAAGTCGCTTTGCCCCCCACCCCCCACTATAGAGATAGGGAGTGGGACATAGTTACCTAATTAGAGATCCATGGATCATAGATGGTATCTCCCTATGGTCTTTTACCTTTGGAAGCATCCTTCCCTCCCAATGCTCAAGCATCTAATAGATCCTCTTATTGCATTGACAACTTCTTTTATCCTTTCAACATATTGAGCAATATTCTCACCTTATTCCATTCTCATATCATAAAACTTACCTTTGAAACTTTCCCCTTTGGCTCTTAGAACATTTGCATCTCCTCCATAGATAGTGGTTAGAGAATCTTTCATTTTCTTTGCATTGTCAAGACTTTTTATATCATCAAATTTGGCATAATTTAGGGCAGATGCAATCTCCAACATTGTTTAGTTGTGTTCTTTCTTCTTCTTAATATCTTCAGTAGTTTGGGCACCCATAGGATCAACATGCTTCATAGAAATAGTAGATTGTGCATGATATCCAAGTCCTCCAAGGTGTAGCTTCATCAAACTTTTCCATTTAGGAAAGTTATCTCTATTGAGCTTGGGTACTTCTCTTTTTGACATCTTGATCTTTGTGCTTCAAGTACCTTTAAACTAGTCCTCTTAAGTAGATGGCTCTGATACCAATTTTTGATATACTTTAGAATAACTAAGAGTGTGTGTGTGTGTGTGTGGGGGGGGGGGGGGGGGGGGGGGGTGTGAATCAATATCCAAAGTCTAGTTGTATAAATAAAACTTTTCACAACTTAGTGAACCCATAAAATATTTATATGCATGCATGCATCTATAAGATTATGCAATCACTTAAAACTTTTAGGTTATTCTCAAATCAACTTGCAAAAATGTAAAGCATGAAACATGATAGATTCATTAGCACATTTGACACATTGATTTACGTGGAAACCCAATTTGGGAAAAATTGCCAATAACATGCTACTCTTTTCTCTCTTTTGAAGTGATGCCCTATGAAAGGCCAACCCTATCAAAGGTTACAATACACACTATTAAATGTGACCTTGTAAATGGATTTCAATCACCCTTTTAGGAGTGAGCCTTGTTAGAGGACTTTAGACCATTCACTTGGAATGTCCCCCAGTTAAAGGATTTACAAATGACTATTAGGTCAACCTTAATCCAAAGGATTTACCCTAGATTGATACAATTTTTAGAGAGTAATAGTAAGCCTTTGATCTAATACAACTTACAATTTCATTTGCAGGTTATAGATCACTGTTCAGTCCTCAATTCTGCTTGGCCTTCATACTTTGCAGCTCTGATAGCTTGTTCACCCTTCAAGCATTCATCTTCGTAAGCCTTCTTTCTTAACATGCCACTATAGACTCTTCTCTCAAGTCACTTGATGAAACAAAACTCTTGACTCCTTGTCTCCCTTAGGTTCTCACACATGACAACCTTGCTTCACAACCAGCTATTCCTATAAATAGGAAACTAAGATATTTTTCTGCTCATTCTCCATCATCAAATTTATGGTTTGGATGAATTAGGTAGGATATAATGTATCTACCCCATATCTCATGTCTTTTCTAGAAAATTCTCCTAGAATCCACTTTAAATTTTCCTTTAAATGGTTTAATTTGAATTTGGTGCCACCAGCTCATCAACCTTATCTTCTATCCGATTCACACAATCCAAGAAAATAAACTTTTCTGCTTAGATTCATTGAATCCATCATATTTTAAATAATGTAGTAGCACAACATTATCAAGATTTTGGTGCTCGGTACATACTGTTGGAATGTCTTAATGGGAAGTGTGCTTCTTGGGGGGGGGGGGGTGAATCACAAGTACTGGCCTTTTCACTTTTTTTAAATCCTTAATAACATATAACTGAAATTAACATGAATGCATATAAACATTAAACAATCATGAGGAGCAAACATGCATCACCACACAACGCTTGAGATTTTGGTGACCCAGAAACCCTCCAGGAATAAGAAGGTCAAACTAGGGTGGGGATGATACCCACAAAATTACTACAGCAATTGATTTCAACCACTTATGATGGTTTTCCCTGTTAAAGGCCTGCCTTGTTAAAGGCTACAAAACATTGTTAAATGTGACCTTGTTAAAGGATTTCTACACCTTGTTAGGAGTGTGCGCTGTTAGAGGACTTAAGAACATTCAACTTGGAATGCCACCCTGATCTAATGCAATCTCTGATGCTGATCTCAGGTACTTGATCTGCTCTTTTATCACTGATCTCTGCTAGATCTAATCTGCTAATTGTGTTCCTTGTTCTGTTCTGATCAACTAGATGTGTAAATGTCATCCTTTCCACTAAATCTTTGACACCAAATGTTCTGCAATGACCTTAATAATAGGCTCTACTTTTCCTTCTTCTTTCCACACTCTTCTCTTCTCTTGTTCAATGGCATCAAGACTCCCTTATAAAGATTAGTGGTTCGTTATGCATCCTTGATTCAAGTGTTCCTACTCAAACCCTTGAAATTCACCCATTGGTTGCATGCAGTCTCCAATTTTCTGATTGGCTACATGCAGATCGCATAGATGGTTGGGAGGATTTGATATTATCCTTTTATCTTGTCATGAGTCATGCATAACCATTTCACATCATGGTTTGTATTGGCATAAACTCTTATGCTAATCCTGCCTTGCTCAGCACATGAAGTAATACTGATGCTCGGCACCATCTATTTTGGATTGCTTGGCATCCACTATGTTTTCTGCTTTACTTGGCTCCTATAGAATTAATGTATCACTTGGAACCTATAGAATTCATGTGTTACTCGACACCTATTAACTTCCTATGTTACTCGGCACCTATTAGTTTTTTGCATTGCTCAGCTTCTACTGATTCCTAAATCACTCGGCTCCTATTAACTTTGCAATACTTGGCACACATTGGACTTCTGCTTTTTTCAGCACCTATTACCTTCTAATCTACTCGACACTATCTATAACTCAGTATGTGTTAGATTTCTGGCTTGGCTTCCATTGTATACTCGGCATGTATAGTGAAGATGGTTAAGTGTGTTGAAACTCATTTGTCAATCTTACTTATTTGATCAACACATACTGCATTGCTCGACATCCACTATGAAATTACTTGGCATGAATAAAACTTTACTAGTGCTTGGCATCAACTAAAATTTACTCGACATCCACTGTTCTACTCATCATACACTAGAATAAGCATTTAATTGGCTCCAACTAATTTTCTACTCAGCTTATTCTATCTTTGCTCAGCACCTACTGTCCACTCAGTCAAGCTTGGTAGACAAACTTTCTATAACTTGTTCTTCTAAACTTTTTTGGTGTAACCAGCCTTTGTAACCTTAAGTAGATTACCAATACATCATTGTCTTAATTGATTCTTTTACTTCACTACATAATCATAACTCAACCTTTCCTCTAGGTTCTATTGTTACATCTTTTGATCAAATCCTCCTCATCAATCAAATAAGTGATAGTACTTGAATCTTATAAGCAGCAAATAGTAGGTTTGACATCAATGACAAAATAATGATTGAAACACATAATCTTCTTCAACAATATCCCTCTTTCAATCTAGTTTCAACAATCTCTCTCAACAATGATCTTTTCAATCTATTTTCAACATCTTCTTCCTCAATATTTGTTGTCCTTACTTTATTCCTTCTCATCTCGATGAGGACATCTAAAAAAAATATGACCAACTTTGGTATATGTAAATAAGATAATAGGGATATTACCTTTGTATTTCAATTTTGTCTTGGTAGCCTTCTTTCCAATAATACATCTAGAACATCAAGATTGTCATCTTATTCAATATCATTGTCAACATGTTTTCTCTTCTTCCTTCTCTTAGATCTATCAAGGGTTAATTGAGACTTGAAGCAAATTCAACACTATATGGTGTACAATTATCAATTTTGACAATTCAAATATAGTGAGCCTACCAATTAGACTCTCCAAGTTTAGATCATTACTAGGTGTACATCTCATCTCTTGAATCGCAGATACTCTCATTTCATAGATGGGAAATAAAGTCCTTAATACCTTACTTATCATAGTCTCACTAGATATGATACCTCTATCTCCTATAATAGCATTCATAACCTCCTTGATTCAACCACAATATTGGACAATAGTTTCTCCTTATTTCATTGTCAAGTCATCAAATTTGACTCTCAATCTTTTAGCTTCAACTTTCAACACATTTTGTCTCCTCCATGGATTTGTTCCAACTTGTCCCACATTTTCTTTGTAGTAGTACACTCCTTCACATCATCAAATCCTACATAACTTGGGGAAGATGCCATATCTATCATCATTTGATTATACTCTCACTTCTCCTTCATTTGTTCAACGATCTAGGGACTTTAATATATTCACTTTCTAGGTAATGCAATTGGTGTAGGGGAACCTAGGTAAGGCTAAAGAAAGACCTAGGGTTCCAATATTATTTTGGCTTGTAGAGGTACTAGCCACACCACTAGAGTAATAAAGGGACTACTAGGTCCTAAGTTGAGAAGTGTTAGGTATAGGAAGGCATATTAGGCCTTAGTTTCTATTAGTTGTAAGAATTGTCCATTTTACGTCAAATAGGCTAATTGTGTGATTTTGCGGGTGGAATGAAAAAATAAGAGGATTAAGGTACTTTTTAAATGTTTTACATCTCTTTTAGGCTCTTGGTGAATTTTGGTAGCCTTTAGGACAAGTTTGAGTGTAACATTCAAAAAGATGTAAAAGTTGCTCAAAAGTTGTCAATGTTATCATTGGCAACATTGACAACTTTTTGTTGCATTTGAGAAACTTCATGGATGAGGTTGACAACTATCTAAAATAGTTATTGTTGTCTTTTGGTCAATTATTTAAGGTCATTCTCGACCGGATCAAGGGGTTGCAAGAAGTTTTGGTTTTGTGTGTATAGACTAAAACAAAGCAATAACAGTAATAGTTCTTATTTTCTAAGTATTTTGGCTTTTATTGGATTGAATAAGTGTAATAACCAATAGAAATGTTAGAATAATTCCTTTCTAAATTATTTTTAGTGTTAGATTGCCGTTCTGTGGATTTCTAGTTAGTTGGTTAAATTATTTTGTTTCTTGCCAATCTTCTGTCCTGAACCTGATAGTTGGCCAAGATGGGGTCATAGGGCCTCTTCCCACCATAGGATCTATATGGTATTTTTGGATTAGGAAAATGAATCCATGTACATATTTTATAGTGAAGGAGGGGCCCTAGAAAGTGAGGAAGGCATTTTTAAGGTGATGCCCTAGGCGAGCCACAGTTGCATGGCTAGGGATCATAGTGGATTGTAGAGGTGTTAGAAGGGATTGAATGGTAAGTATCATATCTAGTGAGACTATGATAAGTAAGGTATTAAGGATTTCACCTCTAGGGACAGAAGTTCTAAAGTCAATGGTAAGTATTGGTGAAATATTTTAGGAGGTGAAATTTAAGTTCTTGCTACACATGCTTAAAAAGCCTTAAAACCTTATTTTTAGGCACATTTATAGATCATGTTGATGGATGGATCGGGGGCCAAAGACATAAAAAATATTTTAGGTCTCTAAAAAGGGTGTCTAGATCAAGACTTAGTTCGCACCTTGTTAAGGACTTTTTCAAATTATTCAAGATTTTCCTCAATAGTAGGGCTAATTGCTTGTAGCCTTGTTTGGCTATTTGGGAAGCAAATAATGTGTTCTTGTGAACTTGATTAGGGTTCCAATCTCCAAAGTCATTGTAGATCTTGGAAGGGATTCAAATGACCCTCATAAGACATGTTCTTATTTGTGGAGTGGTTATTGATCAAAAGGATGTAGGATGTGGAAATGGTGTACAGGAAGCATTGAGGCTAGTGCAAGCCTAGGAAGTAATGGATGGAATTGTAGTTATTTTTAATTGAATGTTCACTAATTGAAGGAGGTGGGATCTCATATTGAAGATCCTAAGGAGAATAGGGTAGTGAGTAACCCTATTAAGTCATAAGAAGTACCTAAGAAGGCCCTAGTGTGTGTTGGGGTAGAAGCAAGATTAGTGTTACATAAAAAATACATAATCACCAACTCTAGATAGATGTAGTTTCATCAATCATTGCCATGTTGGGAAGTTCTCCTTGTTCAACCTAGATACCTCTCTCTTGTACATCTTGATCTTTATCTTAAGTCCTTCAAACTTCCCTTATAAGGACCAAAGCTCTAATACTAATTTTTAGAATATTTCGAATAATTGAGATGAAGGTGAATCAATTATCCTCAAATCCAAATATACGAATTTAATTTATCATGCCCAAATTTAACAAGGTAAAACACAACCAACAATTTTTTTATTTTTTTTCTTAAGCTGAACTAATGGATAACACATACAAACCTATACTTTGTTATGAAAAATCTATTGACTATGGGGTGTTTGAAAAACAATTCATGTCCCTCGAGAATATTAAACTATTACTTTATTCGATGTTGGGGAAAATTAACTCTAATTTTTGGGGAAGAATTGATTTTTCATTTGAAACCCTAGACTTTGAGTTTCCAAGGTGACCAATTTGGTTTCCTAACATTCATTGGAAATCTAAGTTATAACATAAGAGGTAGGTTTGGTTATCATTCTGATTTTTCATACTAATCTCAAAATAATACATTATTTATATGAATGTGGAGCACAAATTTTGGATCAATGAGGCTGCAATAATCAATAGTTCGCAGGTGTGGTTACATCTATAATTGCTCTAGATGATTCAATTTTCAAGTTGTCTTACCATACACACACACACACACACACACACACACACACACACACACATATCCCTAAATTTATTTACATTCTATATTCAATTCTATTCCAGTGCATTATAGGTATGACTATCTACGTTTCACCCTTTTATTAACCTCAATCGTATTGAGGACTTACTAGTTAGGTACCATTAACTAGACTATTAGATTTATCATCAATTATTTTATTTATTGGAATGTATTTGTTTCCTTATTCATTATTTTTATTACTATTATTATTTTGAATGTTAATAAGGCTTATTACTAGTATTAAGGTTATGTCAAGGCTCACACAATTAACTATGTTTGCTATTATTTATAGAAATTTCTTATAAGCAAAATTTCATTTTTTAACCACAAGATAATGTACATAATTTAATAAGATATCCATATTATCATGACAGCTAATAATAATTAAATTGACCACCCTCCTATAGCATGCTAACCATCTCACTAATTCGTAAAGAACAAAGGTGGCTCACCTATTTGCTCTCTCAACTTTAAAATTTTACTAAACTTACTAGGTACTAATCCACATCCCTTACTAACCCCTCTGAACAATGTTCCCGCTTTGCAATTTTGACTATATTTCAAAATCTAACAACCTTTTTACTAACTATTTAACTCGGTTAACCTAACCCTATACCATTATTTGAAACATTAAAAATGTGTGTGTATGTGTGTGTGTGTGTGTGTGTGTGTGTGTGTGTGTGTGTGTGTGTGTGTGTGTGTGTGTGTGTGTGTGTGTGTGTGTGTGTGTGTGTGTGTGTGTGTGTGTGTGTGTGTGTGTGTGTGTGTCATCTATTTAATTCTACTACCTCTATAACTTTATTGTTAACTAACACTACTAAGCGTTGATTCACACCTAGATTAGATTATGAAAATAAGTTTAGTATGTCTATGTGATAACCCAAGGGTCAACTGACTAACTAGTATACACATATGCCATTAACCTATTTTCTTACTCAACTATATCATTAAACTTTACCAATACACTAAAAATTTATCCACAAATTTAATTATTACATCTCCTAGTGCACTCTCTTATTTCCTACCTTACTACTTCCTACAATAAAGTGGTAGTTAAATATTTTCAAAAAAAACTAACATAATTATTTTGGTCAACAATTTTAATCCCTATACTTATTTGAATACTTTTCTAGCTACTATCCAAAAAAAATCACGACTTCATTACTATAAGTTACCCAACATTAACATCTAAGATCTAATCTATATTTACTTATGTTCTACTTTACTAACTCTTGATTCTATATATAATAATAATTTCCTAAATATTAACACACTAAAATATGACCTACTTATCTTAACATGACACCTAACCCCACCTTGACAAGACATCCTCTTTCCTTGTCTCAACTCACTTCCCAAGTCAAATCTCTCCCCATGGTTCACATGACCAACCACGAGCCTTCTTTTAATGCATGTCCCCTTCTTAGGCATTTTCTCCAAGGCACTTTTTGGAGGTGGGGTGATGTGTAATGTTTTTGGCAGAGTTTTTTTTTGACTTTATTCCTTTCCCCCTCCTTTTACCACTAACCTTCTAACTTGCATTTGGGATGAAATGTGCTCCCCAATAAATTTTTTCCTTTGTCATTGCTTGCTGCCATGTGTTGGAGCTTGAGGTGGTCGGCCTTGACAAGGGGGTCTAATGTACTTTGAAAGTGATGTTTCCTAGGGTATGGTCTTACCTAGGAAGTGTCTAATCCAACCTTATTTAGTACCAAAGCTTGCATGTGTCTTTTTTATTATTATTATTATTATATCATTGCTATCATTATTACATACATACATACATACATACATATATATATATATGGATGTGACTTGTGCCTTATCTCCTTTAGTTAATTTTTATTTAAATTTATCTTCAAGGGATTCAAAGAATATTCCTTTGAATATTTTATAGGACTGTAATAGTGGAAGATTAATTTTCCATTCTCCATACATTTTCTAGAGAACAAAAAAGTGTAGCTACAGGAGGTTTTCTCAACAAGCTTAATGTATTTCTTTCTTGCTCATTTTAGGAGATCATGTTTAGGAGTTGAAAATGACCTGATTTGACTTCCTTACTAATTTCAAATTTTTAAGTTTGATATTACTATAGCATCTACCTCACCTAAGGATCTATTAGAACTTGGAATTCAAATTAACTAATGTTCGTGTATATACAATGAGCCAATAATTTTCTTCCATTATATTAAATACATAACCTATAATTTTACAATGCAATCACCCATATTAAATTAACTATATTAGAAGAAATATTGTACACAATAACTATGCAATTTTCCTAACAGATCATTTATAGATCATCAAAATAAAGAGGGTTTCATTTCATAACTTTCTCCCCATTACATCCAATCACATATTGTAGAAACTTACAATAAATATTTCCTTGCAAGAACTACATGCAATTTCTCAACCTTTCCTTACACATTTTCAACAATCTACAATGATAAACAAATCCCTTTTACATCACAATGAAAGAATAATAGAGACTTGACATCACTACACATTTGAGATGACATGGAACATTGGTCTCTCTTTGCACACTTGATTTTTTTTCAACTTTGCCAAGGGTGAAACCCTAATATCTTTAAGAAATCCATCTTCACAAAACTTGCATACACATACAAACTAGGAACCATGGAGGCTTACCTCCCATCCTAGGCTTCAATGAAGCCACCCACTGAGCAAGGAAAACAAGTCCAAACGGGATACGCACACACAACACTTGCCAATGCATAAAACATAACACAAAACACAAAACAATCCCTCCCATGGCTTACACATTTATTCACCATTGGAACCATTGAACATAGGGTAAAGGTGTGCTTTCTAAAAGGAGACTTGCCATATCATCACATATCTGTAATAAATAATTTTCATTCCCTTTTGGGGCTTTCACAATTCAACAATTTCACGCCCTTTTGGGGCTTTCACAAAAATCTTCCAACATACTACCATTAAGCATAGCATCCATGAATACCCATACTTCATAATCTTCCTTTCTACACCATCATTTTCCTTATCACCCCCAAAGAAAGATATGAATGAATATGGCATACAATGGAGTCCATACTCTAAGGTTCTCAACTATAATTCAAGCCCAACTAAGCCCTTCACCCTAGACTTCTCTTTCCTTCCCAAAGGGTGAGCGAAGCCCTCACACCCATAATAACACTTGACATTCAAATCAAAACTAAAAGGATTAAGAAAGGAAAAAACCAAGAAATTTCATGAAACACAATGCACATTTATACCACCAAAACACAATACAAGATTCACAATGGTACAACACAATACCAAAATCTACCAAGCAAAGATTCATAATACAATGCAAGATCCCATAACAAATGCTCATGCTTGTAGATTTACTATATAATACTAAAAGAAAGAAAATATACATGGTTTGAAACACCAACCTTGGTCCAAGCTAAGGCAATGATATTTTTTGTAGAGCTCTCTTACTCCTCCAAACCCTAACTATATCTAAACTTAGAGAGTGGATGAACACCCCACTAATTTTTCCAAGACTCTCTAATAAGGTCTTCCCACTATCTTTATTTAGCAAAGACACTAAGCCACCCCCTCTTACAACTTGTATCCCTCTAAATTTTCTATATTTGACTTAGTGGGAACATGGAAGAGAACACATGTGACAAGTCCATTTTCGAATTGGTGGAAGAATGCATGGGTTAAGGGGCCCCCCCAGGCTATCTAGTCACTATCATAGTCAAAATTAGGTCCCCAACATGTTATAGTATCACATGGGTAGCCCATTTTCACATAAAAGACACTTTGGGACCACCTAATGACCTCTCAAAACCCTAATCAAGTCTAAATCTGAATTTCCTTTGATTTTGACCCATCCTACCCCTTGGCAAGTGGGTTTACTTACTCATTAAGGTAATTAGTTTTGGGGTAAAATGTCACCATGACCAAACCCTAAATGACATGTCATTACACACAAAATCCACAAGTGTCAAGTGACACATAAAAGCACTCTCCATGTCACCACAACATATTTCTAATGCATCTTTATGATTAAACATTTCCAAATACAAGAAAACTTACATTTATTAAGCAAAATACTTTCACAACAAGGCTTTTGAATCTTCAAAAGATTTTCCTTGGTTAAACTATATTCACATAGGTTTGGATCTTGTTTCCCCCCAAAATTTCCATGGTTCCACTTCCTACACATTAAACTTAAGCATCAGTAGTCCAAGGAGGTCATATAAATATATATCATAAATGCACATAATTTCAAATGTTACATAATCTTATTACCATAATTCAATTAAATTTCCTTTCCTATTCATTTCAAATAAGTCATTCAAAATGTTAAAATATTAGGACCTACATATCATATACCATAAAAAATCAAATCAACATTTACCTGCATATCACATTAAATCATAATTATCATTATCAAATTAAAATTTATCTACATATCACATTAAATCATAAATCATCATAATCATCATATCATAATCTAATTCTATCATTTCATGAAGTTGCATCCATATGTGTTTGATCATTGCATTCCCAATATCAGGTTCATAGTACATATCATAGATGCAGAACACTTCTGCAAATGTCAAAATCAATCGATAAAATAAGGCATTGTCCTTCTAAGTCTCGAATACTATCAAAATGTCCAAATCCTAAATATCAAAAAGCAAGTAACTTACCTCCCACTTAACATTACCATTTCACATTACAAGTATTTTCTACAATTCAACTTCTATCAAAGAAATTTTTAGAAAAAGTTAGAACATGAACAAAATCATTATCTATATCATTTAGGTCTTAATGTGCAGACATAAGTGTAGATCATAAAAATGTAGATATTAAGATAACATAACCCTATAGTCTCGAAAGTATATCAAAACATCAAAATTGAAGTGTCATAATGCAAATATGTCATCTATACTATGACGGATCAGGTGAGGCCTCACAAAATTTTACTAACTTCAAAAAGCTTTATCAATCTCATAAAACCAATCAGTAAAACTTAACATGTTTATTCATCACTTAACTCGTTGTTTAGTATATACTGACTAACAATAAATAAACAACAAGAAATAACATGCATCACACATATAACATTCAGACATATATGACACCAAAATTTAATGTGGAACCCAGATTTAGAAAAACCACCAAGTAATGATACCACTTTTCACTCTTCTATAGTGATCTTAGTTAGGAGCCAACCTTTTTAGGGTTTCAAAACAAACTGTTGGGTGTGACCTTGTTAATAGATTTAATCACCCTATTAGAAGTGACCTGGATAGAGGACTTTTGATCATTCCATTAGAATACCACCCTGATTAAAGGATTTACAAAATTATTGTTAGTTCAACCTTGATTAAAGGATTTTGATTGCCACAATGGTTAAAAATTAACAAGTTTGATCTATAGAGATACACCTCACTTTATAAATTCAAATTTCCACTTAGCTCATTTGCTGGTTCATTTACTCGACTTCATAATCATCTCCGTTCCTAATCTACTTGGCAACCCTTCAAACAATAACACTTCACCAATATTCTCACTTTTTCTCTGTTACTCTATTATTCATAGGTTCTACACAAAAATTTCCAATCAACAACAAACCAACCTTTGAAAACATCTCCTATACCTCCTTAAAGAGGTAGCTATGATCTATTGCCTTTTAAACATCACTTTATATCTTAGGATTTGGTTAGAGTCAACGAATCTATCCATCATTGTGTCCTTCTACTACTTTCTTGAAACTTCTCTTTGAATTATTTCCTTTGATCACATAAAAAACTCAATTCCTGCACTTAATATGATATGTCACCAATCCTTATCATCTATGCATTTTAACTAATCTAAAAATTCAACTATGTCAGCCTCCAAATTAATTCTTTCACAAACTATTATTTTGATAACACTCAATAATCATTGTGTTCTTCTTCTCAATCACTACTATTCTATCTTGCTTGTTTTCACTGACTCACTCAGTCTTTGCTACACTCAGTCACTACTACATTCTCTTCTTCATCTTTCTTAGCCATAACTAACTATCAACTAATACTATTTACTTGATCAACTCTTAAGTTCCCTAATCTTCTTCTTCAACACCTTCATTATCCTAGTGAAACTTGTTACCATTTTTTGTATTCATTCATTTTGGTGCTAGTTAGAGGCCTAATAACTAGGTGTATTGGTTATCTACAACAACCTAGTTCATGGTTATTATGTGATCTTGATTAGAATTTTTTGTTCATTTTACAAGAAATAAAAAATGCACATGCTTAACCAGCTGAAGAAAAGAAGGCATGGTGTAAAGGAAACAAAGAGAACATGAGATATAATTGGAACATTATATATTTATCGGAGTATCAAGTATAAAAAATGTAAAGTACATGAAATTATTATCAAATAAAATGTATGGGCTTACACATGCCATGAGCATAGCCAACTACATATTGAATATCATAAGATTAAGTACTTGCATAGATAAAAATAGAAGTGTAGAGTACCAAACATTACATTTTTAGACCTTGAATAATTTGACCCTTTGTTGTTCTCCCACATCATGCCAGTGCCCAAATGCTACATAACCTACATGGGTTTCATAAGATAAAAGGGGGGAGGTAGATCTTCAAAAGATCTAAGTAATGTATGATATCATATATTTAGATCCTATAGTCATGCATACAGATATTAATTGCTACAATATGCAATATACAACTGGTCACACCCAACACAAGTGCAAAATCATCAAAGGAGTAATGCAAAAAGGAGAAAGAAGTACCATATTTTAATCTAATACTATTTGTTCATGTTAAGCTATCATTTTCTATGATGTTGAACTGAAGGAATCCTTTCAAACCCCTCTCTTGAAAAGCTAATAGAGGATCAACTCCAAGGTTCTGAGCCATCTTGCGACCTACTAAAATCCACTCAATTGAAGATAAATGCGGATGCTCAAGAGGAGGTCTTTGCTATTTTGAACCAATTTTGAATAATTTGTTTGATCTATTGTTGTTTAAAAAGTAACCACAAAAGAGATATATTTTTGGTAGTTTTTGTTTTATGATGCATGCAATTTATCAATGCAACTATATGAATTCCTAGTTTAACCAAGTGTTAGCAAAGCAAATAACAAAGATAAGGTGACAAGAGGTTAAAGAAAAAAACTTCAAATGGAAATTCCTAATAGACATAAACCATGATAACAACATGTCTATGAGTTAAATCATTCAGAAGATCAGGTAGGAAACCAGTGAAATTAGGAGCAACACTTCCTCAACTCCACTGATGCAATTGTCAATGGGAACTCAATAATAACTAAAAGACATTTCACATTTCATAAAATCACAAGGTCATGGAAAGTGTGCTCATGAGAGACAAGACACTATGCAAGAACAATAGGTGATCTTTTCTCCAATTTGTTACATCAGTGGAATTCATTAACACGAGGCAAACAGTAGAACTAAAAGGTCGCACAATCATAACAATGCAATAAAACAATTAGCTCCATAATTATCCATGAACATACATTAACAAAATTAACACACTCTGGCAAGAATAACTACACTCAAAATGAGAGCACAAACAGAATATATTATTGCATCAAAATAATGGCCTAGAGTACATATTACATCCATGTATTATAATAAATAATCTCCTCTTCTGTTAGGAAAGAAGGTTCTTAAAATGCAACCCATGCTAAAACCTAATAAAACAAATCTAATTATATATAAACTAACTCTCTAAATGGTACTGAGTAGGTCTCCACCCTTGTTTATATCAATTAATGGGTGTATGAGCCTTTACATGACACAAAAGAATAAAATAATGAGAAGATAAGAAGAATGCAACTGCAAGATGATCTAGGAGTCTCTGGAAGCTCTAAAACTGGAAGCTTGACCTTCTCTAGGAATTTTTGGGAGTTGAACTTTTGTTAAAATGCATTTTTGGTGCATGGAATGGTCTAAATTAGGAACTGGCAATTAATTGTCAGTGCACTAGTTCTTTTTCAAAAAAATTCAACGCACCTCTGAGAAATGCACACTTGCACACCTTGATGATAGGTTTCAAAAATCCAAAATTTTCCTAAGTGTCAAAACTGAATTTCTAGCATCTGGGTTTTCTTTCCCTTTATACCAAAGTGATATCTAGATGTTTATCCTTGAATTTCTCTATGATTTCAGCCACTTGAGTATCTTTTGATAAATTGAGACCCTCATACTTATTCTTGACTATTTGTTGATAGTTACCTACTTCAATCCTTGTTTCTACAAAATCTTCAAGCTTGGTGTCCAACTCCAATAGTGCTTCTTGGGTCTTGAAGTTTAATCTGATGTCATCTTGTAATGAAGCTACTTCAAATGTACCTTTGAACTATTGAACAATTGTTTGCACTACAAAAATCTTAGTCTTCAACTCATCCTCAAAAATCTCAAGGCTAGCGGCATTGTAATACCTTTCCACTTCCAAAATTTTCTCTTGAGTTTGGTTTCTTATCTTTTCAATATTTGCATGTAGTCCCTCCAATAACTTTATTTTTGGTCAATATCTTCTCTATCTACTCATCCAACTTATCAAGTTCTTCTACATTATATACTTCCATGAGTGTACGATACCTTTGACCTTTTATTGATGACAATGCTTATACGTCTTTAGCCCAAGTATGTACCTCATCCATTAACCCAAAATCCAAGTTCATTATGGATACCGATTTATTCACACTCGACTGAATATGGTGCAATAGGTTCAAGTTACCTTGTATTATCTGCACACCTTTCTCTTGAAAATTGTCATGCCATTTCTGACATGCTTCCAAAAATGGATCCAATGGTGTTGTTCCCATGCTTTTCCTCTCTAATGTTATAGCAAAAGTAATCTCTAGATTATCTAGGTCTATGGGGCCCACAATTTCATGAAGATAGCCTCTTAATATCTCATTTTGCTTCCTAGGTACTATTATCTCAGACTCATCCTAGTCCATATGTCTGAACACCTCCTTCATTCATGTAGTGGTCATTACTTTTCTTGTGTCTACCGTGGGCCTTCCCAACATGATCTCCTTGATTTGGTAATCCTTAGGAGTTAGTTCCTTAATGTTTGTATGTGGAGGAGGAATGGATATATGTGCAAGTAAGTCATGATATTGGCTCTTCATTATGAAGGCCAATGTTCGTTCATCATAGATAGGTAGATTAGGTGTCTTAAATGCTTTCACTAATTCCTTCATTCCCTCCTCAACAATCAAGTGTAGCTACCTTTTATGGTGAAATGTGACTTTTCTCTTTAACCGTGTTGGCATGGTGCCCATGGGAGACATGTTTTTTGAAAAATAATAAATTTCTACTAGAAGCCCCTTACCCTTATCAGTCCTCTCTAGATTCTTTTCTCATTGAGAAAGATCTATAGTTGGAGTCTTTGTATTTGGTTAGGCTAAGGTCCTAAGCATTGTATCATGAGTATTTTGTTGAGGCTCTTTAGGTATTTTCCCTTCCTCTAATACTTCATTAGCATGCAGTTGCTAGGGCTCCCTTTCCTCTATCACTTGTTCTTATATTTTTGTGTCCTGAGGGAGTGGAGTTACTGAGCCTTTATCCAAAAATGATAAGTCCAGAGATGGTGGTGGCATAATTCCTAGAGGTACTTGAGGTAGAGGCTACATTTGATTCCAATCCTCTCCTAAGGATCCACTCATGGAATTATCTCTTATCTTTTGGGTAAGTGCACCAAGATGGTTTACAAAAAGGGGGGTATAAGTGCACACCTTTTTTCTGAAATTAGGTAAACCTGAACCTAGACAAAACATTTGAGAGTCACCCACTAAAAATGACAAGATATGTAAAACATATAAATTGTCATACTCTGAGTCTACTTTCTAAACTACTATAGTTTTTATAGAATGGATAAGATTAGGTGGGTCAACCCGTGCACACATAAAAAATAGTTTCTAATTTTTTTAGAAAACATAACATAGTTGTTTTCGTGTGTAGCACAAAAGACATAGTTATATTTAGTAGTTTGTATATCCCTTTGGTAGGATGATAGTTAAGAGTCATATCTAGAAGTTTTGTATTTTTTTGTAAGTTTATGATGAGTATTTTTTTTGTTATGAATTATTGAATAGACTACATCCTAAAATTTTGGTACATGTTTGTGTGCTAAGCATAACTTGCATCAAAATAATTGAAAATGTAAACTTTGTTTTTTAAATGTGTATATAACCAAGTGTAGAATAGTAATATGTAATTTATTTTGAATTTGGTTAAGTATATCAAAATTTATTAAAAAAATGGTAGACATATGTTTGTGAGGAATGTCAAGGCATTGGTAAAAGTAATTTAAGTTTATAATATTAATGTCATCCAAAAAAAGAAAAAAATTATATGGTTAGAAAGATCAGAGGATGTGTAACATTATGGTCATAATTTTCGAGATACCCACTTCACCATTAGGATACTTGATGAAGACAAAGACAAGAATTCATCTTTAAAGATGAAAAAATGTCTAAAGGAAAAAAAATGGAGGAAAAATAGTCTCTCAAGCCTTTGGGTTGTTTCCCTAGGCTATCACCAAGCCATAAACCAATCAAGATTTTTGGATTCAAATAACCCGATCGGGTTATGAAAATAAGAAATGCATCCAGAACTCGATCGAGTTTTGTATTACTACTACTGATCTCTCTCCATCCTCTCTCTCTCCTATCCCCCCTCCCTCTTTCTCCTATCCTTCTCTCTCTCTCTCTCTCTCTCTCTCTCTCTCTCTCTCTCTCTCTCTCTCTCTCTCTCTCTCTCTCTCTCTCTCTCTCTCTATCCTTTTCCCAAATCTCTCTCTCACACACACATATCCCCTATCTCTCTCTCTCATTCTCTCCATCTCTCTCTCACTCTTTCTATCATATCCCCAATCTACTTCTCTCTCTTTCCTATCCCATTCTCTATCTCACTCTTTTATCATATCCTCTAATTCTTCTCTCCATCTCATCCTCTCTCTCTCATTTTCTCTTTGTCCAATACCCTCTCTCTCTTTCTCCTATCCCCTTCTCTCTCTCTCTCTCTCTCTCTCTCTCTCTCTCTCTCTCTCTCTCTCTCTCTCTCTCTCTCTCTCTCTCTCTCTCTCTCTCTCTCTCTCTCTCTCTCTCAGCATCTCTCTCTCACTCTTTTTATCGTATCCCTAATCTCTCTCTCCCTCCCTCCCTCTCTCTTATTCCCTCTCCCTCTTTGTATCCCCTTCTCTCTTTATCCTATAACCACCCTCCCTCCTTCAATCTACCTTTGTGTAGTAGTAATTAAAAACCTGGTCGAGTTTTGTGATTGGGTTATACAAAACCTAATCAGATTATTAGTCCATATGGATAGTGCAGTTAGAACTCAATAATCCAATTAGGTTATTGGAAAAAAAGGAAAAAGAAAGGGAGCAGACGAGGAAATTATATGAAGGTACACCATCAAATGCCTCCAATTTAAGTGATGAAAATATACCTATTGATATTTATGTCGCAAGCACACCTAATTTGACAAACAAAAATGTTCAACATACCCTAATTGAAATGATTATGACAAATACACTTACATCACCTGATGCCCCTAATCCAACATCTCAAGTTGAAATGATGAATGCACATGATGTAAGTAATGAAAATATAGAGCATGCATGTACATCAACATCTCCTAGAAAATAACTATTTTGAAAATTTAAATGAAAGTGGAAGATGCCAACTTCTTGTTGAAATGGTTAAAAATCTAAAATTTAGAGAGACAATGAGAATTTTGGGGTTCAAAACATCTAAAAATAGTAGTGAAAGAAGCATTGTTAGAAATCTCTTTGTTGCATACCAATCTATTGGTTCAAAAGAATGTAATAAATATGTTGATACAAGTCGATGGGTCCTCATGTCAACCATAATGGAAAAGTAAATGGAAAAAACTTGTAAGGTAAGCAAAACAAGTACATTATTAAGGATAGGTAGAACAATGTTTCTCAAAGCCTTCGTAAGGCAAGAGAAAATTAAGAATTCTAATGGGACTTATTTTTTGTCATTCCAAGGTAGACTCCCATGTAAGGATAAAGTTATTATTTATGCACTAAGAACATTAATAGAAAACTTTTGGCATGAAAACACAAGGTTCACCAGACCAAAAAGATGTTGTCAAAAGATGAATTGGAAAAGCAAATCGTGAGCTACATGCAAAACATTTTTTGGATAAGACTCAAACACAATTTTATGAAATGTTTTTTCAAATATTTCCTCAAATTAAAATCAACCAAAGGTTTTTTGAGATGATAAAACTATTCATTGTTAAGATAAATCATACCTGCACTACATGTTGTAGGGTTCATGTTGAGTTTTCTATACATTGTGATGTTTATCATTATATATGTTGTACTTTTCATACTACCAAAATATTGCAAGAATGTGGTCTACAATTTACCTCTTAATTCATCGAGAGAATTAATTGCAAGTGTACTATGTAAACAAGATGATTGTTGCATTTATTATAAGACCATATGTTTAAAAGGTTTTTGCCTTCAATGTGGTGGTTTGCAAAAGTTGCATAGATGCCTACATCCAAATAGCACACATGAAATTGGTAAGGTGGTAGTTTATCTTGAAAAGTACAAGTTAGTTATATATGGTGTTAAAGATCAAAAAGAATTAAAGAGGTGTGAGTTAGTGAAAAGTGATGTTTGTGTAGCTGATTTTATAAAATTATTTCAAGAGAAAATAGTTTATGACTACATAGGTCATACACATAGAGCTAGATGGTTAGATAAGCAATTCAAGTTATGTAAGGACATTTTTCCCTTGGGTTTGATTGTGTCAGATGTTTACTTCACTAAAAAAAAATGCTATAACCTCAAATGAAGTGCAAACAATTTATTACAACTCTATAGAAGTGTCAATTTTTGTACACATAGCATTTATTTATGCACATGATAGCATCGAGGATGAAAGAAAAGTATTAAGAGAGTATCGCTTCTATATTAGTGATGAAAAAACTCATACATCAGAGTTTGTGCAAGGTTTTTTAGAGCTTTCTATGATAATTTTAGGGAAAGAGATGAAAGATACATTCAACACATTATATGGTCAGACAATTGCACCACACAATTTAAGAATGCAAGGATGTTCTACTGGTTGAATAAGATGCATGTGACAGGTGGAGTGCAATATTTTTAGAATTTCATTGAGGTGATACATGGAAAGGGAGAGCATGATGGTTTTGAAGCATGTGTGAAAAGAACCCTTAGTACAGAGGAATTAAAGTACAATGTGGCGCAATATTAGAAAATGTTGAAACAATTGTCCAATGGTGCAATTCTATTATGGGACTAAGTAATACAAGTAATTCTATGGTTTTTAGATAGTTTTGGTTGATATGTGAACCTAACATTGAAAATTTGCAAGATTGTTGTACACTTATAGAATCAAGTGAGATGCATTCATTTCAAAGTTCAAATGCAATGTCACTAACTATTCATACTAGAAATCTTGCATGTTTTTCCTCTTCATGTATGCATCATTTCTGAGATGAATATGAATCAAAAGAGTGGGTTGACCAATGTTCTTTTAGAGCTTTACATCCAATTGATTCATATCAACTTCCTACAACACTACAACTCAACCAGGTTGAAGCATCAACAGATTTTGAGCATGTATTTGACCTAGTTGAGCCAAGTACTAAGTTATTAATTTAATACTTGGAAAATAGATTACTTTCAATTTTTCTATTAACTTATCCTTCTATATAATGCAAGTCATGTATATGTTGTTATTACATATGAGAATAATGATGAAGGAACATATCACTTTCTATGTCGATTTATTGAGCCCAAAAAGAAACTGATAGCTATAGTCATTGATGGTGAGGATATTAAGTACCCAATAGGATCCATCGTTGTGATAGGCACATGGCTTAGAAGGTGGTATGTTTTTTTCCCCTTCCATGAAGATCTCTTTAAGTCAATTTATCATGTATAATGTATCGATTTTGACATTAAATTGTCTTTACATTTAAATGTAGGTACACTATCAAGAATTTTGCCACGTGATTATTTGAGGATTTTGAGATGCACAGACATATTCTTCATTACTCTAACCTTATTTTTATAACAAATATTCAATTGATAGTGTATCATGGTAGGCCTCTTAACAATAAGTTGAGGAAAGTATGTGAATCTGATCACAAGGAAATACTTGATACAATAAGTGTTAGAGCTGATCCAAAAGGTTCGTTTGATTGATTGAGTGCTATATAATTGAATCATTCTACATATGGTAGTTTTGAAAATTTTGTATATATGTTATCCGAAATGTTTGCAATTTCACAGTGATGTGCATATGTAGATGCCAAATTTTGTATATAAAAAAGAGAAGACATGTAACATATGCATATTTATATGTCATATTTTGTATAAAAATATGATAAGAGATGTCACATGTGCATATTTAGATGCCAAATTTTGTATATAGAAAAGAGAAGACATGTAACATGTGCATATTTATATTGTTGGAATTACAAGAGGAAAGATAAACTTCTTGGGGGTGGGTGGGGGGTGGTGAATCAGGAGTTTAAACTTTGACCCATAAAACTTTCACGATACCTTCATCACATGCATCCAATAAGTAAACTGAATTAACATGTAAAGCATATACATCTAAATCATATAGCCATGTAAGCAATCATACATATAACACCATATATGATTACCCAAAAAACCTCCAAGTGAGAAGGTAAAATTGGGGTGGGGATGACACCCACAAATCTTCACTACTACAATAATAAAGTGTATCCAATGAAGGTTACAATGTTTTGACCATGAAACATGATCTACCCTATGAAAGGTATGTCCTGTTAAAGGTTTACAAAGACTATTAGGTCTCACCTTGTTAGAGGATTTCAACACCCTGTTAGAAGTGTGCCTTGTTAGAGGACATCAACTTACAACTAAGCACCCTATTAAAGGATTTCATATAGCCTGTTAGGACTACTCTGTTAAGAGATTTGACTGAAATCACTTGTTAAAATGTCTCAACATAGATTTTGTGGTTGGCGCCTGCTTGCTTGATAAAAAATCACCTCTAAACAATGTCTTCTTGATCCTTTCTGATCATATGTCTCAATGTTGTATCATTTTCTCTACTCTATTCTTCTCTAACTAATTCTGTGCTTCACTCTTTCTTCATAACTTCTAAGTCACCTTGAATGTTGTACATGCAAACAATATTGTTTGCTCCTTCAATTCCTCAAACATTCCATTCTCTTCTCTCTAAAGAGTTTAGGGTTTTCTCCTCCTTAAGAAGACTTTGGTGGCTTATGGTTAGGTTTGAATCTACGGTTGAGATTCATCTATTTTGCTACTTAATCCTTCCCATTTTTTGATTGGTTGCATGTAATTGCATAGGGAATCTAAATAGAGATTCATCCTTATCTCCAAAATAGCACAATTTAATCTTAAGTCAGCTCAAAAATGGTTTACATAGTTGTTTGTGCCATTACAAACAAATATGTCAAAACTATCTCACTCAACATATGAAGTCTCTAATGATTGGCATGCATTGATTTTTATACTGTGACTCAACACCTGCATTGCTTGGCATCCATTGTTTACTCAACTCCTAAATCACTCGACATGGTCTATCTACTTGGCACTTGAGTGACTTGGCATATGGGTGGCTCAACAGTCATTATAACTCAGCATGGCCTAATATTTACATTTTTGCTCGGCATGTATAACTAGTTTGGCATGAACTAAGTAAATAGCTTAAGTGTGTTGACACTCACTTGTCAAAACCAATCTGAGATCAACATATATGCCATATTTTGTATAAAGATTTGCTAAGACATGTCACGTGTGCATATTTAATGTTGATATTCTAGTAATGATCAACTACTTGATTTGCTAAATGAGATTCCTCTGAGTATACAAATTACCTTACTATGATAGATGAATCTTTACTACTCCTTATACTATTGTAGCCTTTTTAATTCACTCTTCTACTCTTTTATGATGATAACATTTCTTCCTTATGTTAGAATTGATGAGTTTGTAGAAAAGAGTGAAGAAAAAAACAACAAGGAGCCAAAAGATTATAGAAGATTTGTTTACTATGAACTTGATACCCTACCAAATCTATCTGAAAGAAAGGAAGCTTCATCTCTTGAGTCCCCAAAATCTCCAACAGTTACTGAGTTGTAGATAGTGCAACCTAAGCTACAGTCAAAATGACCCAAGTCACAATCAGAGACTGTAGAGCTAGTTCAAACCAAGCCTGATGGACCCAAGTCACATACAGAAGGACCTAAGCTTGAAAATGAAATTCAAGATGAAGATGGTGGAACTCATTCAAAGAATGAAGAGCCTATGTTATCAAGATATGTCAAAAGGCATCATGCACATAAACAGATCATTGGAGACAAATCTAATGGAACAATGACAAGAAGCAAATTAAAAAGTACATATTTACTTGTTGAATTTGAACCTAGAAGTATTAAAGATTCTCTAGAAAATGAAAACTAGATTGAAGCAATGAATGAAGAGATAGAATAGATAGAAAAGAATAAAACTTGGACTCTTGTTCCTAGACCTAAGGATAAAAATGTAATTGGTACAAAGTAGGTATTCAGAAATAAGCTAAATGAAGATGGAAAGTTTCAAGAAACAAAGCAAGATTGGTGTGCAAAGGCTATATTCAAGAAGAAGGTATTGATTATGGTGAGACTTTTGCTCCTATGGCAAGACTAGGTGTTATAACTTTACTAGCATATGCAGCACATAGAGAATTTAAAGTTTATCAAATGGATGTCAAATTTGCATTCTTAAATGGAATTCTTGATGAAGAAGTATGCATTGAACAACCCAAAGGTTTTGTAGATCCTAGCAAAAGAGACATGGTTTGCAAGTTACACAAAGCATTATATGCTCTCAAGCAAGCTCCCAGAGCTTGGTATGAAAGACTTCATAATTACTTGGTACATATTGGCTTTCAAAAGACAAATGATAATGGTAGTCTATATATCAAGGAAGAACCAGACAAGAAGATTGTGTTGGTAGAAATATTTGCTGATGATACTCTATTTACAAGAAATGATGACTTGTGCAAAGCATTTTTACAAGAAATGAGTAAAGAATTTGAGATGTCTATGTTTGGTGAAAAAATTCTTTGTTGGATTATAGATATAGTAGAATAAAAATGGTATCTACATTACTCAATCTAAGTATATCAAGGAGATATTGAAGAAGTTTGGAATTGAAGATTCAAGACTAGTTGGAACTCCTATGTCTACTGGACATAAACTATCCAAGAATGATGATTCCAAAGAAGTAGATCAAACCACATATAGATCAATGATTGGAAAATTGTAGTATGTAGTACACACAAGACCTGATATTGCTCTAGCAGTTGGAATAGTGGCAAGATTCTTAACAAATCCCAAGGAAAATCATATGATGGAAATCAAAAGAATCATGAGATATTTAAAAGGTACTGAAGACTATGGTTTATGGTATAAACTTTATTTACTAATGTTGATTGGGCAGGAAGTATTGATGACAGAAAAAGCACTAGTGGTGGAGAATTTTTTCTTGGTAAAAGACTAGTTTCTTGGACAAGCAAGAAGCAAAATTGTACATCTTAATCCACAACAGAGGCAGAATATGTGGCAGTAGCAATTAATTGTTCTAACATTGTTTGGTTCAAACAATTGTTGGAAGGAATGAAGATAGAGATCAAGGATCCAATAGTCATATATTGTGATAACACCACTGTAATCAACATATCAAAAAATCTAGTGATGCATACCAAAACAAAGCACATTGCAATAAAATATCACTTCTTAAGAGAATTGGTGCAAGAAAAAGAAGTCAGAGTGGAAAATGTTAATACAAAGGAACAGATTGCAGCCATTACCTAAGGATGCATTTATGTATCTAAGAGGTAAGATAGGGGTCATTCCCCTATCTAAAGTTCACTAAATGAAGTTTAGTGATGCATCAAACTGAACCCATTAAAGATCAATCAATTGATGCAGAATTAGCAAGGGCATATTGCAGATGAATCAGTACTTAAGGTACATTAGTATTAATAGAATTAGTGTCTTTGGCATGTGTTGTCAAAGAGGGAGAATTTTACTATCATATCTCTAAGAAATTTTTGGAACTAGAATAAAGTAAGGAACTAAAGAGGGAGAAGTTTTCCAAAGAAGAAGTTTCTTAAAAAAGGGAGAAAGTTTTGAATGAACTTGGTAGTAGTTGTTGTAGACAAAAGAAGAATCTAGTGAAAGGAAGAGCTCATACTGATAGAGCGAGTTCTCAAAGAACCAATCCAAAATTTCATTATGCTATGACATGTTGTGTTGCCATCAATGCTAAAGAGGGAGATTATTGGATACAATTAACTAATTTTGTATTGTCTTTGACGTTACACAAATGTCATATCATTATTAGTCAGTATATGACAAACTCACTTAGGTAGTGAAGATAATTTTTTGTGTCTACCAGGCATTCATGTGATTTCCTAATTTAGAAGGCAGTTTCTATCAAGTTCACTTAGGTCTCAAAGGAAGTATGCAGAAAGTGAGTGTTAATTGAGCTCACTTGGTTAATGAAGGAAAGTTGGATGGAATCAATACTAACTGAGCTTGCTCGGCTACCAAAGGATTTTTGTAAAGTTTGTAGTGTTAACCGAGCTTCTATTGGTTAACAAAGGAAATCATTTTTGAGTTAGTTTCTACCAAGCTAGGTTGGCTAATGAAGGATTTTCTTATTTTTCCATAGTAAGCTTAATTGATTTATCTATTGATTCCAACCGACTAAGGTGATGAATATAAATTATTCTAAGTCAACTTGACAAAGTAAAAGATATAAGTATAAGGTCAAGTTGTGATTTTAAAGTGTGATAATATGGATGTGAAATCTTGAAGATGTTATTGAAGATTTAATGATGAGAAGAGGAAGCAAATTTGAAGGATAAGAAAAATATCCTTATGGAGTAGAAAAGCTATATTTGATCAGGAAGGATCAAGTACAAGCCAAAATAGGCATCTGTAATCAACAATTTAGTTGCATTCAAATCAGATCATCTCATTGTTACTCTCTAACCATTATAGTAGTGATCTAAATCTCCTAATAGAGTTGGCTTAACAATTATTCACAAATCCTCTAACAAGATGGCAATTCTATTAAATTGTCTAAAGACCTCTAACAAGGCCACTCCTAATAGGGTGATTAAATCCTTTAATAGGGTCACACCTAATAGTGTTTTTTTTAACTTTTAATAGGGTTGGCTCCTAATAGGGCTCACTTCAGAAGAGTGAAAACAGTAACTAGTTACAATTTTGGTGGTTTTTCCCAAATTGGGTTTCCACGTTAAATCTTGGTGTCAAATGTGTCAAGCTATTTTCTTTTATGTGTTTTCAACTAATTTAAAGTAATGGTAATCATAGATAACATCTAAAGTTTATATGTCAAAGCTTTTACCAAGTTACAACATTCTATATGTGTTTACCGAGCTTCAATAATATTCAGTTTTCAATTTTCATTTTGTATTGACATCTAAGAGATCTGGGATTTATTTTAGTAGAAACTAATTCACCCCTTCCCTCTTAATTACTCCTCTTATATTTCCAACAATAGGAATTTTCTTTTCAAAAACTTGCAAAAAAACACAAAACTTGGAACCATGGAGGCTCACCTCCCATCCTAGGCTTCTATGAAGCCACCCACTAAGCAAGGGAAACAAGATTCAAACTAGGTTTCATTCCAATCTTACAAATGTATAAATATCACATTACAACACTTGAAAAATCCCATCCCAAGGGTATTTCGTAATGGTTCACCAATGGAACCTTGAACATAGGGTGAAGGTGGGCTTTCAAATAGGAGACTTGCCATATCATACCATATCTACTATAAACAATTTTCATGCCCTTTTGAGGCTTTCACAAATCGACAAATTCCATGTCCTTTCAGGACTTTCACAAACATCCTCCAAACATACTACCATCAACTATAACATCCTTGAAAACTCATGCTCCATAAACTTCCTTTCTATACCATCATTTCCCTTATCACCCCCAAAGCAAGATATGAATGAATATGGCATACAATGGAGCCCATACTCCAAGGTTCTCAACTATATTTCAAGCCCAACTAACCCCTTCACCCTGGACTTCTCTTCCCTTCCCAAAGGGTTAGTGAAGCCTTCACACCCATTAACACTTGACATTCAAATCAAAAACAAGGAGATCAAGAAAGAAAATCAAGAAATTACATGAAGCATAATGCACAATCACACCACCACAACACAATACAAAGATTCACAATAACAATACATGATCCCATAACAACACTCCATGCTTGGAGATTCATTATGCAATGCTAAAATAAAAATGGTCATGGTTTGAACATCAACCTTGGTCCAAGCTAAAGGTAGTGATAGTTGATGAAGAGCTCCCTTAGTCCTCCTCCAAAAACCTAATTGTCTCTAAACTTACAAACTGGGTGAACACCCCACTAATTTGTCCAAGATCTTCTAAAAAGGCTTTCCCACTAACTATTTTTCCAAAAACCAAGCCACCCCCTCTTACAAACTTGTCTCCCCCTAAGTTTCTATTTTTGACTTAGTGGAAGCATGGAAAAGAACTCATGTGACAACTCCATTTTCGAATTGGTGGAAGAATGCATGGGTAAACGGGCCCTCTAGGCTACCTAAGCATTAACATGGTCAAAATTAGGCCCGTAACATGCTATACTATCATATGAATAGCTTATTTTCACAAAAAAGACACTTTGGGACCACCTAAAGACCCTTTAAAACCCTAGTCAAGTCTAAATTCAAATTTTCTTTGATAATGACTCATCCTACCCCTTGTCAAGTGGGTTTACTTAATCAATCACAAGGTAATTAGTTTTACGGTAAAATGCCACCATGACCAAAACCCTAGATGACATGATATTAACACAAAAAATCCATAAGTGTCAAGTGACACATAAAAAAATATTCCACATCATCATGATATGTCCCTAATGCATCTTTGAAAATTTCACACACAAGCAAGCTCACATTTATGAAATAAAATACATCACAACGAGGCTTTTGAATCTTCCAAAGATTCACCTTGGATAAACCGTATTCACATAGGTTTGGACCTTGTTTCCCCCCAAAAATTTCCATGGTTCCACTTCCTGCACACTAAACTCAAGCATTAGTATTCAAAGAAAATCATGTAAGCAATAAGTAAATAGGTGCAATAAATCATTATCCCATTCAACATTAGGCTTTCATATTTTATCATTTCAAATTAGCTTTCCCTTTTTAATCATTTTCATGTAGAATATTCAAAACATTAAAATATCAATCCCTGCATATCAATATTGATCTTTACTAAACATCACCTGAATAACATTCTGAACAAGCTTATAACCTATTTTCTATCATAGTGATGAATTATAAAATCCATGACTATTAAGTCACTAGGCATGTAAATTAGGTTCTATTTCATATCAAAATCTATCTTTTAACATTAATTTCTATTTAAACATTATAATTTGGCATTTCAAGCATTTTTACAAATGTAGTTTCTACTAAAGCAATTGAAATAATTTATAACATGAAATGGAATCATTAATTATATCAATTAGGTCCTAATGTGTGGATCATCAAAATGTGGATACTAAAATGGCATAACCCTATAGTCTCAAAAGTGTATCAAAACATTGAATTAGAAGTATCATAATGCAAATATGTCATATATACTATGTCGGTTTGGGTGAGGCCTCACATTTTCATTCTTTATCATTAGCCAATATCTTGGACCCATACATAGAAAATGATTCTTCATCTCTCCTTCCAGTTGACATAGTTAAATCCATAAAATTTAGGACTTTCTTTTCTAAAATGACATGTCGTTGATCTCCCAAAGTTGTTAATCTTTTTCTTCAAGGACCTGAGGCTCTAATACCAATTGTTAGAAAGTAAAGTCCACAAATATAATTAAGAAGGGGGGGTGAATCAATTATCCAACTATTAAAATATTTATTAACCTTATTAATCCTTAAGCATGTTAAAAATATCATCAATAACCATAATAAGACACTCATACATAATAACACCAGATATGTTAACAATGGAAAACCTTGATCAGAGGGAAAACTCGATGGGGATGGTACCCACAAAATGATGTCCTAATGTAAAAGTTCCTTGTTAGAGGATGGAATCTATTAGGAGCCAATGAAATACATTTATTATATATCAGTACCTATTAGGAGACTTTGAATCCCTATTAGGAGATTCCAACCCTATTAGGAGTTGTGCCAACCCTGTTAGCAATTGTAGAAGGTAAATGGACCCACTATCTAAACAGCTTCAAAGGATAGACCATTGAACTCTCTATTCAACTAATCTTTGTATTATTCCTTGCAGAATAATATAAGTGTATAGCTCCTTCTCTATCCTCTGATTAGACTTATCCTCTTGAAATCTTGATATTGAATCACCAACTTGGCATCCAATAATTCCTTGGATCACTTACTGGAATTTACCAAATACTTTGCATATTACACACTTGAATATACTTAATCACTTACATCACCACAAGGAAAATAACCTTCCTTTATACCATATCCTCAAAATAATTCCTTGAGTCAGCCTTGAGGGTTTTCTAATTAATTATAACGAGATCACATTAAGATAATATAGCTATTTTACAATTACACAACACTATCAACTTGCGGTCTTTACAAATTTCCTCACATGTAACCTTAGCCCTTACACACTTTCTAATGTCATCATTAGGCTATCTATTGTCACTATTTAACTACACTTGTAATGATTCTATCTCTATTAAGAGATACAAATCAATCATCGAAAACCATTTGTCAAGTACTCTAACTTCTTACTATCTTCTATAAAATAAGCATATTTGATATGTGTCTTTAACTCTCTGTATGCACACTTATCCACATCATTAGGATAAAATGTAGAAAATTTCCTTAACTAAACTTGACTTGATCATCAATACACAATCTATATGACCTTGTTCTATGTCTGGTGCTCTATCATTCTTCGTAAAAACAATGTTATGTTGACATCAATGACAAACATAGTCATGAATGCAACATGTCAATCATAAAGAGTCTCTCCAATGCTCAGGATACTCCCCCAAAGTAATACCATCGATATTCATGCTAACATCATTGTCACATCTGATTTTATCATTCAATATAATAGATCCTTTACCTTTCACATAACATGGTGTATCATTTCCAAACTTAACATAACTTCCATTATAGTGTTCTATCTTTTCAAACTTACTTGTATCACAAATCATATTATGTGAGCAACCACTATCAATATTCATTTATCAATATTACTACTGTGTGAAATAAGAGTATTTTCCTCAATCTTTTCATATTCATCAAATTCGTCTTTCATTACAACATAAATAACTCATTCATCATGTTCATCAGAATCACTTTCAAAACCATCTTCTTCAACAATGTAATAGGATTTCTTACATTTTCCCTTGTAGTATTTATTACCTCAATTGTCTCTATTATCTCTCCTTCCTCTATATCTGTTGTCTTTCCTTTCCTCCTTTTCATCTTTGTCAAAACACCTTGACACAATATGACCAAGTTTATTACATATAAAATAGGTTATAGGAAATTTACCTTTGTATTTCCCTTTTCCTCTCGATAGCCTTATTTCCATATATGCTTCTAGATCTTCAAAGTCATCATCTGATTCACTATCACTATACTCTTTGAACTTTTTCTTCTTTTAGATCCATCAAGGGTTAGTTAATACTTGAAAGTAGATTCAAAACTAGAAGGTGTATAATTATCAAAATTTGACAATTCAAATATAGTGTGTCTACCAATTAGACTATCTAGGATCAAGGCATTACCAAGTGTGCATCTTATTTCTTGTATTGCAGATACTTTAACATAAATAGGAAGTAAAGTTCTAAATACCTTATTGATCACAATCTATTCAGTTATGTCTGCTCCAGCACCTCTAATTGCATTCACTACTTCTTTAATTTGGCCACAATATTGGACAATAGTTTCTCCATCTTTCATTTCCATGTCACCAAACTTGTCTCTCAAACTTTTAGCTTTAGCCATTCACAAATTTTTGCCTCCTCCATGAATTTGTGCCAACGAATCCCACATTTTCTTTGTAGTGTTTCAATTCTTCACATCATCAAGCTTAGTATAACTTAGGAAAGATTCCATATTTATCATCATTTAATTATGCTCCTACTTTTATTTTATTTTCTTAATTATCATGGCTCTAGATACTTCTATGAATTCATTTTCCAAATAGTATAGTGCAGAATCTCCAACTTTAGATAGATGCAATCTCATCAAATATTGTCATGCTTGAAAGTTCTCTTTGTTTAGCTTGGATATCTATCTTTTGTACATCTTGATCTTTAGCTTAAGTCCCTTCAAAATTTCCTTGCAAGCACCACATCTCCAATATCAATTGTTAGAATACTTAGAATACTTGAGAGTGGGGGTGAATCACTTATCCTCAATTCTAGATGTGCCAATTCAACTTTAATAACTTAATCAAACTCATGAATCTACTTAGTCAATATAGCAAATAATCAGTAATTCAACTTGTTCATATCAACACTTAGCTCTCTATTTTAGTGTTAGCCAAATTACAAAAACATATAACAGTAAATAGCATGACATATGAAAACAACATACACACAAGTATGATGCCAAGATTTAACATGGAAACCCAATTAGGGAAAAACCACCAACTAACATGTTGCCACTTTTTCACTCTTCTGAAGTGAGCTTGATTAAGAGACAACCCTATTAAAGGTTAAAAAATACACTATTAGGTGTGACCCTATTAAAGGATTTAATCACCCTATTAGGAGTGGCCTTGTTAAAGGTCTTCAAAAACATCCCATCAAAATGTTACCTTGATTATAGGGTTTACAACATGATTGTTAGGTCAACCTTGATTAAAGGATTTTTAATGCCATAATGGTTAGAAAGTAATAGCTAAATTATTTGATAAATTACAACTCATTTTTCATGTTCAAATATTCATTCATCTCATTCCTTGTTTATTGACTGGTCTTCATCACATTCTCCATCTCTAATTTGCTTGGAAACTCCTCAAGCAATCTCATTTTCACCAACTTATCACTTTTCCTTTGCAATTCTTATTCTTCCACTTATTCTTCACAACTTTTCTAGCCAATCTATAAAACATCTCATATGCCTCCTTAATAGATAGGTTTAATTGTGTGTCCCTTAAACATAACTGTAGATCTTAGGGTTTGATCAAATTCATTGAATCTATCAATCATTTTGTCTCTCCTCTTCATTTCTTGGAACTTATGGAAGCTTCTCATTGAATCTTTACCTTATATGACTTAAAAAAATCAAGTCATACATTAAATGTTCCATCTCATCAATCCTCATCTTTAACACATTTTGACTATTATGTAAATTTAAGTATGTTTTCCTCAAATCTGGATTCTTTCTCAAAATTTTAATTTTTTGACACTAGGTCATCACTATGTTCTTAATCTTGGTCGTCACTAGGTAGCTCAATCACTACTAATCTATCTCACTTGGCTTGCACTAACTTTCTCATCAATGGATATGATTAGTCACACTAGTGTTTTACTTAACTTCTTGACTTGCATCAATCATATCTTCTACACTTCAACTCATCTTTCTTCTTCACTTAATACAGTGATCAAACAACATATTATCTTGTCAAATACTAAGTGATCAAGTGTCCTTTGTAGTTCCATCATACTTACTCCTCTATACTCAACCACTTTACTACTTCATCTTATTATCTCTCTTTTTAAATCATCTTCGTCAATGAACTTTTATATGGAACTCTATGCTGTTGGAAAATATCTTACCAGTAAGGTTTGACATTAATGACAACATAACAATTATTTCAATTGTACCATTGTTTAGTTTAAGTGCACGTTTGAAAGTCACATAATTATCTTCCTATGACTCAAGTCTATTAATGAGTAACATTGCAACATCCTAGACTGGACAAAGTACCTAATAAGTGTTGATAAACACTTGATGTCAAGGGGAAGTGTTGAAAAATACTATTTGGATTTGCCAAAGAAACCCTAATGCAACTAAGAGGTCATGATAAGCTTAGATAGTATGTGCCCCCTAGACATACACAAAAAGTTAATTCCAAGCTAGGAAAGGCAAAGCAATATGGGATGAATGGTTTAGAGTGCAAAGTGAAATGTTGATATAGGCATAGATGCAACGGTCTCAAGTAGCACCTATTTCTAGTTATTCACCACTTGGCATGGTTTTTTTTTTCTTCGGGGCTTTTTTATTATTTATTTATTTTTGAGACATTTTATTTTTTTGGGTGATACATCAAAGTTCCTATTGCTAGTTTTTAGTAATATGATCATTTTTCTAGGACATTTTCTTCTTTTTAGGATTTTTTCCAACATCATATATGATTTTTTGGGAATTTTTTCAAGATCATATAGTATATACAAGTATTGAATAGTGAGGGTACTAAATATAGAAATTTTGCAAATGTAGTATGTTGACAGGCTTGGGGAGTTATTCTCTCTCAGGTGTAGAGAGTTGATAAGCACCCAACCCAAAGTAGAAGTGACATTTTAAGGACCTAGCTAGTTAAATTTAAATTTTCCCTTATGTCCTCTATTATGATGATTCTTCGTATCATCTCTAAGGACAAGGTCACCAACTTTAAACTCCCTAGGATGGCATTTCTTGTTGTAGCTAGTGGATATTTGTTTCTAATATGATCTCATGTGGTCAAAAGTAGCCTTGTGGTATTCACCTAGGAGTTCAAGATCTTGTTTTCTCGTAGCTTTATAATCCTCATCAGTGATCAACCCTTTCAAGGAGACTCACAAGGAAGGAATCTCAACCTCCAATGGTAGAACAACCTCATAATCATAGACTAGAGAAAAAGGTGTATCCCTAGTAAGCATGTGCATGCTAGTCCTATAAGCCCATACTGAAGGGTTAATATTTAGATGTTAATCTCTTCTAGACTTATGTATAGTTCTATGCAAGATTTTGAGTAGTTCATTATTAGATCTTGACCATTCCCTTAGGGATAATAAATAAAGGACCAAAGATGTTTAATCTTGAGTTTCTCGAAAAAATTCATAAGGTCCTTATTCTTTAATTATCCTTCATTATCAGTTACTATAGAGGAGGGAATGTCATAGTAAAAAATGATGTGATTTAGGATGAAGAGAGAAACATGCTTTCCTATAGTGGTAGAAAGAGGTACATCTCAACCAATTTAGTGAAATATTTAGTAGTCCTAATGATAAACTTGTCACCATTAGAAGTACTAGGGTGTATCTTGCCAACCAAGTTAACTGCCCACTACTAAAAAGGCCAATATGTGGTAGAGGGAATAAACTCATGTCCAGGAGCACAATTCAAGTTACCATGGGGTTGACACTTCTTTTAGGACTTAGCATATTGCATGGCATCAACTTGCATATTAGGCCAATTGTAACCAACCCTAAGCAATTTTCAACAAAGTACAAGGCCATTAGAGTGAGACTTGCAAATGTTGTCATAGATTTCAGCTAATGCTCTTTTGGACTTGTCCTTATCTAAGAACCTAAGTAGTGTTCTATCTAGACCCTTCCTATACAAGGCACCAGAGACAAGGGTATAGTAGGAGACATTGTGAATTAGTTGACATTTTTCATTGGGAGTTAGACTGTTAAGAATAATTTGGTCACACAAGTAAGAATAGATAGCGGCAAGTGAGAGGATTCATGACCAAAAATAGTACAAATGACTTGTTTATCAAGGGAATCGTAGGTAAGGTGACATATATCTTCCACCAGGAATTTCCTATGAATGTTTATCAGGGGAATCATAGGTAAGGTGACATATATCTTCCACCATGAATTTCCTAAGAATTTTCCTAAGGCAACGAATGAAAAATCCAAAATCTAGAAGATTGATTGATAGCACAACAGAGACAAAATGATATGATCAAATGAATGATTCAATATTGATCAAATGATTGTGGGTGATGAATACAATACATGTAGATATTCCTAAATATATAGGACATGCAAGATGACTAGGAGTTATTCAAGTGATAAGCATGACAACTAAGTATATCTCCAGCAAAGGTGGATTATCCTCCATTATGCATGAAAATATGTGCGACAGTTAGAGGATAAGAACACAAAGGTGTATCACACAGAGAGAGGTGTGAGACAACATGTACTCAAATAAAATGCAAAATCATGTGTGTCTACATTACAAATAATATGCAATTGAATTATCCTAAGTAAACTTAAGTGAAGTGTTATTAGTAACATTTAATTACACCAACACCCCCCTTACGTGTAACTTAGGAGAATGCACTTAATCTTATAAAAGATAAATGAAAATGCATGATGGGTCTTGGCTACTAGGCCATGTCAGGTAGCCATGTGAAATATGAAAAGAAAAATATATGCAATATAATCTCTCATAAAGAAGAGAAAGAGGGAAAACTACAAGGAAAAAACCCTCCCCAAAAAAGAGAGATGAAGAGAAAAGAAAGATGCATAAATGGATGGAGCAATAAATCCCCCCTAAATGTAGAGTTTACACCTATGGTAGATGCTCCAGGCTTGATGTAGGAGCATCTTGGATCTTTGAGTTATCTTGCATCAACCAAAAATATTGCATGTATTTTGTACTAGAATATTTGTCATGAAGTAGTTTTTTTTGTTTTTGTTTTCATGTTCTTTGTAATTGTCATCATGTCAAGGACATTTCCTACATCCTTTTCTTAAGCATGTGCATTCTAATATTCTATATCTCTTGAGTTTTGTGGCATTCTGTGCGGTCCTTTTTTTCCTATTGTTTTCATCTTGCATATCATATCATTCCAATTGGTTCACTTTTTATTTAAATATGTGGCATCTTGCATAATTATAATCTAACTCCTAACACATATGTGGACCTACCTTCAAGTACCCATTGTCTAATATTGTCACTTACATGGATTTTGGTTTACTCTTTCAAGTATGGACCTATATTGTAATTAAATGCTTGACTAACTGACTTGTGGCTTGTCTATTTATAAAATAAGCTTGGTTTGATGTAGGAAAGTAGCATTCTTAGAGGAAAGAAGATAGAAGATGAAATTTGAGGCTCTATGATTGTATATTTCTTATTTTGTATAAGGCCACAACCTGGAAGGCCTCACAATCGATCAGGCATGTTGTGGTTTCTTTATCTATGAAGTTAAATAATTATACCTAAAATATGTTGCATTTGGCCTTGTGTTCTCTTTGGTTTCATTAATATATGAGTACCTTATATGTGCATCTATGAGCAAGGAGTGTTGAATGGTCTAAGTTCATTATATTCCATATGTTGTTCTTGAATTCCTGCACTTCTCTACATCAAGAGGTATCACAATGAGTTATTTCTTAAGGCTTGGATCATGGAGAACGTTGTTGAATTTGGTTGTAGGGTGGAAGATCTAAAATCTGACCTATAACTTGGATAAGGTTATAATCTTGCAGGAACTATTGTCAAGATGGTTCATAGTAGAGGAAATTTTAATAATGCTATTATGTACATGTTGAGGAAAATTACAATGAAATTGAAGTTGTGGAGATAGCATGGAGAAGAGGTGTGCATATTGAATATGTTATTGATGATGAAGAGGTAGCCCCAAATCCTAACCCTGAGCCTAAAATTGAACAAGATGAGGAAAGGATTCTAAGAGTTTCGTCTAGGGGAAATGTTAGACATGTTGTTGAAGTTGCTTGCTATGATGTAAGACTTGAGACTAATATAATGTTAGATTCAATTGTTGAGATGGATAAATTCTTTGAGTATGAAGGTGCTCCTGATAATAAGAAGGTTAAAGTAGTTGTCACAAAGTTGAAGGATCATGCTTCACTTTGGTGCGATCATTTGCAAACTAATAGGCAAAAAAGGGGAAAAGAAAAGATTAAGACAAAGGTGAAGATGATTGGAAAGATGAAAAAGTTCCTCCCTACTGATTATCAAGTAAATTTGTTGAGAAGGATGAAAAATTTGAGACAAAAGGACATGAGTGTGAAGGAATATACTAAGGAATTCTACAGAAAAGAAATTAGATAAGATCAGTTATACTAAGATGAATAGTATGGAAGAATCATATTAGTGCTTCGTGAAGGCTAAAGAAAGATTGGAAAAGAAACATGATCAGACACAAAGAGGAAGAGGTGGAAGATTTCAAAGAAGTAGAGGCAGAACATATGGGGAAGGTAATAGATCTTATAGTTCAATTTAAGATAAAGGAAAATCATAATGGAAGGAAGAACCTACTGGAAAAATAGGTAACTACACTAGAGGTAGCTATATTGATTACACTAGGAATAATAATGGTGGGAAAAGGGAAGAAAGATCTTGGTTTAAAGGTACATTTTATAAATGTGGAGAAGAAGGACATACAACTTCTGAATGTACTAACTTTGGGAAGAAGATTGGAGGTAACAATAGAAGTACTTTGTCTTGTGAAGAAGTTGTTGAAATGCCTAATGAACTTGAAAATGGTGAGAACTTGATGTTAAGGAGAATCTTGTGGAATGAAGAAGTTTATGGAGAACCTATTTTGAGAAGAAATATGTTCAAAACCACATGTAGGATAGCCAGAAAATGCTACAAGGTAATCATTGACAGTGGAAATTTTGATAACTTTGCATCCAAGGAACTAGTTAACAAAATGTAGTTGCAAATATTGAGACATCCTAATCCTTATCATGTTTCTTGGATCTAGAAGTAGCATAAATTACTTGTAAGTAAGAAATGCCTTGTTAAACTCAAAATTGGGAATTTTCATGATGAAGTCTTGTGCGATATTGTTCCTAAGGATTATTGTCATATTCTTTTGGGTAGACCTTGGAAGTATGATAGACAAGCTTTGTGTGATGGTAGATTGAATCAATATATTATTTGGGTAGAAGGAAAGAAACAAATATTATTTCCCCTAGTAGAGAAACCTAAGGACAATAATTGTACCACAATTAGAGTGTGCTTGGTTGAAGGCAATCAATTTTTTGGAGATATGAAGAAATAGAATGTTTATTTTTCTTTGATTCCTTTAAAGGCTAAGAAACAAGATGAGTTAGAGCATGTTCCTGAGATTAAATCATTGTTAGAAAAGTTCTGAGACATGATTTCCAATAATGTACCTGATGGTTTACCACCTATAAGAAGTATAAGTCATTGTATGGAATTGATACTTGGAACTAGTTTGCCTAATAAAGCACTGCATAGATTGAAACCTATGAAAAGTGTTTGGCCAAAGAAATGGATCAAAATCCTACAGCAATGGACTACTTAACCTAAGATTGGACATCTCAAGTGGTTCTTACCCAACTCATTTGGACTCATTTAATTTATCAACCAGGGACATAAACTTGAAATGGTTTTTGCAAAATATATGCTTCAAACTTATCTCAACTTAAGAACTACTCTAAGTAAATTCAAATGTTTAAGCTACAAGAAATTTAAGCTAAAACTAAGAATCAAATCTATTTTAACAAATCATGAAAATACAACTAGGAATTACTTCAATTGCCTATTTTACAAGAACAGTCCACTAATTCTATTATTAATGGCTACAGGAACAACAAAGTCTACCTTAGTTCTATTAATTGAATGTAAATCCTATGCTAACTAATTAGTTCACTTCCTATGTGGGCCCCGACAAAGAAATGAAGTAGAATAACTCAGAGTTGAAAACTTAAAACATTCCTTTTATTCATAATAGTGATAAAACATACATACTGATGAAAAATAATATTGTATTCAGTACTCAGCAACTTCATCTATTGAAAGATAACTAAAAACTTCTTAATCTCCTTGGAACACAGACTTCCAGTTATTTAAATACATGGACTAGGAACAAAATTCCTAGATTTTAGACTCGTCAACTATCAAAGAAAATAATAGTATTGATTATTACAATTGGTTCATTAATTCTGGCACCAAAAAGAACAGTAATCAAGGAGCTCATAACCCTTAAATTTCCTTCGCTTGGTGCTGGTCAAATAATGCAAGCAACTGCTTTGACTCCTGCTTGGTCGAGTTGACCCCACTTTTATATCTACAAAATATTAGCACCTCCAAGACAATAACATACATCAAGACTTACCCAAAACATGTTATCTAAATTAGGTTATCCTATGTCACATTGATGTAGGAGAACTACCCAACCTAGCTAAGGAAGAGAAAGCATCATTCTCACACTATTTTGTAATTAAATGACATATCTTTTCATAGAATATTCATTTTGATCCTAAAAAGTAATTACGCACACATTTGTCTAAAATCATCATAAACATCATGTTCTTGAACATCAAAGTCTTTAGAAAGTTTGAGAATTAAACTGAAAATGCAATGACAAAATAGGCCATATTCTAGTCTCATCATTCCCCCCAACTAAAACTTTGACTTGTCCTCAAGAAAACATAAAAAATTTCACCCTTGCAACCATCCTAAAATCTGAAGCAATACTTTTCCCTTTACCTCTTGTAGCATTTTTCCAATAAAAACCTTTATTCTCCTTGTACTTTTCCCATATGTGAAGCTCTTCTGTCATATCAATTGTCTCTATATCTTGTTGATTAGCAAGCAATGGGGATAATAATAGTGGAGGCTAAAAAGTTAAAGGGACCCAATCATTTTTCCTTTCTTCCCCCAACTTGATACACTAGAGTGCTCACTGAGTAGCCATGATAAAATTTAATGGAGAATGAGGTTCTTTCTTCTATAGGTCTTCATTAAATTCTATCCATCGCCATTGATTCCCCTGCTTTGCTACAGGGAGATCTATTTCTACCATGGCTTTATATTCTTGATAAGCTACATCCCTTAAAGGAGAGATAATCCAGCTTCCAGGTTTTGAGTAAGCAATTTTCATCCATTCATAGTACATAGTTCTAGCATCTTTGACTTTAGGCCTAAGAAGAAGTGGAGTTTCATATTCTAATTCTCTAAAATGATGGACCTAATGTTCTCTACTAATTTCATTTTGGATCCAAGACATTAATTCCTTGAGTTGAATATCACCCACATAAGGGAGAGAGTTCCAATCTTTGTTGTTAGGAACTGCTAAATTATGTAAAAAGAGTTCACAAAGAAAATGTTTCATACCTATAGGGGTAGTATGGAAGGCTTGAAAGAATTCATGAGGAATATTCAATGTTAAACTCTTACCCTAAATTACACAGGTCATCTGATAACTAACAAATTGTTCTTTCAAAAAGAGAGCATAAATAGGGGAAGGAGAGTAACAAGACATTAATTTAGGAATCATGGTAGTGATCTTTGTAAGTTTACCACTTAATTGCTCAATCTCCTCATCCTTTTCAGTCAAATCTTGAGTTTGATTGAAGATAGTTCTCTCTCTCTCTCTCTCTCTCTCTCTCTCTCTCTCTCTCTCTCTCTCTCTCTCTCTCTCTCTCTCTCTATTTTCCATTCTTCCCTCTCCTAAATTAACTGATTAGATAACTATAAAATGATGCTTAACAATGAAACAGTGGAACCAAGACTAAAAGTAACATGTGTCTTAGGTGAAGGATCATTAGGAATAGTTTGTTGGGATATGGATGCTAAAGCATCAAGTCCTTGTGAAAGAATTTCTTCAGCAACAGTGTTAACTACATCAAAATTTATTCCAACATCCTCTTCATGAATTTTTTCTCTTTGAGGTGGAGGAGAATCTAGAACTCCAACAGATACATTGTCTTCAATGTTTGAATCTATGGAAATGATGGGTGGTTGGTCAGAGGATGTTCCTGCTACTGTAGGTCTGCATTCTAGACTTTCACCTTCTTCAATGATATTATTTTTTTTTAGAAGAAGAGGATTGTTCTTTTTCAATAGTGACATATTTTGATAAAGGGGTTTGAAAAGGCACATCCTCATTTGGTTTTAGAGATGATTGGACTCTTTGAGTTCTATGCCTGAGAGGTACTTCTGTTGCTTTTGAAGCTGCAGGAAGTTTTGAAGATGTATCCTGTACATTCCCTTTCTTCTTTTTCTTATCAACCCTAGGAGCTACAGGAGAGTCAAAAATTTTGGGAATTTTAACTTTCCTTTTTCCCTTATTATATTTTAGACCCGACCCAAAGGTAGAAGCTACGAGAGTAGAAATTGAGGTTCTCTATGACCTTCTACGTCTGGTTGAGGAAGAGCCTAGAGCTAGGTTTATAGGATTTTCCTGAGGTTCTATTTCCTCCTCAACTTGCTTTGCAGGTTGCCTAACAGGGTTTTACACTTTGTTTTCAACAAAATCATCCCAATATATCCCCAATTGTTACCTAAGGGCTTTTTCTATGATAAGCTTGATGAAAAAGTGGTCTAAAACATCCTTTGGGGTTCCTTTATGTACTATTGTGACTCTTTTTTATAGAATGTGATACATAAAATGAGGAACATTCAAAGGGCAATCATCATGTCTAAGGCAACTCAAAAAATTGAAATGCATGGCATGCAAATATGAATGTCTCCCCTCACAAGTAAAATATTTCACAACATAGATAGCACATTCATTAAATGGTTGTGGTAAAGATGTGCAGACTGTACCTTGTTTTGGTCTATCTGAAGCCGTGGGCCTGTATGCATTGTAAATTGAGCTTTAGCCGACACTGCATCTAATGTATCTAAAAATTGTTCCCCTTCCAGCGGCAATTCCATTATATATGCTACAATTTTAGGTGAAAATGGAACCCTTACTCCTCTTACTATAGCAAAACCATCCCTCAACGTTTGCAATAATTCTAAGGCTAGCTCCTCATTCCATGCAGACAATTTGAACATGAAATTTGTCCACCCCCTAGCTTGAAATATAGGCAAGAAAACTAGGTATCCCAACAATGTTGTATGGTCAACTGTTCTCTTCTTAATAAGCCACTACCCATTGTTCCTTTGAAGTGATTACAGGAGTGATTTCAAAAAAAATGGAAGAACTTGTAATAAGATGAGAAAACAATTGAAAGTAATTTTTTAAGTGGCTAATGTTTTTAGCATTAAAGATCACTTAATTTTGCATTAAATACGCACTTACTAGTTTGCAAAAATGTGCTACATAAAGATAGCAGTCACATCACATTATTCTCTTTATCATGTGGTGGCATATAAAGAATAATGAACATCTAATGATCACAAACAAAATGAATGAGATAATAATACCCCTCCCCCCAACTAAATTAGGCAATAGCTCCTACAATTTATAGTGACAAGGGTAACTAAAAATAGAACAACACATTAAGAAAAAGTTTAAACTTGAGTATGCATACAAACCTGTTGAGTTGTGTTGTCATTTGATACCATCATGCAAGTTGATAAAGGGTAAGGTGAGGTGGAAGATGAGAAAAAGTGGAGTGAGGTAGAATTATTACGGAGAAAATACTTTCACAAAGAAAGTGGTTAATTTTGGTGAGAGAAATGCTTTTAGAGAGAGGACGGCAGACAAGTGAGAAACTCATCTATAGTTGTTGCAAGAATTGGAGGATTAGAAAGTGATTGGAATTCCTGCAGGAACTCTTCATGACTAGATGATTTATGGTAAAGTTTTAAGTGGTGTCCATTAACAAGTAACTTGAAGCGAATAGGATCAATGGTAGAGAGTTGTACTGCACCATTGTATAACACATAAATGATTTCATATGGTCCTAGCCAATAGATTTGGAATTTTCTTGGAGTTTGTTGATAACGGGAATCATATAGGAGGGCCAAGTCTCCAACAAAAAACTTCTTGTCATCGATGAACTTATCATGTCATTTCTTCTGCTGATGTTGGATTATTTCTATATTGTGCAAGGTAGATTTACAATATTCATCAAGGGCATTTAGCTACAGTAAGACCTCTTCTTGAGCTCTCAAAAGATCAACATCTAGCTCTAAAGAAATTTTTAGAGTCTTGTGTTCAAATCCGATAGGCATGGAAGCAAATTTACCATAAAGTAATTGAAATGGGGTAAATCCAGTTGTGCTCTTCCATGTAGTCTTGTAAGCCCAAGTTACTTCAGGAAGCCTAGTAACCTAGTCCCTTTTGTGAATAGCAACTGTTTTAGTGAGGATGGCTTCAATTTCTCTATTTGTGATTTTTGCCTAACCATTAGCTTGAGGATGGTATGGGGAAGATGTACCATGATGGATCATGTACTTCTTCATGAGTTTTGTAATCAAGTTTGATATGAATTGAGCTCCTTGATCCATGACAATTTCTCTGGGTACTCCAAATCTGGTGAATATGCATTCATATAGAAAATTTTCTACTTTGTGATCTCTTGCATGTGCCATAGCTTGTGCTTCAACCCATTTATTTGCATAATCAGTACATACTAAGATATATGATATTCTATGAGAAGAGGGCTCTATTGGACCAATAAAATTGATACCCCATTTGTCAAAAGGTGTGACTACCACTTGTGGCTACAAGGGAATTTCATCAGTTTTAGTGGGTCTTCCCATGTGTTGGAATTGATCACATCATCTTGTATACTTTGTTGCATCTTTGTGAAGAGTAGGCCAGTAGTATCTAGTTGTTAAAATCTTATAGGTTATTCTTTTTGCTGCAAAATGAACCCCACATGGTTCATCATGGCATGCCTATAGGATGTCATAAGTTTCATCTTCCCTTACACATTGATAGGTTACTTGATCTGGTCTAGTGTAGAACATCAATGCAGCTATCCATGAGAAATTGAAACTCTTTTCCACTAGGAGACAGTGCTACTTGGGTGAAAAGTGTGGTGGTGTTCTTCTTGTAGCAAGGTAATTTTCTATATCTATAAACCATGGGTTATAACTTTCTATTGAAAATAAATACTCATCAGGAAAGCTATCATCTATGGCTAGAGGATGATCGGGTACTTGAAGTCATGATAGAAAATCTGCTACTACATTGGCTCAGCCTAGTTTATCTATTATCTTCACATTAAACTCTTGCATGAGGAGTAGCCAACGTACTAATCTACCAAAAATGGCAATTTTATTCATCAAGTATTTAATAGTAGAGTGGTCATTATAGGAAAAAACCTCATAGCTTGTAATATAATGCCAAAATTTATTAAGTGCATACACAACAACAAGCAATTCTTTTTCAATGACAATATAGTTCAGCTTAGCACCTTGCAAATTCTTACTAATATAGTAAATGGCATGCTCAATAGTACCTTCTTTTTGTCCTAGAACTACCCCTAAAGTAGTGTCAAATGCATCAGTATGAATGTGGAAGGGTAGCTTCCAATCAGGTCCTCTAAGAATAGGTGTTGTTGTCAAAACATCCTTCAATTATTGGAATAATGCTTCATAGTCTTGTGCCCACACAAATTTAGCTTGCTTCTTAAGTAAGTTATACAAAGGAGCAACAAGCTCACTAAAGTCTTTGATAAACCTCCTATAGTATCTGGCATGTCCAAGAAAGCTTTTGACATATGTTTGCTTGGTTGGAATTGGTAGATTAGTAATTACAACAATCTTTGCAGGATCCATTTGAATTCCAAAAGAGGAAAGGTAGTGCCCAAAAACAACTCCTTCTTCCATCATGAAATAAAACTTCTCATTATTAAGAGAAAGGTTGTATTCTTGAAACCTTTTTAATACCTTCTCCAAGTTAGCATGGGCTTGCTCAAATGTGTCACCATTAGTGGTGAAATCATCCATATAGATTTCAGCGCAATCTATAGCTATGTCAGAAAATATGCTAAGTACCACTCACTGAAAAGTTGTAGATGCATTGCATAAACCAAATGGTAAGATAGAGTAAGAAAATGTTCCCCATGGACAGGTGAATGCTATCTTATCCTGATCTTCTAGAGAGATCTAGATTTGGCTATAGCCATTGAAACCATCTAAAAATGAGAAATACCTTTTTCTTGCTAAATTATCCAGTACTTGACCAATGAATAGCAGAGGGAAGTGATCCTCTTTTGTGGCTTTATTAAGCTCTCTATGGTCCACACATACTCTCCATCTCCCCCCTTTTTTGGAACAATAACTAGAGGTGAGACCCACTAGCTATCAAAAATAGGATAAATAAATCTAGCATTAAGAAGTTTTTGTAACTCTTCTTTGACTATATCTTTTATTACTGGGTTTACCCTCCTCTGATGTTGTCTTACTAGCTTACACTCTAAGTTGATGAATATCCTATGTATATAAAGACTAGGATCTAAACCCTTCATGTTAGTATAGTCCCATGCAAAGGCTTGTTGACTATTTTTCAATAGTTTAATGATACTTGTCATCTGACATGTAGTAAGTTCATTATTAATATTCAGCTCTTTTCCTATAGTAATCTCTTCTTTCTTCACTTTATCCATCATTAAGACCTCAGCTATTGATGGAGATTTAATTTCATGGGGTAGTAATGTGTGAAGGTAATCAGGTGTTACAGGAGATTGAGGTACATTACATCTAGGCAATACAGTTTGCACGGAGCCGATAGGATTTTCAGAGGTAGACTCCTCAGCATCATATTGATTATTAAGGATTGCTTCTAGTATATCATCTTCTTCCTATGACACAAAAAATGGGTTTCTTTATAGCATCATGAGTTGTTGAATAGAATTAACTTCTAGGGAATCATCACCAAGGTCTGGGCAAGAAACTTTGCAAGATCTAGTTGAGGTTGTGCAGGAGAGTACAAGGTTAACTTCTTAGTATTAGTACCACTTGATATTGTCATTTTTCCTAACCAACATGAAATGCATGCATTTACAGTGGCCAACCAAGGTCTTCCTAAGATTAATGGATATCCTCCAAGGGTGCCTCTTAGTGATAGTACAACAAAGTTTAAAGGAAAATCTAGGGAATTCAAGGTTACAATGATATCTTCTATCATACCATCAGGGTTGATAGTTGAATTGTCTACTAACTGGAGCATTGTTGGAGTATCCCTTAATCCAATAATGCTAAGTCTTAACAAGACTTCTCTAGTCATGACATTAATTGATGCTCCTAAATCAATCAAAACATTCTAAATTTGGATGCCATTTATATGTATCGTAACAATAGGACTTCCTGGATCAAAATATTTAGGTGTCAAGGCTTTGCTTAGCATTAAATCAAAAAGTTGTCCCAATACATGGATAGTAGGAGGATCCTTTTTCTTTCTAGTAGACTGGTTGACACATGCTTCCTTTAAAGCTTTATTGTAAAGTGGAATCTCCTTAAGTGCATCCAATAAGGGAATTTGTATAGTCAATTGCTTAAGCTAGTCTAGGAGATCAGTTGTTGTAGGGTTTGATTGGGATGGAGTTGTTGGAACTAACCTTTCTAGAAATGGAGGAGTAGGTGCTTAAACAAATGGGGAAATTGGGACATCAACTAGTTGACTTGCTAGACCAATTTTAGTATCAGCAAACTCAGTTATAATAGGTCCTTAAGATGCAGGCAACTTAGTTTCGGACCTAAGATGAATGTCATTGATTTGTAAGGAATAAGCCTACTAATTATTGTTGGGATTGGTGCAGGCTAATCAAGAAGTTGTGGTTGTTTCTATGGGCTAGCATTAGCTGTAGGAGGTGGAGGCATCAAGGCTTGCTTCTAAAGTGATTGGCTAGGCCCCTACTAAGGTGGTTGTTGCCAATTCCCTTGATATAGAGGTTGTTGATTCAGGCCCCCCTAAGGATACTAGTTGTTTTGTTGAGGCCATTAAGTATTTTTCTAGGGATACTAAGGTGGTTGATGGTATTCTTGATTATACTAAGGTTGCTAGTTGGGCCAATTATTATTCCAGTTCTATCCTTGAGGGACAGAATTTGGGGGAATATTGCCTTGCCACTAATTACTATTATAACCAAAATTATTCAAAGGCTCTTGAGGCATACCTTGTCTCTAAGCCCATGGTCACCTTTGATAAACATAAATCACTTCTCTTATATCATCATCAATTGCTTTAAACTCAGTGGGCATTGGTTGTGCATTTACTGATGCAATGGTCTTGCATGTGCAGTTCTTCTTTCTTTCTCTGCAACAAGAGCAAAATTGAGTCAGCATGGCATCAGCTTCATCCTTTTTCCTTCGGGCTTGAATGGTATCCAATTGAGTAGCAACATCATTAATGATATCTTTCTTGAAGTCAAACAAAAAATTAGATAACTCCATCTTTGACACTCTTGACCCACCATTGGTCTTATGTGGTAGGCTTCTCTGTCCTCTACCTTTCTTCATAGTAGCTCTTGAATAGTTCTAACATATCTCCTTGATGTCATTCCAAGTTTTTTGTGTAGCATCTCCTCCAACCATTAGGTCCAAGGCTTCCATGCTTTCTTCTTGCACACCTATCAGGAAAAGATGTTTTTTAGATTATTCATTTAGGTTATGTTGTGTATTTCATTGCACATTAAACAAGAACCTAAATACATAGTCTTCCAAAGTTTCACCCTCCTTTTGTGAAATTTTAAAAATGTCATCCCCCTTCATATCTTGACCTTTGCAATATTCTTTATATTTTCAAATTACTCATTTCAGTCCAGTTTGCTACAACATTTGCACCCAACCCCATGATCCATCGAAGAGCAGCATCCTTCAAAGTAGAGGGAAATAATTTCAACTTATAAGCATTAGTTGTGTAGTCATAACTCCTATAGAGGATGTCAAACTCAAAGAGAAAGGTTTTAGGATCTTCTGTAATAAATCCATAAAATTTTGAAAGTGCAGCAGTAGGTATGTTCTTCAAATTTTGGCTCCCTTGCTGAGGTGGGATAGGAAAAGGAAAGGTACGCACAACCATTCTTGGAGGAAGAGGTGGTTCTTGATAGATAACAATGGCTAGTAGATTATCTTGATATTCAGGCTCATCAAAAAGTTCATTTAAGTGGAGTGATTCTTCTAATTCAGCATCAATGTTAGCAAATGGATTTTCAAAGAGTTTGTCTTCGTCATTCTCTCTTTGGGGTTCATCTCTCAAGTTGAGGATCATTGAATGGCTCTTCCTGATTATCACAAGGAAGGAATCTCCCTAATTTGTCTCTTCTTCTATGCATAGCATGCTTCTTTACTACTAAACTATATTCTATAAGCAATAGAAATACAAGCAAAAAGACTAGATTGAATTAACACCATCCTCGGCAATAGTGCCAAAAATGCTTGACCAAAGAAAGGAATCAAAATCCTATAGCAATGGACTGCTTAACCCAAGATTGGACATCTCAAGTGGTTCTTACCCAACTCATTTGGACTCATTTAATTTATCAACCAAGGATGTAAACTTGAAATGGTGTTTGCAAAATATATGCTTCAAACTTATCTCAACTTAAGAACTACTCTAAGGAAATTCAAATACTTAAGCTACAAGCAATCTAAGCTAAAACAAAGAATCAAATCTATTTTAACAAAGCATGAAAATATAGTTGGGAATTACTTCAATTGCCTATGTTGTAGGAATAGTCCACTAATTTTGTTATTAATGGTTGCAGGAACAACAAAGTCTACCTTAGTTCTATTAACTGAATGTAAATCCTATGCTAACTAATTTGTTCACTTTCTGTGTTGGCCCCCACAGAGAAGTGAAGTAGAATAACTCAAAGATGAAACATTAAAATGTTCCTTTTATACATGATAATGATAAAATAAACATACTGATGAACAACAAGATTGTATTTAGTACTCAGCAACTTCTTCTATTGAAAAATAACTAAAAACTTCTTAACCTCGTTGGAACACAAACTTCCAATTATTTAAATACACAGACTAGGAATAGAATTCCTAGATTTTGGACTCATCAACTATCAAAGCAAATAACAATATTGATTATTACAACCAGTTCATTAATTCTGGTGCTAAAAAGAACAGTAATCAAGGAGCTCACGACCCTTGAATTTCCTCCACTTAGTGCTAGTCTAATAACACAAGCAGCAGCTTTGACTCCCACTTGATTGAGTTGACCCCATTTTTATATCTAAAAAATATTAGTGCCTCCAAGACAATAACATACATCAAGACTTATCCAAAACATGTTATCTAAATTAGTTTATCCACATCACATTGATGTAGGAGAACTAACCAACCTAGCTAAGGAAGAGAAAGCATCATTCTCACACTATTTTTTAATTAAATGACATATCTTTTCATAGCATATTCATTTTGATCCTAAAAAGCAATTATGCACACATTTGTCTAAAATCATCATAAACATCATGTTCTTGAACATCAAAATTTTTAGAAAGTTTGAGAATTAAACCAAAAATGCAATGACAAAATAGACATATTGTAGTCTCATCAAAAAGCCTGAATTAAATAGATAAGTGCAAGAGTTGCTTGAGGAGGGACTAATTATAGAAAGTTTGAGTCCTTGTACAATACCTATTGTGTTAGCACTGAAGAAGAATGGGGAATGGAGAATGTACATTAATTCTAGAGCTATAAACAAGATAACAATGAAATATAGATTTCCTTTTCTTAGGATGGATGACATGATGGATAGTTTGAGTGGTGCAAAGTATTTTACAAAGATTTATTTTGAAAGTGGCTATTGTCATATCAGAATTAGAGAAGGGAATAAATGGAAAACATCTTTTAAGACTAAGGTTTTTATGAATGGTTGGTTATGCCTTTTGGTTTAACTAATGCACCTAACACTTTTATGAGGTTGATGAATGAAGTTTTAAAAATATTCTTAGGTGAATTTGTGATTGTATATTTGGATGATATTTTGATATTCAGTAAGACTAAGGAAGAGCATGTTGAACATGTTAGAAAAGTATTGTAGAGATTGAAAGAGGACAAATTGTTGGTTAACTTGAAGAAATGTTCATTTATAAAGGAAGAAATTGTGTATCTTGGCTTTCTTATTTCAGCTTATGGTTTTAAAATGGATCTTGACAATGTAAAAATTATTCTTGATTGACCTACACCTAAGAATTTTGAAGAGGTAAGATCATTTCATGGATTGACAAGTTTTTATAGGAAGTTCATCAAAAATTTCAGTTCTATTTGTAATGTTATGACTAAGACTATGAGAGGAGATAAAAATAATTTCAAGTGGACATATGGAACACAAAAGAGTTTTAAAATATTGAAACATAAGATTACAGAATTGCCTACACTTGTTTTTTTTTCTGATTTGAGCAATTTTTTTCAAGTTGAATGTGATGCTAGTGAAAGTGCCATTGGAGCTATTATGAGTCAAGAAAGAAGACTTGTAGCTTTACTTAGTGAGAAATTGAATTATGCTAAGAAAAAATATTTTGTTCATGATCAATAACTCTATGTTATTGTTCAAGCTTTGAAGAAATGTAGAAATTATTTGATGCCTAAGGATTTTATGTTGTATACTGACCATAAAGGTGTATAGTATTTGGAATTTCATAATAAGTTGAATGAGAGACCTATGAAGTGGGTTAGGTTTTTAAATAAATATCCCTTTTCCTTGAAACATAAGAGTAGGCATTCAAACAAGGTTGTTGATGCTTTGACCCAAAGAAGGAATTCGCTGATAGAAATGAGAATTGAGGTACTTTGTTTTAATGAATTGAAGTATTTGTATGAAATTGATCATTATTTTGCAAAACCTTGGAGAGCTTGTAAGGAATATATGGTGAGGGATAAGTGAAATAATTATTTCATTTAGGAAGACATGTTATTTAAGGGATATTAAGTTGTGCATACCTAGAGGATCTATGCAAGAAAGCATCATAAAAAAGAAGCATAGTGGTGGATTTGTTGGACATTTTGGGATATTGATAAGATAGTGAAGTTGATTTTAGATAGGTACATTTGGTCATAGATAAATAAGGATGTACAAAATATGGTAAGAAGTTGCATAATTTGTCAAACAACAAAAGGATCTAGTCAAAATTTGGGATTATATTCATCATTGCCTATACCTAATAAGCTTTGGGAAGATATGAGTATGGATTTTGTCCTTGGTTTTCCTAGAATTTGGAGGAGTAATGATTCTATTTTGGTGGTAGTTGAGATATTTTCAAAGATGGTTCATTTCATACCTTGTAAGAAAATGTCTTATGTTGTACATGTAGCTGAATTATTCTTAAAGGAAGTGGTGAGATTGCATGGATTACCTAAAACTATTGTTTTAGATGGAGATACTAAATTTAGTGGAATTTTAAAATGACACTTTAGAAGAAGTTAAATAAAGAATTGAAGTTTAGTTCTACATTTCATCTGCAAATAGGTGGAAAAATAGAAGTTCTAAATAGAAGTTTGGGTAACCTATTGAGATGTTTGGTAGGAGATAAGCCTATTTATTAGGACTTGATATTGGCACAAGTAGAGTTCACATACAATAATTTTGTGAATAGGAGTACTAAGAAGACACCTTATGAGATTGTTACTGGAATGAATCTTAAAGGAACTACTAAATTGAGAGATCTGAACCCTGAGACACAAAGAAGTGTTGAAGCTAAAAAAATTGTAAATGTCATGAAGGCTTTACATGAGGAATTTGAGATGAATCTAGAAGATAGTAATATGGAATACAAATAGAGAGAAGATAACAGGAGGAGACATAAATGTTTTGAATTTGGTGATAAGGTAATGATTCACTTAAAGAAAAATAGATTTGTAATTGGTACTTATAGTAAGCTAAGAATGAAGAAGTTTGGTCCTTGTAAGATTCTAAGGAAATTTGATAGTGGAAATGCTTTTGAATTTGAATTACTAGAAGACATGAATATTTCTCCTATATTCAACATCATAGACATCTTTGAGTATTTTGAATCAGATGATAAGCTAAAAGATAACTTCAATTATCCTAAGAAGAAAATATATAGCACTAAAAAAATCTTGAGTAGCCACATAAGTAAAAGCACTAGAGGAATACCTAGTTTAGTGGAAGGACAAACTAGCTGAAGATAATTCCTAGATTATGCAAGATAAGTTGGATCTCAATGATTTAGGTTAGAATATTAGTCATTCTTGATGTGGACATCAGTTCTTTATTAACCCCAAGTGTCTAATGCATGAGCATCTTGGGTCTTTGAGCAATCTTGCATCAACCACAAATATTTCCAATTTTTTGTACCATTTTTTTGTTCATGAAGTAGTTTTTGTTGCTTTTGTTTCCATGTTATATGCAACTATCATCAATTAAGAACCTCTCCTAGACCCTTCTCCTAAGAATGCACATTCTTATATTCTATATTTCTTAAGCTTTGTATCATTCTTTGCAATCTTGTTTTCCTATTGTTTTAATCTTGCATAGTGTGTTGCTCTGATTGGTACAGTTTTTGTAGATTATGTGGCATCTTGCACAATTAGGATCCAACTCCTAATACATTTGTAGACCTACCTTTAAGTTTACATCATCTCATATTGTCACTTGCATGGATTTTGGTTTACTCTTCCAAGTATGGAGATATATTGTAATTAAATGCTTGACTAGCTGACATGTGGCTTAGTTGGCTATAAAAGAAGCTTGGTTTGATGTAAGAAATTAACATTCTTAGAGGAAAGAAGATAGAAGATGTGATTTGAGTCTTTGTGATTGTATATTTATTATTTTTTATAAAGTCACAACTCAAAAAGCCTTACAATCGGGTATGTTTTGGTTTCATTATCTTCGAAGTCAAATAATTACACCTAAAATATGTTGCATTTGTCCTTTTGTTGTCTTTGGTTTCATTAATATATGAGTAGATTCCATGTGCATCTCTAAATGGGGAGTTCTATATGGTCTAATTTGAATTTATTCTACATGTTGTTCTTGAATTCCTACACCTCCCTACATCAAGGGTCGATGTAAAAACTACTCCATGAGTACATAACTACATTCCTCCCCTTAGGAAGAAACAAAACCAAAGGTTTATCAATGAAGCCTCCCCTACCTAAAGGAAGAAACCTCAAAATGAATGGAATCTACGAAACTTAATCAAGTGTCCCCATGTAAATACTAAAGGTACCTCCTCTAAAACATGTGTACTATGCCACCCTATTGAAAACAATAAATTAGTATCATTTGAGGATGAATACAAAATATGTGTCAAAGACTCAAATTTATCCTCTAAAGAGAAAGTGACCTACTCCAACTATTGTATCAAAGTATCCACCATCATGTCAATCTCAAAATAAAAATCAAGTAGAGAATGAAGATGAGGGTCATCATGTTCCCTTGTAACAATTGAAGAAGGGTCATCTTCACTAAAGAGAAGATGAATGTCATGAATAGTATCTCCATAATCTTTAATGTAGGACTACACAACCAAACCTACAATATATGTCAAGTATTCATCCCGTGGAACTGAGTCTGAAAGACAATGAATATCATGTTGTATAGTGGAACCACCTGAATCCATGGTTGTGTGAATGCAAGTATCATTAGGAATAGCATGAGATGAAATCTCAATAGGAGGAGGAGAAGTAGATGACTCAAGAACCTAATCACATGTGAGAGTACCCAAGTTCAAGTAACCAAAGTTCTCAAAATCTAAATCAACAGTCCAAGTGTGAATAAAGTCTGTTGAAAAAATTGTTGAATAATCATGAGAAAAGTTAGCAAAGTGGTGTAGTCAAGATGCGTGATCAACCACCCCTATAGAAATGACCTCTCTAGCCTCTAAGCCTCTAATAAAAACTAAATTAGGTGTGAATTCTACAATCCTCCTTGTATCTCCATGAGTGAGCTAATAGATGGAGAGAAGATTATGACTTAGGTGAAGTACACACAACACATCTTAGAAGTATCCTTTCACCCTACCAATAGTTCCTTTCCTAATCATATTCATGTAAGTATTGTTTCCCATCAAAATAGGTGGAGTGTGACAAGGATCAAATGATGAAAACATAGATTTTGAAGATTTCATGTGATGTGAAGCTCCCGAATCTAGAAGCCATCTCCCTAAATATTGACTTGAAGTAGCTACTAAGGGTTTACATATTCTTGTGTTATCCTTTCCTTTATCTGAATGTGAAGAAGAGGATAAAGTAGTCATTCTTAAAGGTAGACTGATTCGATTCCTCTTAAGAATATTTTTGAGTTTATATGTTTCCTTCTTGTAGCAATGATGTTCTTCATGTCCATTCTTCTTGCAATATGCACAAGTAAGAATTTCCCTTTTGGATGATTTCCCCTTATTTTAGGAGTTGTTTTGTGGTGAAGAGCTTAAGTGTTCTTTCTCTTGTTGTATCTTTTGTTTCCATGATTCTAGCTTCTTGTTAGACCCTTTTCCTTGATTCTATTTATGCTTAAGACTTTGAAGACTTAATAATCCCCATGCTCATCAAGTTTGATTGTTCTTGTTACAAGATAGGTTTGTCATTGCTCTAAAAGATTGACCTATTAATACCTAATACAACCACTAGACTTGCAAAATAGAGAAGAGTTTAATCTATATCATGAATCCTAAAGGGGAACATTGGCAGTTAGTCCAACAATCCCCCCTTAGTGTTACCCAAGGAGATTTGAACCTATAACCAAGCTCATTTGAACCTATAACCAAGCTCTAATACCACTTGTGATAAGCTATGGTTATCATTGTGTGAAAAGATTGATACATTGATGCCTAATACAACCACTAGACTTATAGAACACATGAGGGGTTAATCCATGTCATGAATTCTAAAGGAGAAAATTAGCAATTAGTCCAACAATTCTACCATCAACATCTCTATAAAGGAATCAAAAGAAGGCATGGTGTATGAAAAATCTAGAGCAACTTATGAATGTTGAAGCTAGAAAAAAGTAGTGCATAGTTTGGAGGAAGTTTTCTACTCAAATTGTCGATCAATTTTTCATCCTCTATAGTAATTCTACAATCCTTAACTATTTACTTTAGCCCATGTGCCTTGGTGATGTAGTCTTGAATTGTGTAAAACTCCTTATGATCTAATCTCATGAGATCTTCATCAAATTAAAATCCCCTATCTTTGTCTACTTTGTATACAAGCTAGCAAACTTATCACATGCTTCCTTTACAACTTTACAATTTTCAATATAGAAGATAAGATCATCATGTGCATACTTCCTCAAAGTACTAATAGAAAAACTATTGTTATTATTCCATTCATTTAGTTTATCAGGATCAAATGATGCAGCCATGGTTCCATCAATATAACCAACTTAACCTCTTTCCATCATTTACTCCATTCTCTAATTTTCCATGTAGCATAATTATGTGGAGTTAAAACTAGAAATCTATGAGAACCCATGATGAAAAATGATAAAAAGGAGAGAAAGAGAAGAAAAAACACTCAAGACACCCCCCAAATCACTCAATCAAAGAATCCCCCTCCCCATCCAAAAATAAATAAAAATATAATTTGGTACTTTATAATTAGTTTGTGTATAATTTATATTTGCCAAAATGGACCAAAGTGGACTTTGATTTTGATGGTTATAATAGAAAATATCAAGCTAAGGAAGACTCAATAAGATAAGAGACTAGATCACTCAATTACCTAATCAACTACAAGTGCTAAAATAGGTCAAAAATGACAAAATGTTGAAAGTACAATGTATGTTTACAATATGTCCAAACTGATACTAGGTTTGGAAAGATGAAAAAAAATCTTGAATATCCAAAAAAATGGCACCTAAGAATATGTTTGTATGAGCTTGAACGAAGCTTCCAAAGTTGCTAAATTTGGGATTGGTCAAGGATACTCACAAATAGTGAAAAAATTGTCCACCAAAATAAGAAACTAACTACACCAATGACATACTTAAGAGATGTAGGCCAAAAAAAATTATCTTGATTAGGAGTTATGGCCTCCCAAAGTCACACTACCAAACATAAAATGAATATGGAGAGGGGGCTAAAATTTTGAAATCAGGTAATGTTAGCATTTGTACTAGCCTAAAATTGATGATTTTGGTTCCATCATAGGGGGGAAAAAGGAAGTCTATGACACTCAAATTGCTATCAAATTCAACCTAAGGGAAATCTAAATTTTTTTAATGAAAATTATCAAGTTTTAGTTGTACATGTCAAATGTCTAAGCTTTCTATCTAATGTGACAACTGATTGATGACTCAAAAATGATTCAATGATCAGATGTCATATCTCGGTGCACTGGTAAGATTCAACTGACTCTAATGGAAAATATTTTTCAAAGAAACTCTGGATATCCAAACTAGAATGAAGTTCTCTTTCATGGAAGATTTGGGCACGAGAAAATCTCAATGACGTTTATTTGCTTGACTATGGACAAGCACTCTAGGCTGGGTTAGGCTTAGCATTATATTCAGTGTATGATGTTGTCTTCAAACTATAGTAGAGAATCACCAAACAATACACAAAGAATTATTATTGCATTAAATTCTCAATCCAGTCAAGGTTGGAATTAACTTTGAACAAATGTCGATGATGATCAAACAAAAAGTTGTGAACTAATGATGATGCCAATGCAATATACAACCACCACAAAAGTCCTTCAGAGATAAAATTCTAAGATTTAGAAAAATTGAAAAATATTGACAGATAAGATAATTTCCAAAAATAATATTAGCCTTTACAAATTTTTAAAAACTTAAATATTTAAAAATAATAATGGAAAAAGTTATCTAATTGTGCAAATCAGACTATTAGAATTATTAGAATAACTAACAAGGAAGGGGGTGAATCAACTATCCTTAGGTCTAGATGGAGCAATTAAACTTTCAGCAACTTCAAACCACTTAATCAAACTCATAAATCCAGTCGCTCAATAAAGAAAATCATCAGTGGTTCAACTTATTCATATCAACACTTAGCTCTCTATTTTAGTGTTAGCTAAAATTATAGAAATATATAATAGTAAATAGCATGGCACATGAAAAAAACATTCACACAAGTATGACACCAATATTTAACATGGAAAACCAATTAGGGAAAACCCACCAAGTAACATGCTACCACTTTTTCACTCTTTCGAAGTGAGCTCGATTAATAGTCAACCTTATTAAAGGTTACAAAACACACTATTAGGTGTGACCCTATTAAAGGATTAAATTGTCATGTTAGTAGTGGCCTTTTTAGAGGTCTTCAAAAACATCCAATCAAAATATCACCTTCATTAAAGGGTTTACAACATGACTATTAGGTCAACCTTGATTAAAGGATTTTACCACCACAATAGTTAGAAAGTAACAGGTAGGTTGATCTGATAAATTACAACTTACTTTTCATGTTTAGATCTCCATTCAACTCAATCCTAGTTCATTGAATGGTCTTCATCAAATTCTCCAACTCTGATCTCTGATCTTCTTAGCAACACCTCAAGCAATCTCACTTTCACCAACTTCTCACTTTTCTTCTACAACTCTTTTTCTTCCACTTATTCTCCAAAAAATTTCTAGTCAACCTATAAAACATCTTGTATGTATCCTTAAATAGACAAGTTTGATATTTTTCCTCTTAAACATAATCGTAGATCTTAGGGTTTGATTAGATTCATTGAATTTGTTCATCATTTTGTCTTTCTTCTTCTTTCGTTAAAACTTCTAGAAACTTCTCATTGAATCTTATCCTTACATTGTTCAACAAACTCAATTCATACATTACATATGCTAGCTCATCAATCCTCATCTTTAACACATTTTTACTATTCTGTAAATTCAACTGTATCATCCTCAAATCTTGATTCTTTCTCAAACTATTAATTTTTGATACTCGATCATCACTATGTTCTTCAGCTTGGTCATCACTAGGTAACTTGATCACTACAGATTTTTCTCACTCAACTTACACTAACATGTTTAGTCATCACTGTGCTTAGTTACTACTTCATTTTACCTTCATCTTGCTTGGTCATTACCATCAATTGGCTAATACTATTTTTCTTGGTTGATACATAAGTTCCTTAATCTTCTGGTTGGTAAAATGCTTAACTTCTTGACTTCTATCAATCATCTCTTCTACACCTTGACTCATATTTCTTCTTCACTTAATACAACGATCAAACAATATTTTATCTTTTCAAATACTAACTAATCAAGTGTTCTTTGTAGTTCCATCATACTTTTGCCTCTTTACTCAACCTCTTTACTATTTCATCTTGTTATCTCTCTTTTCAAATCCTCTTCTTCAATCAAATAATGTGGCACTCTGCACTATTACCAAATGTCTTACGAGTAAGGTTTGACATCAATGATGACATAACAATTATTCCAATTATAGTTCCAACAATCTCCCTCTTTGGTATTGATGGCAACACCTTTAGTTATCATGCAATGGAAAAATTGTTCTCTAGATTTTTGCAGTCAACTCCCTCTATGTTATGTATCAAGTCTTCATTAATATTTTTAGTTTCATTCTAATTCTCATCCATGCAACCTCTAATATTCTCCCTCTTTGCACAGCTATACAACTCTCCTTTTATGATACCAATTGAGACAATTCATTGTAATACTAATTGTATTGACCCCCTCTTTGACATATCGTTCATCCTCTTTAGATATTGGATGGTAACATCATACACATCTCCCTCTTTGACAACAATGCCAAAGACATCATGTAAATATCTTTTTCCTATGTAATAACTGATATTTGAACTATCTCTCCCTTTTTCATATTTGTTTGTCTTTGTCCTTTACATTTATCACCATGTTCTTTCTTGTAGCTTTATCAACTCATGTTACTATCCTTCTTTTCACAACTTTAGGTAGCTTCTAAAGTTTGATCTCTTCCATTAACCTGTAAGATATTCTAATCATAATAATTGATGCATTATTCTATCCTTCTTAGCTTTCTTTAGATAGGGGAATGACCTATAACTTACCTCTTAGATACATAAATGAATCCTTGGGTAATGCCTTAGTCTTCACATATTCCAGTCTTACTTCATTGCCTTGCACTAATTCCCTTAAGTAATGATACTTGACTTCAATTTTTTTTGTCTTTGTTTGCATCATAGGATTATTGGATATGTTTATAGCAATTGTGTTATCACAATTTATTACCAAAGGTTCAATTATCTCTTTCTTTATACCTTTCAATAATTGCTTGATCCACACTATTTTTGAGAAATTAAGTATTGTTACAATTTATTCAGCTTCTATAGTGGATTGTGAAATACAATTTTGCTTCTTACTTGTCCATAAAATTGATCTCCTTCCTAGGAAGAAAACTCCTCCACTTGTACTCTTTCTATCATCAATTTTTCTAGCCCAATCACTATCTGAGTAAATGTTCAACTCAAACTTGTCATTCTTCTTATACCATAAACCATAGTCTTTTGTTCCTTTTAGATATATCAATATCCTTTTCATAGCCATTAGGTGGTTCTCCTTAGTATTAACATAAAATTTTGTATCAATTCCAACAACTAAAGCAATGTCACGTGTGCTATGAACAACATATTATAATTTTCCAATCATTGACCTATACAATGTCTGATTTACTTTAGCATAATCATTATTCTTTGATATTTTATGTCCAATAGTCATATGTGTTCAAACTAGTCTTGAATCTTCCATTCCAAAGGTCTTTAGTATCTCCTTGGTATATTTGATTGTGTAATGTGTATACCTCCTTTCATTTGATACACTTGCAAACCAACAAATAATTTTATCTCTCCAAACCTTGACATCTCAAATTCTTTTTTCATCTCATTGGAAAATGATTTGAAAATTAAATAATTTCCTCCAAATATGATATCATAAAAAAAAATTTAGATAATAATATCTTATCCTCATACTTACTTTTCAAATATAGATTGTTGTTATCATTAATTCTTGCAAAACCAATTCTCACCAAATATGCATGTAATCTTTCATACCATGCCCTAGGGGCTTATTTCAAACTATACAATACTTTGTGCAACTTACATTCCATGTTCTTCTTGCCAGGTTCAACAAATCCTTCATGTTGTTTAATGTAGACTTCCTCTTCTAAGATTTCATTCAAAAGTGCAAATTTGACATCGATTTGATATACCTTAAATTATTTGTAAGAACCATATGAAATTAATATTCTTACTCCTTCCAACCTTGCAACTGGAGAAAATGTCTCTCCATAGATAATTCCTTTCTCTTTTTGATATCCCTTGCAAACCAATCTTGCTTTGTTCCTTGTGACTTCACCTTTCTCATTCAACTTGTTTCTAAATACCCACACAGTTCTAATCACATTCTTATTTTTTTGCCTTGGTACCAATTTCCATGTATTGTTCATCTCTATTTGATAAATCTCCTCATTCATTTCTCTAATCCAATCTTCATTCTCTAATGCATCTTCAACTATTCTCAGCTCAAACTCACATATTAGACATATATCATTCTTCAACTTGTTTATTGTTTCTTGTCACAAGTCTTGAATCTTTGTCTCAAATGATTTGATTAGGTGAGTGGTGTCTTCTCACATATTTTGATAAAATAGGTACAAATATTCTTTCTCTTTTTTGTAGTTCACTTGGTCTAGCTTGGTCATCTTCTCTAGGTATTTCCTATTATAACTTGGCTTCCTCTATCTGATATATAGTCTCCTTTATCTATGACTCAACTTTTATAGCCTAATGTTTGGCATCATGATGATGCTTGATAGATCTTATTTTTTGTAACTCGGGAGTGCCTATTTGTTGATTCTTAACATCCTCTTTATCTTGTTCAGGCAAAGTACTTGGTTCTCAATCATAGATGTATACAAAGTTTATGTAATCTTCAGGTTCCTTCTTGCATTCATCTTCATTCTTTTTTGCAAATTCATCAACTCTAACATTTTCACTTTCCACAATTTTGTTAGTGTTAATATTCAAATACTTGTATGCCTTTCTCTTAGTGGAATATCCTAATAATATACCTTCGTCACTTTTTGCATCAAGTTTTTCATTCCTTGAATCCTTCAATATATAACACTTTCTTCCAAATACTTTAAAATATTTGACATTAGGTGCATAGCCATACCATAGTTGAAAAGGGGTTTTGTCTATAAGTTTCTTTACTTTATCTTGGTTAAGTGTAGAAACAATGGTACTTACAACTTCTCTCTAATACTTTTGTAAAACACTCTTTTCCATCATTAGTGTTCTTGCACATTCCATAATTGATCGGTTTCTTCTTTCAGCTATCCCATTTTGTGGTGGAATCCTTGGTGCAAACATTTTTCTTTTAATTCCTTTGTCATTGCAAAATGTATTGAACTCCTCGGATATGAACTCACCTCCTTATCTAATCTCAAGCATTTCAGAATTTTACCTATTTCCTTTTCAACTCTAGCCAAATACCACCTAAATATTTGAAAAGCATCAGCTTTTCCTTTGTGAAACATCACAATCATCATTCTATAGAAATCATCAACACAAGTAAAAGTACTTGTCACCATAATAACTTTGCACTCTAATAAGAACACATAAATCAATATGACCCAACTCCAAAATATCATCAAAAGAATAGGTCTTTCTCTTGAAACTAGATTTTGTCAATTTTCCCATTTGACATTGTTTGCATCTTACGAATGTTTACCAAATCATCAAAGTTCACATGACATAGCCTCTTATGCCATAACCAAACATCTTCAAATTGTGCAAATAAACCTGTATTTTTAGATAGGTCTAGATAGAACAAGTTACCTCCCTTTCTCTCCACTTCTAATCAATTCACAAGTAGCATCATAGAAATTTACCTTCTTGTTTTGAAATCCAACTTAGTATCTTGAACTATTTAGTTGTGCCACACTCAATAAATTTTATTTTCATCCATCAACCCAATATGTGTTGCCACATATGATCTTGTCATACAATAAAATACATCGTTTACCTTTCACATAACATGTTGCATAATTTACAAACTTAGCACAACTTCTATTATAGTCTTATGCTTTTCAAACTTACTTGTATCACCAGTCATATGATGTGAGCAACCATTATCAATTATCCATTTATCATTACTAACATGTGAAATAAGAGTACTTTCCTCAAACTTTTCATCTTCATTAGATTTATCTTTCATTGAAACATAAACAAATTCTTCATCATGTTCATCAGAATCATTTATGAACCATCTTCTTCAACAATGTAACATGGTTTTTTACCTTTTCCCCTGTAGTCTTTGTTACCTCAGTTGAATCTATCATCTCTCCTTCCTTGGTATTTATTGTCTTTCCTTTCCTCCTTTTCATCTCTGTCAGGACACCTTGCAGCAATATAACCTTGCAGCAATATAACCAACTTTATTACATGTAAAATAGGTTATAGTAAGTTTACCTTTGTATTTCTCGTTTCCTCTTGGTAGCATTCTTTCCATTAATGCTTCTAGATCTTCAAGGTCATCATCTGATTCATTATCACTATACTCTTTGAACTTTTTTCTTCTTTTATATCCATCAAGGATCAGTTAATACTTGAAAGTAGATTCAACACTACAAGGCGTATAATTATCAAAATTTCACAATTCAAATGCAGTGAGTCTACCAATTAGATTATCCAATGTCAAGTCATTACTAGGTGTACATCTTAGTTCTTGTATTGCAAATACTCTAATGGGATAAATAAGAAGTAAATTTCTTAATACCTTATTCTACACAGTATCTTCAATTTTTTTTGCTCCATTGTCTCTAATTGCATTCACCATTTTTTTGATTTGGCCATAATACTGGGCAAAAGTTTATCCTTCTTTCATTCTCATGTCATCAAACTTGCCTCTCAAACTTTTAGCTTTAGCCCTTAACACATTTTTGTGCCAACTTGTCCCATATTTTCTATGTAGTATTGCAATCCTTCACATCATCACCCTCGGCATAACTTAGGGAAGATGACATATCTATCATCATTTGATTGTGCTCCTCCTTTTATTTTACTTGCTTAATTGTCATGGGTCTAGGAGTTCTATGTATTCGTTATCCAAGTAGTTGTTAGCATGAATGTTGATGGTATTCCTTCGCTAGAGTATCTTAAGTATTGCTAGAGTATTGGGAGATTGTTTACATGATTGACATGTTGCATTCATGATTGTGTTTGTCATTGATGTCAACATAATATGATTTCTGTAAAGACTAGCAAAGTAGGAAATATATATTGAGGTCATATGATTAGAGAATTGATGATTAGATCAAGTGTGGTTAAGGACATATTCCACGTTGTTTTCTAATGACATGCTTAAGTGTACATGAATAAAGTCAAATATATGCAGAAGATGTGGTTGATTTACAAAGGAAAATATATAGATAGAGTTCCTAAGAAGCAATTTCTAACAAATGCTTTGTATCTTCTAACAGAGATATAATCATGATATGTGAAGTTAGGTAGTGATAGTAGATAGGATGATGATGATGTCAATGAGTGCGCAAGGTCTAAGGTCACATGTGAGAGAAATTTTAAAGATTGTGAGTCAACAATATTGTGTAATTGTAAAAATATTAATTAGGAAAGTGTCAAGGCCAACTCAAGGAATTGATTTGAGGACATGGTATAAAGAAAGGTTATTTTCCTTTTGATAAAGTGTGAATGTGATGTGTATGAAGTGTGGATTGTGAAAACAAGAGAAGAGTATTTGGTAAATGCGAGTAAGTGATCCAAGGGATTATTGGATGTGAAATTGGTGTTCAGAAGAAGAGAAGTCTAGTTGATAAGACAAAGGAAGGGGAAGTACAAGTACAATTCATTTCTATTATTCTAAAGGGAATAATATAGAGACCAGTTGGATAGCTTGAGTTCAATGATCTTTCCCTTGAAGCTATTTGGACAGTAGGTCCATCTACCTTCTACAACTCCTAATAGGTTGGCACAACTCCTAGCAAATTTGGAATCTCCTAATAGGGATTCAAAGTCTCATAACATGGACTAATATGTACTTAATGTATTTCATTGACTCCTAATAGGGTTCATCCTCTAACAAGGAACATTTATATTAGTACATCATTTTGTGGGTACCATCCCCACCTATGTTTTCCCTTTGATCAAGGCTTTCTCCAATTAACATATCTGGTATTATTGTATATGAGTATCTTGTTATGGTTGCTAATTATATTTCTCACATGGTTAAGGATTAATAAGGTTGATAACTATTATAATAGTTGTATAATTGATTCACCCCCCAACCTCTCAGTTATATTGGTGGACTTTACTTTCTAATAGTATTATAGTAGAGAATATCCAAGTCTAGATAAATGTAATTTCATTAAGTGTTTCCATGTTGGGAAGTTCTCTTTGTTCAACTTGGGTTCCTTTCTTTTGTACATCTTGACCTTTAGCTTAAGTCCCTTCAAACTTTCCTTACAAGCACCAAAAGCTTTCATACCAATTGCTAGAATGATTATAATAAATGAGAGGGGAGCTAAGTCATTTATCCTCATGTCCAAATGTACCAAATCAATGTTTAACAACTTCAAACCACTTAATCAAACACATAAATACACTTGGTCAATATAGAAAATCATCAGTAATTCAACTTAGTAATATCAGCACTTAGCTCTATGTTTTAGTGTTAGTTAAATTGTAGAAATATATAATAGTAATGAAATGACACATCAAAACAACATTCACACAAGTATGACACTAAGATTTCATGTGGAAATCCAATTAGGAAAAAATCACCAAGTAACATGTTACCACTTGTAGAGCTATGAGATTTAGCATGCAAAGAACATTAACAAGGATTGTAACATTCACAAACCAAAACAAAGCTCACATATAGATTAGACAAAAGAAGGTGCAACAAAGAGTACAAATTGAAGGGAGAGCACCCAAAAAGCCTCCTTGATTATGTAGATGTGTCCAATGATGGGGATGTATGCTCAAACATGCTTCAAGCCTTGAATGGATGAAACATGTTGTATAGGGTGAGTGAGGATTCCTACATGGAAAGGATGTGATTCAATTATTTGATCTCCAAAGGGGCATTAGGACTTAGCATGAAAGTTGATTCCTAAAATGGAATTATGACTTTAGCTTCAAGGGAGGATGATTTGTGAGAGGAGATGGATTTCATTTATAGGCCAAGGATTTGAGGATGGAGGGCCAGGATGGAAAGATGGAGGAAGGATGAGGGGAGGCTAGGATGAAAGGAAAGGGGAGCACATGGATTGTGCTTCTTCAAATCCATATCCTTGTGACAAGTGTCACAAGGGGATTGGGTGTGAGGGGATGGTCAAAGTGAAGGGTCAAAGGGAGTTTTGAAGGAGAAGGAGTGTGGAAGAGGGAGGTAAGAGGCCTTAAAGATTCATTAAAGCATGTAAGAGCCTTAAAGTCTTTTGGATAGGAATGTAAGAGGGATAGGATAGAAGTTTGACTTTGCTTTGGTTTAGGAATTTCTTAACCCTTCATTAAGGTTGTGCACATGCTTAGGCAAGGGAATTAGGATGCAAGTGGCATGTTAGAGGGATGCAAGTGGGCTAGCACTAATGAGGTGGTTTAGTTAGTTGGCTAAGCGGGGTTAGCATGGATGAATGAGTTGGATTTAGCTAATGATAGAGATTTAGGCATAGTTGGGGGTTGGGAATTTGATTTAAAATAATTTATTAAATCAAAAGGGATTTTTGGTATTAGACTAAATAGATATTATGCTTTTATTTAATTTAAAAAGAGAATAGGGATTTAATTGATAATTAGACTTTGGGTTTGTCATTTTATTTCATCAATTGGGTTATAGTTAATTAAATGGATTAATTAACCAAGGGATGGCAATAGATTAATTAAATATTAAATACTTAATTAATAATTCCTTAAGAGATGACTAAATGGGATTACTTAAGTGATGTAATCAAATTTAGGTGTCTACATTTTTCCCTTCTTTGAGATAGTGTTTGAACAATACTATTTCAAAGAAGTGTGAAGATAGAAAACATGAAGAAGATTTGTTAAAGTGAAAAGGTTGCCCCAATATCAATTAGAAAGAAGAGAAATTGAACTATGTGAATCCCTCTTGAGAAGGCAATGAGGAGAGAATATGAGGCCTGACAACTTCTTGAAAAGTATGAGAAACTAGGGCAAGAGGGAGGACTCAAATTGGAGAAGAGATGATTAACAAGGACTCATACTCTTACTATGGGAGAATGAGACAAATTAGAATGATGTACACAAGAATAATCGCATGTTAACAACTTGAGTTTAGGGATGGGAGGTTGACTGGCTATTTTAAAAGGAACACAGGGGGGGTGATGATGGTGAGATGAAGGGGGTGAAGGAATCTATTTAAGCTTGACCGTGGGGGTGTTCCAAAGAGGAGCACCACCATGTAGTTGAGAAATTAGTTTGATATAGGAATATTGGAGATATTCCAAGGTTATGAAGAACATCAAGGCCTTTGCACCAATATTACATAGGACTGACTCAAAACAAACATGCAAGGATTTCCCAAGCATCACACATGAATCTCAGAGAAATCAGAGTGGAAATGACACTGGTAATCCACATGAAAATGATATTTCCCAAGTGTATCATGTAACTACAAGTGATCACATGTTTGGAACATGCAAGGGTCACATCCAACTAACTCACAAGAAGAAAAATAAAGAGATGAAAGACCCGATCAAAACCTTGCTCTCAAGTTGCCCCATTCACAAGACACCATGATATAAAAGATCATGGCAACCTTGAGGAGGGAACAACCAAATTGCTTGGAAAAGATAATCAAGAACCAAAATTGAAATCCAATATCAAAAGAAAGAGTAAATTCATAGAAAATAACTTTTTCCAAAGAGATCAGTAGGATGAGAGATGTACAAACCAAGATTAGATGAGAGGAATTCTATATCCTACAAGGATCTATCAATGGTATCTAGAGTGGTGATGGGATTTAAGAAAATATAAGCTTTTAGGACAATGCTTGGATGAAAAAAGATCTCACATGAGGACTTTCTGAAATGCATAGCTAGGAAAACTATAGATTTTGATCAAACGTGAATTGACATGAAGAGGTGAGAGATGTATAATAGGACTAAGCTAAGGATTGGCACTCAAGGAATATGCAACTAATGGACCAAAGTATTTACAAGGGATTATTGCACAAAATCTTAGTATGATAGGATAGTTGAAGTGATTGGATATAGTACGATGTAAAAAATCTCAAGATGAGGATATAGTGGAAAAATCTCAAAGGATGAGGAGATAGAGTGAAAAGATGAGGATGAGAAGATAGAGGATGAAGAGATAACGTGATAGAGAAGCTCAAGATAAGAAGGTAGTGGATAAGAAGATTGGGGTGAGGAGATAGCAGGAAAAGCTCGAGATGAGGAGATAGAGGGAAAACATGGACTGATGGTGGGTAGGGTGATATGGATAGGGGAATGATATACTTTAAGACAAGGAGTGGGAAGGATGCATCCCAATGATGATAATTGGATTATGACCAAGGTTTGCAACAAGATTGGACAAAAGATTAAGAATGTGATTGGATGAATTGAAAGATGTGCAATTGGATGGTGCATTTCATGGTAGATTTCTAGGAGCATTTAGGATATGAATAGATGACACTGGGGTACATGGGGATATCCTAGAACTAGATGCTAATGACAAGGGATGTACCAGGTGATAGAAATATGGAGGTGATTATTGGGATATTTAAGGATAGATGAGAATAGGAATGGTGGATAGAAGGATTTAAGAAGAGGAATTTGAAAAGATGGGGATTAGGAGATTAATGGTGTCAAGGATGACTAGATAGAAATGGGACTAGAATGGGGAGATGGAAAGATGGACACAATATGGTCTTCAAGGAATATAGTGCCCCCAATTATTATATGTCATTCATGAGGAGGTCTTTATGAGGGGTTTGATAGGATGGAAGGTTGGACAAGGAGGTAGATGGAAGCTAGGATGGGAAGGTGAATGAAGTAAAGGGTAACTATGATGAGAAGATGAGGCTAATGGAGGAACTATATGGGAGAAAGAATGGGTGGATAAAGGATAGGTGCATATAAGCTGGCAATGGGGAAAGGGGTGTCAAAGAGGTGACCAAAAGCATGCATCTGGTTGTGGCCTTTAATTTTTATCAACATCTGAAGGAGGGAGGAGGTGAAATGGATAATATGTTGGTATGGTGGGATGAGATGGATATGGTGGGTTTTGGAACTTGCCTTCAAGTGTGTATAACATTTGTATGTAGAGATTACACATGGTTCTTGTTTTCCAAGTTTTCATCACGATCCTTGTCCAAGGTGCTTGAAATGCTAAGTTTGCATCAGTGGACGCTTGTTTTTCTTTACTTTCTTTTTTGCTTTTTCACTTTTTTCACTTTTTCAATGGATTTTACTCATAGATGTTGGTAGGATGGGTAGGAGTTGGTAGATAATGGATGGTTGTGGTAAATGGATGAGGAAAATGGAAAGATCATCATTGGCACAAACCTTGAAAGGGGATGAAGTAGCAAGAAAGATGGTGTTGAATGAGATTAAGGAGAAAATGGAGTAGGAGAAAAAGTAAACTTGGAAGATGGAGGATTGGAAGTGTAGGATAAGAAGCATAAGGACTACAAGTGAATTGGGGGGATGGAGGATGTGTATATGGAGATTTGGATAAATTATGAATGGATGAGGCTTTTGGAGTAGCAAGAATGGATGCCAATTGAGATTTTTCTTTGAGATGCATTTCTTTTATGAGCATCCTAGGTATCCATGTGATTTTTCCCTTTTTCAACTTGGGCCTTTATTGCCTTTTGACTTTGTCTTTTGTTTGGATCAAATGTTTCTCTTATTGAACATGTACTTTAGATGGGACATGTTGATACTAGAATTTTTGTGGATTTTTGGATTTATGCTTTTTAATTTTGGCATCCAATTTGCTTGTATTAGCCATGGTATGAAATGAGCATGAAGGATATGGAGGTATAATGGATGGAATGATAGAATTTTAAGGTTGGAAGGAATTCAAGGATGAGTGTCTTTGATGATCTAACTTGTGGATATGAGGGGATGCAGTGATGGATTGGAATACATGATATGGATGTATATAATTTCCCAAAATGGATGGAGGGAATGAAGGATAATGACCTAAAATAAATAGAAGTGAGGAAGGAGTAGGTACCAAAATAGATGGAGGAGATAAAGGATTCGGATAAGGTATATAAGGACCCAAAATGGATGGAAAGGATGGAGGATTTAGATAAGGGATATAGTGACCCAAAATGGAGGGATGGAAAGAAGTAGTAGGATAAGGGCCCAAAATAGATGTGGAATAAGATGGATGGGAACTTTGGGGTGAAGATGGAAGGACTTGGGACCACAAAGGGATAGAAGGGATACCAAAATCTAGAGATAAACTATTATTTCTTTCTTCAATATGATGTGCATTATTTGGAACATAATATGTGAGTCCATTAGTAGGTGAAGGAGCTAGAGTTTTGGATATGATAGTTAGGTTTTCTTCTATATATCTATTGCCATGGATTATAGGGGATGTACAATCATGAAGAAGCAAGGATGGAAGGATAGGGTCTTGATTTGGGTGGAGGGAGGATAATAGCTCTTAAGATAGAGTAGGTATAATGGTAGAATTTGGATATAGAGGTGGCTACTCTTTGGATGGCATGAATGGTAAAAGTGGATCATGTAGGGGAAAGAAGGGGGGTGGTGGGATCTCAAGATATTGTACATGGCATGGTGGGATCTTCTTTTATGCCATCGGATATTTCAACATGCTTTGGGACAAGATCTTGATAGGATTGGATTGGAGTGGGTGGTGCAATAAGAGACATGTACATATGGTTTCTTTAAGTGAGGTAGATGGGTGGGTGGGATTTTCTTCAATGGGGATGAGTTGATGGGGGAGGGACTCGTTAGCTCCATTACATGGGATTTGGGTAATTCTAGGAGGAGGAGATGTGGAGGGGATTTGGAGGGATTTTATGGATGGGAGGTAAGAGATGGAAGGGGATCGATACATGCGGTGGATGAAATAGGGATGATAGCAATGGGATGATGGGTTTCCTTTCAGTTTCCTTGTAAAACTCTTTGGAGACATGTGCATTGGATTGGGAAGAGTAAGGGATTTTGGTGATGCATTCTATAACTAGGATTAATTAGAGGATTTGGAAATTGGTTTAGAGGATATAAAGATGGTGGGTTTGGACTAGGGATGTATCTAGTAGCAAATCTCTGGAAGGGTGGAGATTAGGATATGAAGGTGGATGAATATGGAGGAATGACAAGCATATGAGGGGAATATGTGGGTGTGATATTGGAAGGAGGTGTGGATGAGGGAAATAAGGGATTTCCCATGTCAAAGGTATGATAAGGAATACTAGTAGTTATGTATGGAGGCATGATGGAGTAGTTTGGAGGAATGTTTGGATTTTGGAGGATGTTTGGAGGAAGATATATAAGGCTTGCAATATACCCATCATGGTCAACAAGACCTTCATCATCATTGGAATCAGAGTGAGTGGAAGAATAGGTGGGGCGACCAAACTCATCATAATAGAGTTGTGACATCATGTTTTGATGATGATTTGGATAGGGATGAAGGATGAATATGGATGAATGCTAAAGCTTATATTAAGATAAAAAGTAAGCTCATAATGGTATTTAGATGAAGCTCATAATAGGAGGAAGGACTAACTCCAAGGAAGATGGAAATAGGGAGGGAAATGAGGAAAACTCAACTAGTTAGAATATGGAGAAAAAGAAGACTTGATGGAAGACTTTAGAAATGATGATACTAGGGGAAGACAACATAGGATAATAGAATGGATACAATTAAGATGAAAATGATCTTGGAAGCTTGGATGAATCTCTGATGAGGTGGTGACTATGCTAATTATGCCCAAGTTTGACTTTGAGAAAATGTTTTTGGATCAAGTGAATAAGAAATCCCTCAAAGACAAAGCAACTTTGAGGGATAAAATTAATGGATCTCTTTTTGGCAACAAGGCAATTTGATAGCCAACTTTGACAGATGTGTACATTCAACAAATGTTTTCCATGAGGTCATTTTAAGCACGCTTTATCCCTAAGGTCATTTTGGATTTAATATAATGCTATAAGGGTAGCTACTAAGTTGGTTCATAATTAGATCCGTGGAGTCATCCAAATGGTTGTTATGTACATGAATCACTTAAGAATCTATTTTGCCCATGCTAAAATCATGGGAAAGTTTTCCAAACTCAGGCTACCATTAGAAATGCACCACCCAAACTTACCAAATGGAGAAGAAGTTTACCTTTTTTCTCATTTATATACTAACCTAAGGATTTTAATCGTTTGGGCTTCTATCCAAAGGGGACACATTTCCCAAAGGATAATGAACTTGCCAAAAGCACTCCTAGGTTATTGTGAATGATCTTGCTAACTATTAGAGTAATTAGATATTTATTAATTAACTCTAGTCTACTTAAGCTAAACTTTAGGCATCTAATAATTAATTTCTTTTATTAGTTTTAATGATGGACTTTTTCTCTAGAAGGTGTCATTTTATGGCACTCTTTTGCCTCAATAGTTGTTTGATCATCAAATTTGGGCTCATCACTTGCTGACATCAGCACCACATCAGTATTGCATCAACATTCATGTCACCTCATCGAGCTCTGTTTTGACCTACCTTTGCATTTTTTCTCATATCTCAAGTATATGGACTCCATTTTTTGCAAATGAGATATCATCAAAAAGCTGGTTTCGAGCCCATCATAATGATATAGTTAGTTTTCAATTTTGATGCTTTTTTAATGGGTTTTTCTTCTATCAAAGTCAAGAGTTCAGTTTTGCACTTTAGGAGACATATCTTGAGCATCTGATCTCCAATTTGAGAATTCTTTATATCATTGGAAAGGTCTTTCTAAAATCTTTCTAGTGATGCTAGTTGTTTTTCCAAATTCTACTCTAGGTACATTCTATTCGATCTTTTGCAATTTTGCTATTTGGTGGATAACTTGGTTGTTTCAAGTTTGGGGATCGATTTCTTTGTTTTAGATGATTCATCATGTCTTATACTATCTATTTTATTTGTCTTATGTCTCTTATAGTCTATTTAGACATCATTTGAATGCATTCTTGCAAACACACTGATATAAACTATCATATTGCATCTATATTTTTGTTTAAGTTGTTTTGCCTTGTCTTGCCTTTTGATTCGAGTAATGTCATATGAGGACACTCATGTAGATTATTTTATTCTTGGGATTCATTGTGTGTTGTGTCTTATTGTACATGCACTACTCTGATAAAGTGCTATGAGGGGTTGATGTTTTGCTTTTGTTTTCCATCTTCCTTTGTCTAGTGAGTGTCCCTTCCATTACATTAGCCTCATTACATGTCTGAGACCGATCACCTTAGTACACACATATGTACTATTTTGTTCATCTTGACTGTGGTTCCTTGACTTGCATTTCTTTTGGCCCACTTTTTCAGTATTCTGTCACCTCACCCTTGTCTGCATTGGGAGGATTTTTCTATTGTTTCTCGTGCTTCCTTGGTTCAATTGATCAGCTCTTTATAGGCTTTGGTGTTTCATGCCCCCTATATCTTTTAGTTCAATTGTTTTCCTTTGTGTGCCTCCTGAGTCGATGTAGATTACAGTCTTCTCCACCTAGTCAGGTTTTATTTCAGAGGAGGTTCTTCATATCAACAATTACTTGTCGACAGAGCTTTGCAACTTCTACATGCTTCATTGATGCTCTTCATGATCATCTCTTGTTCCTATCTTCTAGGACATTCTCTAGTTTGAAGGCTTCTCCAGTCCTTCACTAGTTTCTTTTAGCATGTTTTTCATCTCTTTTTGGAGTATGGTTTTTCCCATGTGGTTTTCTCAATTTCTCCTCTTTTCAGAGATTTGGTTTTGCTTGGGTACCTCATCAGGCCTTGTTTGTTGGGACCCATTTTTACTTTCAGTAGTAGTTTCTAGATTTTTAGCTACTCCCTAAGTTTATCTTAGGGGAGGTGTTAGATTAATTACATATTTTCTAATTAACTCTAGTCTACTTAAGCTAAACATTAGGCATCGAATAATTAATTTCTCTTATTAATTATTATGATGCAACCTAGGTTAGACCATTTTAGGGTTTTGATCTCCTTTATAAGGATAATCTCTCATTGTAAAAATTCAATTAAGAACCAAGATTAATTCATTTTTTATTATAGAAATCTACTTTTTTGCTCATCAAGAATGTCTCATCTATGGATCTGGCAATTTCTACCTCCATAGTTTTTTGCTTCTCTCTTCTGTAATAGGTGTTTGCATGTAGCTGATTCTTGGGAGCTGTGGGATTGATCATTCATCAACTTCAACACTAACAATTTTTGATACACATGTCATGTATTTAAAGGGTTTCTACTTTGAAAGAAATAAAGGATAACTCAATGATGTGTTAAAAGACACAATCTTAACACTTTGTTCATTCTATTTTTTAAGCTTTTAGTTTTTTCCTATCTATGATTTGAAGACACTTGTGATTAACATGAAAGGTTTATTCCAACTTGACATTGATGGTCAAAAAAATAAAATAATTCAGCATAATAAACCATTTGCGTCAAAGTTTTGAAAAGGATGGGAATAAGAGCAATTTTCCTTTAGAGCATTCATGATTTTTTTTTTTTTTTTTTAAAGCCCTAATTTGAAGTGTTTGGAATATTCGTTTTAAGCCCAAAATTAAATGTGGGGTTCTTTTATCCTTTTTAAGCATTAGAGAATTGTTTGATTTGTATGCATTCATCTCAGATAAGTGTTTGTTGATTTCTTTAAAACATTCAAGATTGAATTTTGGTTGAGTTTTAGCCATTTGCATTCAAGATTTGATTGATAATTTTGTTAGGCCCAATTTGAAGTTTGATTTCATTAAACCAATGTTTTAAACATGCAAAGTGAATTCTTTCAACACAAAATAAAACTCAAGCAAAACTTGCAAGCACAATGTTAGTAAAATACTAGTTTCCCCACTTGCACAAATATGAAATGCATAGTCAGATCTATAGGATTTTGTAGTTTTGTAAATGTGCTATAGAAAACATCACATGTGTTATAGAACCTATCTAATGTGCTACACAAACTATCAAATGCACTACAAGATTTATCAAATGCGCTAAAAAAGTTGTCAAATGTGCTAAAAGAACAATCAAATGCACTAAAAAAGCTATCAAATGCGCTAAAACAATAGTCAAATGTGATGAAAGAGCTATCAAATGTGCTAAAACAACTTTTAAGTCTTACGATGCAATAGTGAGTGTGAAAAGTGCATAATATGTAAATGCGCTATGACATTTAGTAGATGTGCTATAAATGCATAGATGCACTAACAAACTAGTCATTACATTGTTAAAACTTTAAAATGTGTTATTTAAGGTTTTAAATGCATTGTTCTAATAACCAAATGTGTTGTTTAAACCAATAGATGTCCTATGGAAGTATCCACTAAGCACTACAAAAAAGTGCAAATGTGCTAAAAAAGTCACAAATGTGCTCCAAGAAGCAGTATATGCACTAAAATGGTAAAAAAGGAAATCCACTTGGGCTATTTGAAGGATTTTTAAGCAATTTCAAAAATTGTAATGTAGGGATCCATCTTTTAAGCATGTTTCCAAGCCTATACAAACGATAAAAATACTCACACAACACTAAAAACCATCAAATGTTAGATTGTTAGCTCGCAAGAAAAAAGAAGGATAAATTGGATGAATGAATGATCCATTTGTGGGGTCCCACCGGGCGTGCCAAAATGTAGAGCTATGAGATTTAGCATGCAAAGAATAGTAAAAAATATGTGTTGTTTAAACCAACAGATGCCCTATGGAAGTATTCACCAGGCACTACAAAAAAGTGCAAATGCGCTAAAAAAGTCACAAATGTGCTCCAAGAAGCAGTATATGAGCTAAAATGGTAAAAACAGAAATCTGCTTGGGCTATTTGAAGGATTTTTAAGCAATTTTCAAAAATTGTAATGCAGGGATCCATCTTGTAAGCATGTTTCCAAGCCTATACAAACAACAAAAATACTCACACAACACTAAAAACCATCAAATGTTAGATTGTTAGCTTGCAAGCAAAAAGAAGGATAAATTGGATGAATGAATGACCCATTTGTGGGGTCCCACTGAGCATGCCAAAATGTAGAGCTATGAGATTTAGCATGCAAAGAATAGTAAAAAATATTGTAATATTCACAAACCAAAACAAAGCTCACATATAGATTAGACAAAAGAAGGTGCAAAAGAGAGTACAAATCGAAAGCAGAGCACCCAACAAGCCTCCTTGATTGTGTAGATGTGTCCAATGATGGGGATGTATACTCAAATGTGCTTGAAGACTTCAATGGATGAGAGCCTTAAAATGGATGAAACATGGTTTATAGGGTGAGTGAGGATTCCAGCATTGTAAGGGTGTGATTCAATGATTTGTTCTCCAAAGGGGCATTATGACTTTGCATGAAATTTTATTCCTAAAATGGAATTAGGAATTTAGTTTCAAGGGTGGATGATTTGTGAGAGGGGAGGGGTTTCATTTATAGGCAAAGGATGTGAGGATGGAGGACCAATATGGAAGGATGGAGGAAGGAGGAAAGAAGGCTAGTATGCAAGGAAAGGGGAGCACATGGATTGTGCTTCTTCAAATCCTTTGCCTTGTGACAAGTGTCACAAGGGAATTAGATGTGAGGGGATGGTCAAAGTGAAGGGTCAAAGGGATTTATGAGGGAGAAGGAGTGTGGAAGAGGGATGTAAGAATCCTTAAAGAGTCATTAAGGAATGTAAGAGCCTTAAAGTCTTTTGAATAGGAATGTAAGAGGGATAGGATAGAAGTTTGACTTTGCTTTGGTTTAGGACTTTCTAAACCCTTGGTTAAGTTTGTGCACATGCTTAAGGAAGGGATTAGGCTTAGATTAGTGGGAATTAGGATGCAAGTGGCATGTTAGAAGGACAAAAGTGTGCTAACACTTATGAGGTGGTTTAATTAGTTGGCTAAGCAGGGTTAGCATTGGTGAATGGGTTGGATTTAGCTAATGATAGGGATTTAGAGATAGTTGGGGGTTGGGAATTTGATCCAAAATGATTTATTAAATCAAAATGGATTTTTGGTATTAAATTAAATATATATTATGCATTTATTTAATTGAATAGGAGAATAGGGATTGAATTGATAACTAGACTTTAGGCTTGTCATTTGAATTTATCAATTGGGTTATAGTTAATTAAATGAATTAATTAACTAGGGGTGAAAATAGATTAAGTAAATATTAAATACTTAATTAATTATGCCTTAGGAGATGACTAAATAGGATAACTTAAGTGATGTAATCATATTTAGGTGTCTACAACACTTTTTCACTTTTCTAAAGTGAGCTTGTATAAGAGCCAACCTTGTTATAAGTTATAAAACACACTATTAAGTGTGCCCCTATTAACAAATTTAATCACCCTATTAGGAGTGGCCTTTTTAAAGGTCTTTAAAAATATCCCATCATAATGTTACCTTGATTAAAGGGTTTACAACATGATTGTTAGGTCAACCTTGATAAAAGGATTTTATGCCACAATGGTTAGAAAGTAACAAGTAGGTTGATCTCATAAATTGTAACTCATTTTTCATGTTAAAGTATCCATTTAGTTCATTCATGGTTCATTGACTGGTCTTCATTGCATTCTCCATCTCTGATCTCTGATCTGCATGGCAACACCTCAAGCAATTTCACTTTCACCAACTTTTCACTTTTCCTTTGTATTTCTTGATCTTCAACTTATTCCTCAAAAATCCACCAACCAACCAACAAAATATCTCTTACACCTCCTTAAATAGATAGGTTTAATCTTTTATCATTTTAACATAATCATAGATCTTAAGGTTTGATCAAATTCATTGAATTTGTTCATCATTTTGTCTTTCTTCTTCTTTCCTCGAAACTTCTCATTGAATCTTAGCCTTAGATTGCTCAACAAACGCAATTCATACATTAAATATGCTAGCTTATCAATCCTAATCTTTAACACTTTTTGACTATTCCATAAATTCAAATATGTCATCCTCAAATCTTGAGTCTTTCCCAAATAGTTAACTTGCTAACAATTGGTCATCACTATATTCTTTAACTTGGTCATCAGTAGGTAGCTTTGTTACTACTAATTTGTCTCACTTAGCTTACACTGACATGCTCAGTCATCACTATGCTTAGTTAGTACTTTAGTTTACCTTCATTTTGCTCAATCATTACCATCACTTAGCTAATATTTTTTTTCTCAAATGATACTTAAGTTCCTTAATCTTCTACTTGATAAAATGCTTAACTTTATGACTTCTATCAATCATCTCTTCTACACTTCAACTCATCTTTCTTCATTACTTAATACAATGATCAAACAACATATTATTTTTTCAAATACTAACTGATCAAGTGTCCTTTGTACTTCCATCATACTTGCTCCTCTTTACTAAACCACTTTACTATTTCATCTTGTTATCTCTCTTTTTAAATCCTCTTCATCAATCAAATAATATGGAACTCTAAAAACTATTAGAAAATGTCATACCAATAAGGTTTGACATCAATGACAACATAACAATTGTTCCAATTTTAGTTCCAACATCAAACTTTCAAGTTTGATTTGGAAAAAAAAATTGTCTCAATTTTGACTTCCACTCAATATAGAAAAATTTACAGTTAAAATTCATGGAAATGATGCAATGGTGAGGTTAGATCTTTCTCAAGGAACTCTCAATAGATGTTGATATTCTAGGTCTGAATTGTAGCCCTCCAAAATGTGAGAGAAATAATGCTCTCCAATGCCTAACCAATAAATTCTCCTTTGGCTCTGATACCATGTAAAAATTTACCTAAGGCAAAGAATGAAAAAACCAAGATCTAGAAGATCAATTGATAGCACAAGAGAGACAAAACCACAAGATCAAATGAATGATTCAATATTGATCAAATTATTATGGGTAATGAATACAGTACATGTGGATGTGCCTAAATATATATGCAATACAAGATGACTAGGGGCCATGCAAGTGATAAGCATTACAACTGAGTACATGTCCACCAAAGGTGGACTATACTCTATTGTGCATGAAATTGTGTGCAGCAATGAGAGGATAAGAACAAAAAGTTGTATCACACAAAGAGAGGTGTGAGACAACGTGTGCTCAAATAAAGTGCAAACTCCTATGTATCTACATGACAACTAATATGAAAATGCATTATCCTAAGTAAACTTAAGTAAAGTGTAATTAGTAATATTTAATTACGCCAACAAATTTAAACCGAGACTCATGTTCTTACAATTGTAAGATGGATGCCAAGGCAACCATAACATCAACTGCCTTAGTTTTGGCTTGAGGAATTTGTTGAAAGGTAATTAAAAAGGTGAAATACTTCCTCAAAGAATCAATCAAATTCCTCTAGGGAATCAACTTGTCATCCTTAGTTTATTGATTTGATTTATGACAAGTTGTGAGTCTACAAATATATGTAGCTCTGTGATTCTCCGTTCAATAGCCATCTTGATCCCATTTGTAAGAGCCTCATATTATGCTATGTTATTTGTACAAGGTAATAATAACTTGTAGGATTTAGGAAGAGTGTATCCATGGGGTCCAATAACAAAAATGCTAGTACCAATCCCATTTTGAGTATGGCATCCAACTAACAACATCTTCCAAGTCCTTTTAGTAACATACATGATAGATGAATTTGGAAAGTCTATTTGCATAGGAGCATTGTCTTCAAGCAAGAAATCAATAAGTTGATCTACAATAGATTGTACTTTTATAGTTTTACGTTTGACGTACTGAATGTAAAATTCAAAAAGAATCATCATCCATTTAGCAAGTCGACCAATGAGTAAAACTTTACTTAGGAGGTACTTAAGAGGGTCAATTTTGGCAACCAAGTGTGTAGTATGAACTAGCATATAGTGTCAAAACTTATGGGATGCAAACACTACAACAATAAAATCTTTCTCAATATTGTTGTAGTTGACCTCATAAGCAATTAAAGTTTTTCCAATATAATAGTTAGCTTGCTCCTTTTCATTTTCATCATGTTGTGCTAATAATGCCCCTAGGGAAGTAGTTGTAGTTGAGATGTACAAAATTAAAGGCTTTCCTAGAATAGTAGGCATGAGAATAGGAGACTTAGCAAAATATTCCTTGACTTGATTAAGACTCTTTTCACATTCTCCATTTCAAATACATGTAGACCCCTTATGCAAGTTTATGTTGAAGGGTTGTGATCTATCAGTCCGCAGGGAAATAAACCTCCTTATGGATTGAAGATGCCCTTGAAAACTTATTAATTGACTAATATTGCAAAGAGGGGGATTTCTATGTTTTCTTATACCTTTTTAGGATCAACCTGAATTCCCTTGGTAGATATTATGTAGCCTAGAAATTTACCAGAGGTGACACCAAAGGCACATTTCTTAGGATTGACCCTAGGCTATTTTTTTTAATATGGTCCAATATCAAATTCAAGTCATCTAAATTAGTATTCCTTTTCTTAAACTTGGTCAAAGTGTCATATGCATATTCCTCCATGTTTTTATGCATCATTTTATGAAAAATTAATATCATAGCCCTTTGATATGTAGTACCAACATTTTAAAGCCCAAACGATAGGACATTCTAGAAAAAGGTGCCCCATGCACAAGTGAAAGAGGTATTCTCTTGGTCTTTAGGAGCTATCTTTATTTGGACAGTTTCTTGGTCTTTAGGAGCTATCTTTATTTGGATATATCCCAAGAACCCATCCATTAAGGAGTACATCTCATAGTCTGTAGCCATTTTTACTATCATGTCAATATTAGGGAGTGGAAAAAATTATTCTTAGGGCAAGCTTTATTTAGGTCTCAAAAGTCAATGCACACTCAAATGGGTTTAGCATGCTTTTAAATAGGTACAATATTGGAGATTTATTATGTGTAGTCTATAGATCTTATGAATTTTGCACTCAATATCTTTTCTAATTCGAATTTCACCAGGAGGGAAATATGCAGATGCATATTTCTCAATTTTTGCTTAATGGGTTTGACACTAGGAGCTATAGAAAGATGATGCATGATAAGAATAGTATCAAGACTAGGCATGTCTTCATAGGTATAAGGGAAGTTTTATTAGAAGTCTTATTGGGAAACACAATACTGAAAGGGTGGGTGAATTAGGATCTATACAAGTTTTCACTTCTAGAACCAAAAAACAGATTAACTACATTCACTCCTAATACATCTCATATCTTATATCAAATACCACATGCTCATAAATTGTAAAACTAAAATGAAATCTATCTAAGCATAACATCCATCAACATGAAAATTTAAAATCATAACACAAAGATTTTGGTAACCCAGAAACCCTCCAAGGTGAAGGTAAAATTGGGGTGGGGATGACACCCACAAATCTTTATTGCTACAACAACAAAGTTTTCCTATTAGGGCTAAAATTTGATCACTTTTGATGATCTACCTTATGAGGGGTTTGCTTAGTTAAAATCATTAAAAGATTGATAAGTCTACCTTGATTAAAGGATTTAAACTTACAATGAAGTAAGCACTCTCTTAGGAGATTTAACAAGGTTTGTTAAAACCACTTTGTTAAGAGATTTGTACTGATACACTGGTTAGAATGTCTCAGTAACTGATCCTTTGGTCTACTTTATGAAACTTATTACAAATCTTCTCTCTTCTATGTCTAATATGATCTCCTAACTATTTGTCTCTATTATGCCCTTCATTGCTAGGTTTCTATGTCTAATCTATGTATCAAACTTAGCCTTCCTTTCTTTTTCCTTAGCTTTTTTGTACATTTACAAACTTTCTTCATATCCCTCCACACTCCTTCTCCTTCCATTATGATTTAGGGTTAGATCCTTTCTTAAATAGATAATTGTAGAGGATTCTAGATCATAATCAACGATCTAGAATGCATTATTTTATTGTTTAACCATTCTAATTTTCTAATTGGTTAATTTATCTTTATTGGGATTAATACCCTCTGATAAAACATGTAATTATCTCCTTAGTTTTCTCTAAAATCTATAAATTTTGTATATAAGTTGGCCAAAATGATTTACATAGGTGTTTGTGCAATTACAAACACGTGCCAAAACTGTTTTACTCGGCAATTAAATGTTCTGACGCTCGGTCACAACTAACATTCATGTTGTCTCTCAAATTCTACAGGCTCAGTATATACTATCTTAATTGGCATAAGTTAACTTTACATCACTCAGTCTCCATATGTTTTACTCGATGTGTATAGTAGCTCAGTCTCTACTAGGGTGCTTGACAACCTTTAACTTGCTCAACATGTAATGAAATATAAACAAGTCCATTTAGCTCAACCTTTTTTGGATGGCTTAATCGTAGTGATGACTGACCAACATTTCCTAGAAAATGACTAAGTGTTGGACACTAATAGACAACAAGGCTTAGGAATCAACAAGTTGATCTTCTTCTTATGGAAAAACTAAATGAGTTGTTCATTTTCTTTAGCTGACAAAGATTGAGCTAGGTGTATAATTTTTGGAGACTCTTCTATGTCAAGATTGATAGCCTATGTGTTCTCAATCAATATTGATGATCTATCTTGAAATTAGTTGGGAAAATTACCAAGTACCTCATCCTCTAGCACCTCAAAGAAGTTTTCACCCTTAGATATGTCTTTATTTTATACTATCTTTAGGCTCTTGCACCACCACAAAGTGGTTTTCACCATTAGAGCATCTCTTTTTCATTTTTCATTTTATTTTGTGACTAAAGCACTTGATATATGTTTCTATCACGTTGATAGATGACTCACTGGTGGGAGAGACTATAGGGTCATTGGCTTTAAGGTAGCAAATGATCTCACAGTAATTTTGAAAGGATAGTAGATCAGGTGGTTGACTTTGTATAGACCAATCAATGAGATTAGGGTGCATGAGTGATAACAAAGTGCAGGATTCTAGATTGTTAATGTGATAGGAATAATCTATAGTGAAAAGAGATTTATAATCTATAAGAAAATATTCAAATGTAGCCAAATCAGGGTAAGCCCTAAGAGAATTAGTGTGGTCCACTAAAGCAAGTTGAGAGTCCAACTCATCAGACCCTATGAATGACTCATCAACTAAGTCAATTTGATTAGCATAGGCATGTATAACATCTACCCCCAACTCATAAAATGCAAATGAAAGAGAATCCCATTCATATTCATTAGATTCAGTGCTTTGATCGTGTGCTATAAGGCGAGCAATGTTCCTTTTGATTTTGTCTCTATTTGGATCCTCAACATCTAACTCATCAAACTCTAGCTGTCTAGAAGTTGAAGCATTAGCACTATGGTCATTTTTTAGTCCATCTTCTCCCCTAAGAATGGAGGTAGAAGGCACAAAATCCTCATCTTCAAGAGAAGTGGTACGAATAGCTTGAATTTCAGCTTATGAGTCACTAGTAGTGGAAGGTTCTTGATCATAGATAGGTGGATTCTCATCAACATCATAACCCAAACAAGTAGTGTCTTTTATTTTGCATCCCTTGGTGTGACTCATGGGTTTGGTAAGAGCATATTTATAATTAGTAAAAGGTCCACAACCTAAATAACCCATATTTCTAAGGAACTTGTAGCCTTTTCCATATCTCTTAGGAGAAATAGGAGTTATCATTATGACTTCATCAAATGTCTCTTCTTCCCTATAGATACAATCCCTAATAGCTTCATCTTCCTTTTCATCTTCTAGGGAAAATGAGGACTAGACAAAAGTGTCATATATAGTCATAGATGAATATGAAGGTTTCATGTTTTTAGATGGTTTCCCATAGGAATGAGGGGAAATTGGAAGTACAACAATAGAATCAAGAGTATATTACTCCATACCAATGTTCATCATCTTAAGCTTATTTTCACAATCATTAAGAGTGATTCTAGCTTCATTAGAAGCTCTATTATTTGGAACCAAAGATTCACTAGTAGTAAGCATGTTGATTGACATAGCATTGTCCTTAGGAATAAAAACTTATGTGTCATTGAAAGGGAACTTGATACATTGGCAATAAGTGGATGGGACAATCTGCATGTCATATATTTGGTCTTCCTAGAAAAATGTTATATGCAAGTGGGATGTCAAGAACTTGGAACATCACATCTTTCTCAATAGGACCAACTCAAATGGGTAGCACAATCAAACCTTTGGAAGAGCACTTAACTTCACCATAAGCCTTGATAGTAATCTTCCACTTGAGTTGATAAAAAACTCAAAGAGACCCAACTATTGTACAATGTTGCAGGAAAAGATATTCAACCCTGCAACATTGTCTAGCATCACACATCTAACTTGGGTACAACAAATTTGAACCTTAATATGGAGTGCAAGGTTATGTGAATCTCTAATTTCTTTATCATCTTCTTTAGAAAATGTTAGGTAATGCAGATTGGAGATGTGGTTGACCATATCTTGGAACTTATCTACATCAATGTTAGTAGGGATACTAGTCGTACATACCATTTTTTCCAAGATCTCCTTATGCAAAGGGGATAACTCTAGCAACTCAAAGATGGAAAATTGTATAGGAGTATGTTGCAATTGAACCACAAGATTATAAGTGGACTTAGAAGTAGTAGATGTTTTCTTAGAATCTAAGGAAGACCCCACTTATTTAGGATTAGAATGTTTGGAAGTATTTGCAACTTTAAGGACAACCTTAGGTTGACTCCTAGTAATGACATTAATTCTTTCACCATAAGATGAAGAGGTGGAACCAATGACTCTCAAGATAACCATGGGCCTCTCATCATCTATTCCATATTTAGGTTCCTCATCATACTTGGTTTTTATCATGTAGATGCTCTCATCAATAGGTTCAAGCATGTGTGTAACATTGTCAACATTGGTGTAAGCATAATTGATCTTAGCATCATGGTTTTTCTTGTTTTCATTTGATGTCTCCCCTTCTTCATACTTAGGGAGAGGCTCCTTGAAAGCTTTATGATTAGATTTTTTAACTAGCCCATCCACACCAACCTTTTCCATTCTCAATAAGATCTTCTATTACATCTTTAATCTTGAGATAATTATCAATATTGTGACCTTTGTTTGTATGATAGTTGCAATAATGTTTTTCTCTCCACCAAGGAGATTAAAAAGTAGGATCATATGGTCTTGAAGTTTTTGGTAACATAATGATCTTATTAGAATGCAATTTTTTTAGGATCACCTCATATGAATCAACCAAAGGAGTCTGATACTTAGGCTTAGATGGTCATGTAACTTAAACTTGTTGGAATCATTGGTCTTTGCAGCTTCTTATTGTTTGTAGTTAGAATAGTATTAGCCAAGTTGAGGATAGGCTCCTTGGCTTTAGGAACATTAGTTACCCCTTCATTAACAACTTGCTTGTCCTTGATCCAAGGTTTACCTTTATCTTTTCCATTAATTTTATCTTTGTTCAATACTATTTCCCCCCTCTTAACAACAACATCCTCTATGTGATACACACTCTCAATAATTTCATTAAAAGTGATAAATACTTATTTTCTAAGATCATAATGTAGCTTTGGTACAAGAGTGCCAATGAAGATGTCAATCTTCTCATTTTCCAGGAATTTCTTGAGGGTATCTAGCATACTATTTTCTACATCTTTGCAAATAGGTGACAAAAGGTTCTCCTTATTTTTGTTTGATGTTGCATAAATCCAGCATAGTAATAGGATGTTGTATGTTGTTATATGAAGCTTTGCACAAGCTCTTCAAAATATTTAAGAGGAGGGTAAATCTTTGTGAACCACTCCATGGCTTTCCCATTCAACCTTCTTGGAAAGAGCCTCATGAGGTATGTGTTATCATGCATGAAATCTATACTAAGAGTGTAGAATCACCTAATGTGAACATGAAAATCCCCATTGTTTTCATATTTATCATATTTAGGGTTCACGACATCTCATGGAAAAGGAATCATGTAGAGATTCTTGTCAAAAGGAAGTGCACATATAGATTCAATGAATGAAGACTTAGTCTTTTCCTTTTCCCTTTTCATGCATGCAAATTCATTTTATAAGTCTTAGACTTGTTTTCTCAAGATCTTGTTTGTAGTAGGTTCTCTCTTTTGAATAATCCTTTTAACATCAAAGTCATGGGGTAGATTCCATCCTATAGAAGTCAATAATGTGAAATATTGAACCCCATTTTTCTCCCAAGCTTTAAGCATAAGTCTTTGAAGCTAATCACCTTGTTGGAATCATATGAGGTCATCTCTAGTAATCTTATGATCTACCTCACTCCCAATTTTTGAAGGTTGTCCATGGTGGGAATATATAGGTGAAGACATATTCCCCTCAAGATGAGAACTTGGAATCCTAGGAGGGGTATTGTTGTCATTGTTCCTGAAGTTCACAAAAGGATTGTTATAAGTGGCATTAGCATTTTGGTTTCCAAAGGTATTGGTGCTATGATTTTTAGAGCCATGAGCATTGACATTGTGAGCATTGTTTTCCTTATACATACGAGCATTCATCCTAGCAACCACTTGTCTTGCATGTTCAATTCTTTCTTGTTCATCTTTGTAAGATTTCTTCTATCTTTCTATTTGTTTATGTCTAATTGCAAATAAGTTGTCTAAGTACTAGTGTCTCTCATCTTGATTCATGGTGAAAGAAACATTGTTTTCATCCCTAGGGTTATCAAGTGGAGTATCAAAGGAACTACCAAAGTGACTAAGAGGATCATACCAAGCAGTGGACTTATCTTCCTCTTCTTTGTCAAAGATAGCTCCATCCCCAAAATGTTTCTTATGTGGACATCTAGTTAGAGAGGGTAGTTGTTCAAAGCTAAAAGAAGAACGAATTCCTTGACCAAGTTGGAACCTAGTTGTAACTAGCATGTAGTAGCTAGTTTTTAGCCTAGTAAGATAACTCAAAGCACTATGAGTGCAAACTTATAAAACCAAGATTTTCACTTGTTAAAGAGAGGTATTAATGAGAGTAACTTGTCAAGAAAAGTGTCCAAGCAACTTATGACACCAACGACTCGAGTCAAGAGCCAGGAAAGAAGCCAAATAGCCAAGTAGATAAAATAAGCAGAAATGACAAATGAATAATCCTTAAAATCAAGTATGTAACCAAGGAGATAAGGTAATCATTTTCAGCCTAAAATAGAGCCAAACATGTAGATTGCATACTAGAGAAGCAAGATGATCAAGTATAGACTTCCCTAAATCAGCCAAGAATGTCAAGGTCAACATAAGCAAGTGTAGAGTCTAAACGACAAAGTTTAGGAAGCACAACAATAGTAGGACAACCAAAAAAATTCTACGATAGTTTACATGAAACAATACAATATTTTTTTTTATAGTACAACAATTTATGAGTGAGAGCGTGATAGTTTCTAGTATTATAGTACGATTTAATTTGTATGACAGAATAATACTTTACTAAATATGGAAGTATCATACAATATTTATCATATAGGCAATATGACAGTTGACCAGTAGAGACAATTTTTGTGACTTATATGTCTAGAAGAACTATGTTTGACTGAATTTTTTGAGCAATTTGTGTAATATAATTGTGATAGTAGAGTTTGTTTTAGTTTTTGATAGCAAGGTAGCAATTTTGAAAGCATTTAGTGATATAAACATGCATCTTCAAGAAATCGGACAAGCGAGAAAGTAACCTTGCCAATAAAAACACTTGGGAAGTTTTTGAAAGCAAAAAGCCCTATGAATACTACTATTTGTGTATGTTCAAATGATTTCTATAGGTCTATCAAATTCAAAGACACATTGAAGCAATATCTACCTAAAGGACATGACTTATTACACAATATCTTAGCCCACAAGTTGTTGCTCCGTCGGCTCACACAAAGTGGTTTCTCACAATAGATATTGGCTTTATTATAAACAGATTACCCACATCTAAAGGAATACATTTGGTGAGTCAAATCTTGGGGTGATTCAGGTAGTCCACAAGGATCGATCCATGCACCAAGATATTGAGTAGAAAAATAGTGTGGCCTCTAAATCCTAAGGTGTCTAATAAGGGTTCCATTCATAACACCCATCTTGCACCCCATATGGGATGAAGGCCTTGTGAACACATGAGGACCTTAAGCATACCCACCTAGTGATTTCCTCGCAGTCCCAATCCCACAAGAAATCTTACCAAGTGAATTCAAGTGTTATGCCCCCCAAGGCTTTTGCCTTTGTCAAGAGGTTTTGATTATAGTGGGTCATATTAGCTGTGTTCTGCTTGTTCCCACTTGGGATCATTCCTATTGGTATCTTTCCACCAATAGAAGGCCCTCTAAAGATAAAATCTCACCAGTAAGATTAAATAAAATGGATCCACACCAAAGAAGGTGAAGAGCATACTCTCCTATTCCCCAATGCTCCCCCCAAACATGCCAAGAAAATTGATTAAGACCACTAAAGAATGGGATATGCCACCCACTTTCTTGAACCAATGATGAGTCAAGATTTTTGATTCATCAAGAAGGCAAAGAGAATACTCTCTTATCGACAATGGAACCTTACTAATTAGTTTTAATGCTCCTATGAAATCAAATAAACTGGCAGATGTTGCAATTTGAATGAATGAAGATAGACCAATTTTGTTTTTGTTTTTTTTTTTGCTTGGGCAACCCTAAAACAATGTTAATAGCCCTTTTGATTTTGCAATTTTTCTTAGCAAGGCAAGAAAACAAGATTGGCCCTTACAAAACAACAAGGGTTAGGACATCAAAATAATCAATGAAATTTGAAAATAACACTACAAAACCACCATTAGGACTTCTTAGAAAGCCAACAAACCAAAATATGAAAATTGGAAAGTGCAATTTAAAATCTGAAAGCTGAATTGAGAAAATAAAATAGGCATAACAATATTATTGGATGACCCAGTATCATATGATACTTCCCAGTATGTTAGGGTGATACTTCTTCCTAGAATGATGCTCTATACCAATACAGAATGATACTTTTCAGATGGCAATGCAACTAAAAATAGAATACCAATACGACAATAAAACTAGCCCCGTATTGTATGCTAGTTCATAAATTTTCATACACTCATAAAGAAAGCATCGTACGATAACTTTAACAAAAAAAATAGAGTCTGAACTTGCAAGTGCAAAAAGTGACAAAAATGAGCAAAATGAAGCTAAACAATGATGTCCAACCCCACAGTGGGTGCCAAAAATTAATACCAAAAAGAGGGTACTTCTCTAAGACATTTTATCTAAGGGATCCAATATATTAGGAACCTTTAATGGTGACTTAGAGCTTCTCATCTATGGCATGCAAGAGCTATGAGATGGTGGCTCTCAAATGAACCTAGCTTAAGCAACCCTTGCAAGGTGCACCATAGAATGGAAGATTCAAAGTGTAGAGGCAAGAGTGCCAAAATACAAGAATCAATAAAGTGCAATGCAAATGTAGGCTATTTTAAATGGAATTAAAGAGTAATCACAAGTAGGAAGAGTTACCAAACCCCTAGTTAAGCTATGCGATCTAAGCTAGAGCATAAAGGAAACTAGGCTATAAGATATGCCATGATGCAAGAAAAATGAAGACTGAGCTAGAATTCAAGAATGCTCTAAGTGCTCCAAGTGCTTCAAAAGATATGAGAAAACCTACAACATAATGTTATCATAAGCTAGAATGAATGAGAGAGCTTCCCTCATAAAGAAGAATGGATGGTAGAGATTAAGAGGCAAAATCAAGGGTGGCGAATGAGCCTTGAGTGATCCATGTGCACAAGAATATCACCTAAGCAAGATCGATGGACATGTTTAAGAGGCAAAAGATGTGTGAAGGAGAATAAAGCTTCCAGCCACCTTGGAAAGTGTGCACCTCATGTGAGACAAAAATGCCTTTTGCTTTTATTTTTAAAATAAGAATATGTGCACACTTAAGATAAGTGGGACTTTGGGGATTTAATTTAATCAAAATGGAGCAATTTATTTCAATTAAATAAAATACTTAGGATAAGGTGGTCAAACCATGGAATATAATTGAATAAATAGAAAATCAAAGATTTAATCAAATATAAGAAATGGATAAATTAAGGAAAAATGCTAGAAAGGGGGCTCATAGTCTAGATGACCATTTTTGGGTGATTACACCCACCAAGCCCACATGGTTAGCCAAGTTGATTAGCCAAGGAAATGTACTTGTATGACCATGGAAGATGCACACATGACGCTAGTGGGCAATCCTTCCACATACCCATTGCTAGTGCAAAGCCACAAATAATGTCTTAAGTAACATTAGATCAGTTAGGAAAATGGAAGACACAAAATTCCATACCTCCCCTATAGAGAATTAGGGATGAGTTGACTCCACAAGACTACAAAATAGAATATATTGATATGGGTCAGCTAACTCTGGAAGGAGGCAAAGCATTAGCTACCATGGAAATAAAAAACTTGTTCAAGTGAATAGATTTAGATGAAATACAGATCTAAGACCTTTAGGAATATAATTAGACATTGAGATATTTTGTATATAAGATTGTAGGTTCCATTGACCTAGCTAATCTGGAAGCATCATTGAAAGCTGCACTCTAAAAGCGAGTCGAGACCCATATTCATTTTGATTCTTTTCTTAGCACATGTTTATAGTGGCCAAAACATTTCATCAATTTTGGAATTGAGTGTATAATGGAGATTTTGAGGCTATTGCATTCTATTTTTTAGAATGGTAGAGAGAAAATAATATCTTAGACCAGGCACATGATTGGGATGCCACAAAGTCCAGTCTCTAGATAATAAAGAAGCATGGTTTCTAAAATCTTCTAAAGCTACATGATGGAGAGAAGTTGGATCAATTTGATGAATGAATCAAAGTTATCAGTATTGGGGTTTAAGATCTTCTACAGATGTTCATCAAGGTATAAGATGAGTAGAAAGAAGTTGAAGAAAGGATAACTAAGACATATTGCCTCTTCTGTAAGGTGAGTGTCAAGATATTTGAAGATGCTCAAAGTATTGGCTGTACCTGTTGAATATGGTAGTTCAACAATTCAAAGATTCATTTGAAGCCATCTCTCAAGAGGATGATCTTAGGCATTTATTCTAGATTGAAGGGATATTCATGAAGGCAATCATGAGGATTGAAGAATTGGAAGGTATAGACCAAAAGACTAAAAAGATTTGAAAGAAATAATTCAAGAGGCTTCACATGTTTTCCATTTTGGATCCCTTCGAGGTAACCAAAATTGTAGAAAGATTTAGATCAGAGCATTTAGGAACGCTCCAAGAGTAGAGAGGGACACAACCTAGAAATAGTTTTATAGTTTTAGGACTTTGCATGTTTTGCAATTTTCAATGATTTTGGACCTCAAACAACTCCAAAAAGTGCTTGCCACTTAGGAGAATTTTGTGCTCAGGTTTTCTAACATGGGATTGGGTCCTGACAATTTTGATCGACAATGCAGTTTTGCATTTTTCACTGCCACTTCTAGATTTAGAAGCCTGTGGTCCAAGGTTTGGGATGAGATATGATCATGTGGAGTTAGCTATGAGTTCCAAATAAAGAGATAATGTTGTGCATGAAAATAGAATGATATTTTAAGAAGTGGCATCCAAAGAACACATCAAAGATTAGTTTTAGCTTGAGTTCTATCTTCTCTTCTTCTTCTCTAGTTTTTTGTCCATGTAAAGGCCTCATACATAAAATAAATGTGTACAAATAATTCAAAGCTAGTTAGCAACAAGTTAGGACTATCGCATAGAATTAGATAGAATTGCACAATTTTTTATAATTTCTGCATGAGAGAATCCCTACCTCTAAAAAATACAAATTCAAGGCAGCTTCTTTATTTAAATATGATTGTGCAATGTATTATGGGTCGACATTTTTTGCAATAAAGTTATACAATTAGTGCTCCTATTCATGGTGTGGTGATTCTTGCTTGAGCATTGCAACTTGATGAATTTGTGCTACTTATTTATGATGATGACATAACTTGTTTACTGTGAATGATGTTTGTCCATCTTAGATTTATGGAGTTTATCATAATTACTATGAATTCCTCTATTGTGACTAATTGGCTAGATAAATTTTGTTAGTGCATTCATAATAATTTATCTCCTGTGCACGTACATTTGAGTGGTTGCACAATTTGATGAATTATGAAAAATCATTCAACATTTGAAAAAATTCCTTTGGTGATTGCATTTGCAAAGTCATGGTTGTGCTACTTTGATTATGTGGGGTTCCCTTCATTTTCAAAGATTTAATTTTTATAGTGTTGCAAATGTGGCTTATGTCCTTTTAGGTTTTAGTTTTCTACAAATTTGCTTTGATCTCTTGTTTCCCTACTATCTTCGTGTTTTATTGATGCAATTTTGTTAAGTAGGAAGATTTGTTATAGATGCATTAATCAAAATTTTCATTCATTCAAAAACAACAAATACAAAAATATTGGAGTTTTGCTATCTTCTGATGTTTTATAGGTTTCATAGCTTTAGATTTCACGAACTAGCAAAGGTCTCCTCATGAGCATTCACATTTATCTCCTATTGAGCTACCTAGGCGGTTGACATAAAGTCTAAAGGATCCTTGTGGTTGATTTTTATCAAATTTTCAAGAGAGTTATTTGCTTAAGATTTGTGTCATTGTCGCTATGTAAAAATGACACTCAACAATATACCAATATTTCAAGCATACAATACTATATATTAATGCTGTTTTGAACATGTAACTCTCCATCATTGATATTTACAATATGTTACTTAAAGATAAAACAACACTAACAAAATTTTCATGAAGAGAGACTATAATTTAATGCACTAAGAAAGGAATACAAATCTTTTAGGAAAATATAACAAACATGCCAAAAATTTTATGAAGAGGAAGAACACGATTTCATGTGAATATAAATTAAGCAAGGAATATGAAGCTATTAAAAATATATAAATTTTTTTTAACACATGAATACATTTTTTAGCAAAATTAGCCAAAGGAACTATAACATAACAATCATTTTATGTGTTGTTTAGGGTGTCATTTAAACAATTTGCTCATGTTGTGCAACCTATCTATGCCATTATCTATTAAACATGGAGTAATAGTGATTCCTTTTATTTAATAACATGAAATGTAAAGTAGTAGTGTTAAGTATAATGTTGTGATGGTAGGTTATCGAAGATATGATTCTAATGCAATGGTGAATTTGTATGAATGCCAATATTTATTTGATTTAGTAGGGGGGGAGAATAGGGAAAAAATTGAAGTTAAGAAAGAGTTCGTGCATATGGAAAATTTGTATATAATTAAGGCAAGAAAAAATGTATTATTTTTAGCATATGCAAACATGACAAAAGCATAAATTCTTAGTATATATGGATATTCTATTGAGATTTGAAAGGCCTTAGAAGATGAAATTTGTTTATAATTTTGAAGTATATTTTATTATCGACCTAACTACTGCACCTCCTTTTAGTATAAGTTATTGCTAATGCCCAACACTAAAAGATTGAAGTAAATATTAATTTCACAAAACAAAGAATGCATTTTAATTGATCTAGGATGACATCTTCATATACATGACTAAAACTGGTATAATTTGTACCTTCCAAATTTCATATTGACAAAGTGTATTATAAATATTTGATCTCTAAACAAATCTTACATAATTGAATCTATAAATTACTCCAATAGAATTATAATTTATTAATAACCTTAAAATTCACTTAATATTAAAAAAATAAAAATAAAAATATTTCAAAATGAAAAACTAACTTAAAGTCCTATAACATTTTTATGAAAAATCTATTAAAATAGAAAATCTAAATGTACAATAATAAATAATAAATAAAAATAAAACCAAGTACGAAGACTTGAAAAGGATCTCTACTCCTCATAAGAAACAAATCAACCGAAAAAGTGCTCAAAGTTACCTTTAAGACCATTTCACATACCAACAATTAAAATAAATTTTCTTAACAATAATTAAAAAATAATAAAAAGAGTAGTTTAAATTGTGCTCACCCACCCTTCCGGCATAATTCTAACTTCCATTAAAAATATACCAACGCCGTATCACAATCTACCTCCAAATGCGTATCTACACTGTAGATCAAGGCGTATATTCGTACATACTGGTCTTACAATAAGCGGAAGCTCTCCTGGGTTGGTCAGAAAATAATGCTAGGAATTACAACTCTTGTCTTGTGTTTTCAGGCACAAGAATTTGTTTGAAGCGGAGATTACGAAGCTCGGGTTCTCTGTTTTCGACAATTCACTTCAAAATCTCCGTTTCCTTCTATGCCCGTCATCGATCAAAGCGCTTACAGTGTTTCCCGAGCAAGTTTTTTCTTTATAAATCCAGTCATATACATTTTCTTGACAGAACAGAGTATTAGCGGGATATCAAATTTGGCTGGCGTCGAAGCCGTTTCTGAGATTCTAAACGGTAAGCATATACTGTAACATTCATGATCTCTTTTTTCCGCCCCAAAAAAATGACGATTTACGTTGTAAGACTGATTAGCCTTTATTTTGACAGTGATCCGCCTCGAATGCATTGTTTTTGGTTGAATTTATTGAATGACACCGCAGTTTGAATAGAGTTTAGGTATTTTTGGCTAGGATGGTCAGTAGTCAGCTTTCGACTATTTATTCTGTTTTTTAAGGTTATTTAAGACATTTGAGCTTCAGAAGGCCTTTTTTTTCATAATGAGATCTTGAAGGTCGATCTTCCGAAATGCAAGGGACCTTTTAGAAATGGCTGCAGAACGATGATATTTATGTCTGTTATTGGCTTGACGTGAAACTTTTAGGCTAGTTTCAGTTGTTTGAGCTTTCGGAGTGTTTAATTAGGGGTTATGTTGAGTATTATGTGTTTTAGCATGTTTAATCTGAGTTTATTTTCAGGGGCTTGAGCTTTATGTGTTTTTAATGAGGTTCTAAAAATTTGTGTTGAGAAACTTAACCGGCCTTTGGAATTACTTGCACTTACGAGGATTTTTAAGCGTTGGGCTATTTTGTTTTGATAAATTTAGGACATTCTATGTTTTGAAAAAGACGAATTCATTTTGTGAATTTTTAATCTTTGGCGGGTGTGTGGGGGTCTTTGTGGGCTCGTTTGAGAAATTGAATGCCCTGGCAAATTCCTGCATTTAGGAGAGCTTTAATGATATGTATAGTCTGATTGAAGAAATTTGAGGTCATTTCTAAACTTTGAATTGAAGAGGTTTTAATTATGGGAATGCGATCTTAGAAGTCCCTTTTTATAAATTTTAAACTTTTTAAGAAATCTGAGCATTGAAGGACTTTGTATCAAGTCTCGAAGTTTTCTCGTTAGGAATTTGAGGTCCTTTTGGAGATGCCTGTATTTTGGACAAATTTGACGTTATTTCAGAATTTTGAGCGTTGAAGTGTCTTCACTGGGGTCCTGCGGGATCATGCTGAAAAATATTTAAGATCCCTTTGCAAATGCTTTTATTTATGAGGATATTTGCTTTGTATGGTATTGCTTCGACAACTATGAACTTATTTTAAGAATTCTAACTTCGGAGAGGTTAATAGATTATACAAAGAGGATGAAAAGGTTTGTCCCGAGGCATTTGAGGTTATTTAGAAATATTTAGACTGGGGAGTTTTTTATTTTTTGGTAAATGAATTATGGTATTGTCTTGGAAATTTGATTTCCTTTAGCAAAATTGTGCAATCAGGAAGATAGAGTTTTGTTTTTATATTTCTCGCTTTTTTTAAAAAAGAATTTTGAGGTTGTTCTGAGAAATTTGAGCTTATAAGGGTTGAGTAATGAAGTAAGAGCTATCAGATTTCCACAATCCATCAGTGTTGTGTTATGTTTTCTGGCATTGATTGTGTGAACAATTTTTACATCAACGTTTCGGATCACACTCTGTGATCCATCATCGGGATGCAAGCAAGAGAAGAGAAGGAGAAAGAAGATGATGGATCACGGAGTGTGATTCAAAATGCTGATGTAAAAATTGTTCACACAATCAAAGCCAGAAAACATAACACAATAAGTAATGATGTGTTAACGGTTGGTTTAAATAAATTTAAATCTTATATTGATATGGCTGCATTTTGGAATGTTTGTATGGCTCTAGTTTGAGAAATTTGAAATTTGAAAAGTTTTTTTTAGGTGGCTTGATTTTGGCGTCAGTTGAGAAATGAAACTTCATTTGGGAATATTTTTAATGCACCAAAAAGGACTTTACACCTCACCTTATATATGTTGTTCCAATTTCATATCTTTCATTGTTCTGAACTCGTGAGCAGGCTGAGGTTTAAACTCGGGCTTTCCAGTCTGCCTAAATCTAAGGAAAATATTCTTGCAGCGAATTTTTATCAAGAAAATTAGTTCATCCATATTGTTCAAATTTGTTTAAGAGCTATGAAGATATATTGATTTTTAATATTATTCATGTCTGCAGAATGGCTGTTGCAACAATACGAGCCGTACCTGTCATTGCATCATCTTACAATGTGCAAAATGCAGCAAGCTGTGATGGCTTATCAAGCATCACATCTTCTTTATGTCCAACAAGGAGGATTTTGACAAATGATATGACATTAGCAAGGAGGCATATTACTTATATTTCTGTTAGAAAGTATAGGAGAACTTGTTTGGTAGTAGCACAGGCTTCTCCTGTTCTGGATCCAATCTTCTCAACTTCAAAGAATTCGAATGACTCTTCAAAGAAATCAAGTAAGATTTTCTTCAGAACAGAGTGTTACAATTTCCTTGCATTTAATGTAATTGGGCCGTACTTAATTTGGTAAAGCAGATTCCGTTTGCTAGGTGTAAAAGGGCAGGACTATTAAATGTGATCTATCACTATAATTTAAAATCACCTGGCTTATCGAAATCTGTTCATACCTTCCCGCTGAAGGATCCGTAGCCAAACTTGGAACCTGGACATAAAAGAGCATAGTTTTAGAAATTCAGATCAAAGTATAGGCCTTTTAAAAACTAGTTCAAAACATGCATCTTGTTATGTATTTACTTTTGTTACTTTTCCAATTCTGTTAAGGTTATTATGGACTTTGGTTTGGTTTATTTTTAGTCACCTTTTGCCCCATACCGAATTGAAACTCTCCTCTTTCTCATTTTTCAGCTTTGAATGCATATTTGCAATTTAGATCTCTCTAGAAAAGTTAGAGCTTCCTCCTTTGGCTTTTGAACTTTTCATGATAAAGTTCAGTTCAGTGGTAAAATAAAATAGTTAGGCATATTTTTGTGGAAGACAAGCTCATAACATCTAAGTCTAGGAAATTTTATTAGGCTATTTCAATTGATTTCTGTTGCTAATTAAAAAATTCATAGTTGTAGCTTCAACAAATGTGTCTGGATCCTTATTTTAAGGTTCGGATTAGAAAGCAACACACTAAGGTGAATGCATGATGGTTTACAATGATTAGGAATTGACGTATAAGGCAAACACATTATTATCTATAATGTAATTTTCTATCCTTTTTTATGTTGCAGCTGAAGCAGCCTTGATTTTGATCCGTCACGGGGAGTCATTATGGAATGAGAAAAATTTATTCACTGGGTGTGTGGATGTACCCCTGACTCAAAAAGGAGTAGAAGAGGCTGTTGATGCTGGAAAAAGGATTAGCAATATTCCAGTTGATCTGATATTTACTTCGGCATTGGTTCGGGCTCAGATGACTGCTATGCTTGCAATGACTCAGCACCGCAGGAAAAAGGTTTTTAAGTCAAATCTTTACTTTATGTTTATGCCAGCATTAATGGCTTTGCTTCTCTATATATGCAAAGGGCAGGTGATTAAATGGTTATTATGTTCAGTATCAATTCTCAGGAAATTTAAATTCTGTATCCAGCAAGAGTTGACAAATGCATAGATGGAGTTTTTTTCATTGGGAAAAATGAGGGGGTGATTTTATTAGACAAATTGCATTTGGTAGGAGCCTTCTGAATTTCCAATTATCCTTTTTCTGAGGCCTTCATATTACTAAAAGGTTATTCTGGCCATTGCTACTCAACCAATTTCTAAGACACTGCTCAATAGTTGATTTCTGAGTTTCTGACATTTTGAGCAGTATTTTGAATGTTTAGAGCTATAGAGGCTGGTATCAAACCTCTTACCTTTAGTTAAAGCTAGTAAACTGTGTGCTTGCATGGGATTCACCGAACACCTGGTTTAATGTGATTTGTGCATCTTAAAATTTCTTGAATAATGTCAAGGGTTTCCCATTTTATTTAGAATATGCAGTGGGCTAGTATAATTACATCCTTCTATAATCACTCTTTGTTCACAATTTGCTGGTCAATTGTCATGATAGACTTGAACTTGAGTATCATCTCAAAGCCGTGCATTTATTGTTTTAAAAAATGATGATTATACAAGTTGTATAAATTTAAAGGTCCTTTAACAGAAACAAGAATGAAATATTAGATTCATTTCTTTGGAGGCAGTTGTGAAATGACTGTACCAGGTAGGCTGAGGCGTTTAGGATGTCGTTACAGTTCTTAAATTCAAATTTATTGTCGTGGTTTCCGTAGCACATCTGTAGTATGAGTGATTAGGTTTGGATGTCAAGATTTATATAATGACAAGTTAAACAGGACTAAAGCTTGAAGATGAATTTCGTGTGATGCAGGTACCAATAATAATACATAATGAGAGTGAGCAGGCGAAGGCATGGAGCAGGATATTCAGTGAAGATACTCAAAAACACTCTATTCCAGTCATAACAGCTTGGCAACTCAATGAGCGCATGTAAAAGCTTAATGCTTACAATTCTTGGGTCTTAATAGTTTCAAACTGTGTATAATATAAGTTTATAATGATTACTCCATAAATGTTTACTGCAATGCAGGTATGGAGAATTGCAAGGCCTCAACAAACAGGAAACAGCTGATAGATATGGAAAGGAGAAAGTTCATGAATGGCGTCGCAGTTATGACATTCCTCCCCCAAATGGTGAAAGCCTTGAAATGTGCGCAGAACGTGCTGTTGCCTACTTTAAGGAACAGGTGTGGTACTTTTTCATGAATCATATATGCTGCATTTATTTTGTTATAAATGTGCTTTTTGTAGTGGTGTGTAGATATGTTATGATTGGGTTGTTTGCTAGGCTTTCACATTCTGTATGACTGCTAGTCACAAAACAAGTAACTTGCACATATCCATCTTCTGGATCTAATATGTTCTGAGAGGTATCAAATCCATATGAAAAATGATCTTTGCTTGTTTACATTTATTGTAATGACTAATTAAAACATGTTATAATACACATGTAGCTGATGTTATACAGAAAGCTTTCATATACTTTTCATAGTGCTACTTTCTTAGGAAGACTTTGATTTATATGGTTGCTGTATGTAATGTCCCCTTTCTGTAAATGCTTGAGTTTTTGCTCGGAATCAAAGATTCCAAATAGAACAAGAAGTAGAATAGAATGCGTAACATCATGTACTTAGTCCTGCAATATGTTAGGAAATCGTTGAAACATAATCCAGAAATGGATCTTCCTTATTAGAGACATTAAATTATATATCATTCCAAATAGGGTTAGGATGTTTAATTTAATCATATGGAATATTTTGTTAATGGAGTTCAACTATAGGAGAGTTACGATAAGGGGCAAAGTAGGGTTCCTTAATCAATCGTCTACCCTAGGTCCAAGAGCAAATGCCATCACTCTTGGCTTCCTCTGGCCCTTGCCATCCATACGAGTGGGCATACCTGGTGAAAAATCCATAGCCGATCATTCCTCTACCTAAGGCCCAAGAGTGGATACCATCCCTTGTGGCCTCATGTGGCCCTTTGCCATCCATTTGAGTGGGTGTACCTAGTGAGGAATCCATAGCCATTACCCTCTTCCATAACCACCCTTATCCTCCTTCCTATGATTAAAGTTCCTTAATGTAATGGCCAACCCAGGTAAGGGTTTGAGAAAACTACAATAGGATGTTTGGAGCGTCCTTACCTTCTAAGCCCAAGGGTGGGCATCCTTGCATCCTGTTGGCCTCATGGGGCTGCTTTTCTGATTAATAAACTAGATAGCCATATGGGTGAGATCAAATAGTTTACAAATCTTGCTGGAAGATGATTAAGTTCCCTCAATTATGTACAAGAGTGAGAGCATGCACAATCAGTGAAAACTGTGTAACTCATATCATGTATTTAGTCATTGGGACCCAACAGCAGGGATGTTAAGGACAAATGTATGGAGTTACTGTCATATATACCAAAAGTCAAGCGAAGGTAGAAGGTGGTAAACAAAAAAAAATTGTGGAAAAAAGAAACTGATATCTAAACCAAAGATATTTTTATAGCTGTCACCACCATGAGGTGGCATGCTTAGAAGAGAACCTCATAATAGTTTCTTCCTCCTTGTATTCTCTTATTATCCCCATTGTGATTGATTACAGAAAACCTAAGTTGCCGGTTTGGATTCCGGTACAGATGCGGGTTCGAGAATCAGGTTTGAAATTTGTCTAATTTTTTTTGGGTTGGGTTCAGATTCGTTTTGGGTTTGTCCTTAACAAGATTTTTTTCTAATATATATATATATATATATACATACATATATATATGTGTATCTATGTATGTATGTATGCATGCATGCAGCAAATAAGTTCATTCACAAATGCACAAATTACATATAAAACAACCCTTTTGGTCTTTTCAGTGGCCTCTTTAGGGTTACAGGGTCGAATAGACCTAAATTCGTAAAAATCTTTATGAAAATGTCAATAAAAATGATGATTTCAGTCAAATTTGCTCCAAATTTGTTTTGAATTCCTCTGTCCAAATCAGAAGTCTTCCAAATTCGTCCATAATTCTTACAAGTTTCTTCTGAGAGAATTTTGAGCGAATTTATCCGACTGTGGCAGAATTTTGAGCAAATTCAAACTGAATCCGACTTTGCGGTGAACCGACGTTCAAATTCCACCTTCCAGGAGCAATTCTGGTAACTTGGCAGAAAACATATAAGAGTTGCACATTATTGCATTTATTCTTTAATTAAAGGGTCACTAATAAGAATACTGTATCCATACATTATTCATAACTAAGAAATCATAAATAGGACCATCATTCAGAAGCAAGAAATCATAAATAAGACTCACTATGCTGCTTATTATTATAACTGATATTTCATGCAATTTGCAGATAATATTTAGATTCTGTATACTTGAATGAGATCTCTGTAAGACATCGATGCCTTCCTTGAATGCTTATCCTTGGATATATATACTTCTTCCCAGGGCATATCCCTTCAGAGCTGTTGCTTCCCTTCATTTATAAAATCACACCTCTTCCTCTATTTGCACTTCTGTTAATATTAATTAAGTTGCTAATTGCTACCTTTTGGAAAGTAGTCACTAAACATATTGCTGCTTTTCTAATATATATTTCTTACTGGATCGGTCATTATATATATATTTGGTTGGTAAAATATTTTGTTTATTATTAGTAAATAAAAGGTTCATTATATGATACATAAATTTGAAATAAAGGTCTCCGCTAAAACACCCTACCCCTTGTGTCTACAGATGAACCAGAAGAAGAATTTAAATTTTCATAATAATACCGACATTGAACCCTAGCTAAACGACTATCTGCAACAACACCAAAATGGCAGTCTATCCTCACCACCCGACACAGAACAAAAACTAGAGCTCATTTTCCACAACCATATATAGCTTCATAACAAATCAAAATTGTGCTTGAAACACAAATGATCATATAAAAACCTGGTGTTTGTTTGAAAATAGAACAAAAATTGGCAATGAACCACCCCTGCCTAGCTCCAATGGCCACACCCTCGTCCAAAAACCATGCCACACCCCCATCCACGACAACTTGATATGACTCTTTTCTGTCTGCTCCTTGGGTACTCTGGTGGCTACCACTATGGTATTCCCAGTCTTGGTGGACGTAGTGCAATATATATCCCCAATACTTTTTTGGCTTGTGGTTTCTGCTCAAATCTGTCATGCAGTGCCCTCCAAAGAAGAATTGGATGCACATGTCAAGAAAACTAGGCCTTCCAATCCAATTCCTCTGGCCACAACAAAACCAAACAAAACCATGACCGGGTTCCGCCAAGGCCAAAATTTCATCAAGTCAACCCCTTATTCTGCACGGACACAGCACTCAACAACCCTTTATCACTTTGGCTGTCAAACCGCATTCCAAACCCCTTGATCTGTATTGGTCCTGTACTGGAATTTTGACACCACAAAGTCATTACCAATCAAAGCTTGCAGCAGAATGAGGAAGAACGGATAGTTGTTTGCAAATACAAATTTTAACCCCTCAGAGACTGGTGCCCAAAATGACATTTGTTGTTTGGTGGCTTTAAAACTGAAGTTTCCTTACATTGTGCAGGTACCACCTTACACCAAACTTGAAACACACACCACTGAAAATAGCCAAGAACTATCTCGAACAACACATAAGTAGTGCCTGCAATAAATTCGCTGCCAACAAATCAATGCAATTCTGCAATGTTGGCCCAAATCAACTGCGGTACACAAGCACACAATTTCATCTTGACCACCTTTTATTGGCTACACCAAAATCTCTGCCAAATCCAATCCAAATTTGTCTGCAAAGGACACTGCTGTTTCTGACAAAGGAGTTCACACTGCAATTACCCTCCCTATATATGTGGGATACCGTAAACTTTTAAAAAAGTACAAGTCTCTTTCGCATAACATTGATCACTTTGTCAAAATACCACACTTGTGCGCAATTATGTTCTCTGTCATTTGTGAATACACTTCCAAATGTAGTTAACTTGTAATTTGGACGCTAAGTCAATCACTAGTAAGGCTGCTTCAGCTTCAGCCTCATTATTTGTTCTTTCCACAAGCTTCTTTGTTTCTATCGCAAGGATGTTACCGCTGGAGTTCTGAGCCACACACCCAGCACCTGAAGGGCCCGGGCTGCCCTTGACCCATCAAAATTTATTACCCATCCACTATCGAGCTCACTCCATTTCAATTCACTCATACACTTGGGGACATGATGAACCCTCAACTGCCCATTAACAGGCAAGGATTGGTCATTATATCAGTTTGTCATCTTATCTCTGATTTGTACTTATTTGGAGAACAAATCTCTGTATATCAGTTTACCTGAAACTTGCATGTTAAATCAAATTTTAGAGAACAAATCGTAATGTTCATTGATAAACATATCCTTGTCTATCATCATAGCACAAGGACTTCATGTTGATGCAGAATTGTTGTCTTGCCACACTTATTACCTGGATCCAAATCTTGAGCAGATCGCGAGGTCTAATAAATAAGATGATTTTCTGATAAATGATGACTATTTAGACATTTCTCATGTAGGGTACATGACAGTGTACGTGCTATGTTAGTATTTTATTTATTATTACAATTAGCAGTTAAATATTTATAAGATGTTTCTTGTTATACTTGAAAACATCTTTTGGTTCAAAGTTTCAAACTATTTTGTTTTAGGCAATTTTTGTCTATTGGACCATGCTTCCATGTCATACCACAGATAACAGATTGAATGGAAAAACTTGCATCATGGCAACTTTTTTCACCTATCAAAATCAAATTTTATGTTGTTTGCATTCAAATTTTTTTCTTGTGATCCAATAGGTGATACAGACATTTTAATCTGGATATTCATAGGTAATAGGAATTTTTAACTTCTACACATGCTTGACAGATTGAGCCTCAACTTCGGGGTGGGAAGAATGTTTTAATTGCAGCTCATGGAAATTCTCTGCGGGCTATAATAATGTATCTGGACAAGCTTACATCCGAGGAGGTAAATCGATGGTTTAACATGCCTGTGCACTTTGAGGCAACAAATTCCTTAGCAATTTCTGTTTCTTTTTTACTTTGTGTTGTTTTGGCTGTTGGAATAAATCTTAAATGTTGCTTTGGCATAGGTTATAAACCTTGAGTTATCAACTGGAATCCCCATGCTTTACATTGTTAAGGAAGGCAAATTTATTAGACGGGGAAGTCCTATTGCACCTTCAGAGGCAGGAGTCTATGCATTTACCAGGGTATGATATGAATCTATGTATAAATAGGTTGCATTCTATTGACATGTATTCTGTTATTTTCTGTCTTATATTTGTGATCAAACAATAATGAAGAATACTCCCAAGGCAGCCGAATATCTGAGTTGGCTTTATATTACTTGTACCTCATCAATATAGGAATTATTGTTGAATTTGATTTCATAATCTCATAGGAAATTTAATGCAATGCTAACTGGTATTATGCAGAATTTGGCTCTCTATAGGCAAAAGCTGGATAATATGCTACACTGATGTTTTGATCAAGACATACAGAAGAGCAGTCATTTTAAACATTTTTAGCAAACAGGGCAGAATTTTACAAGTCGTCAAAAATTTGCCCATGAATTTGGTCGCATCAGATTTTTCATGCTGTTATCTTTTTCTTTTTGGGTATTATGGATTTTCATCTGTATACATTCTTTAGAAGCAATCCCCTAATAAAGCATGTTCAACCTAAATACATGATTAGGACTGAATGTTCACAAGAGTGAACAACAAATCCTTTCCCATTATTATTATAAGCGCAAAAGTAGATGGAACAAGTCAACAGTTCTACCAGGTTTCCTGGATTTCAGCATTATTTTGAGTGGGTATTGTAATTTACACAACCATACTATATTTACTGTCATTTGAGGCAGGGTGCCAGGTCCGAGTTGAAGAAATATTGTATATTAAGAGAGCTTTGTGTCCATGTATTCAACTGCTATGACTCTAAGCAATACTTGAGATTATGTTGGAGATTCGCATATAAGCTTTTGATTCAAATAAGACAAATGTTTCAGACATATAGGAAGATTGGTATATTGGGACTTGACCATCACAGGCTTTGCAGAGGAGTGCCATATAAAATGTTAAAACACCAGTATAAGCTTAAGCTTGCATTGAATTAGTGAACATGCAAGAATAAATGAGACTTTTAATTTATGTACATTAAGGTTAAACTAAGTGAACATGCAAGAGTACAGGTAGACTTTTAATTTCTTTGAGTTGATTTTCATTCCTTGCAAGCTCTGTAGATCATATGGTCCTCGAGTCAATTATCCATTGTTCTTCGGTCCATAGCGCAAATGGCATATAATTTACTTAGTATAAATACCCAGAAGACATACCAGTTTCATTCCAAAAAGAATGAAAAACATTGAATACGACAAACTAACAGGAGGTAAGAAACCTGTTTCTAGTATCCCATGTACTTCCCCAGGGTTTTCATAATTGGCCCGAGTTTTTTTATACAAATTCCTAAAACAAAAAAGAGGTTACAATATTGTTTCATCGAGTTTTTGTTGTCCTCTATTGATTTCTTAAATTTGGTAGCTTCTTTAGTTAAACCAAAATTAACATCAACTCATAAGCCTAACAATCTCCTACCCTGTATTTGTGTGTTTTACAAGTTTCTAGGTACCTACCTTCTGATTCTTGATTGGCCACGAATAAAAATTATGTTTTTGTGGAGTTCACAGACTATTACTCTAGCTCCATCATGATTAGAAGTTAGAACTATTCTTTGAGAGACTATGACGATATCTAATTTGGATTATTTGGTTAATAATTAGCAGAATATGTAATAGATTTTACCACTTATAGGAGAATAAATGGCATTTGGAACTTGTTTTGATGGCTACTTTTAATGTCCTTTAAACCAATCTCGGCTGTATCATTGAAGACGATAATTGTTGCTGTTATTGCCATCCTTGCTTTCAATGACCTTTTAAGCCTTCAGTAGTGTCAAGTTGTAAAATGACATGCATTTTGAAATCCCCTTCATTCTCCCGATTCTTCCTTCCACAGTGTCTCCTTGTAAAATGTCCTGCCATAAATCTTCGCTTATTCATGTTCGAAGTACCTTGTAAAAATTGTAGTACTCGTTTATGAACATAGCAGTGTGATAGAGATGAAATGATGTACACTTTTTAGTCGATAGGCTATCTACTAGGGGATTCTCCATCGCAAAATGTTCTGTTCCTTTCCTGTCCGTATTGGCAAAAAAAGTTCGGTCCGGTAAAATAGTGGCGGTGGAAAATTTGCGGGTGAAAATGGACAGCACAGTGAGCAGCCCGACCACCATACTGCTTGCAGAGTCCGCCTGACGTGCAGAGGGAGGCCACACAAAGCAGATGGGAATTAACCTGGAGAAGAAAGCCAAGCATGTGAATGAAATGTAGAGAAATGATTGCCAGATACGTAATTTGAACGTGTCGGTCGAATGGTTTTTTTATGCCTCTGCTTCATTCTCAATCCATGCCCCGATGACACGGAAAACGCCGCCTCTGAACATCATTATGATAATTTACACTCAGTCAGGTCACCGACTTAACCACACCGCCGTGCAAATGCTATAATAAATGGAGAAAACCCTTATTTAAATGATACATGAGAGTAGATACGTTTCACTGTTGGAATGCATCCTTAGCACACTGAAGTAGGTCTCAAAAAAGAATAGAATTCTCCCTAAATTTGAATAGTTGTTTGCAAACAGAGTACATAGAAACTTTCTTGGACTAGCCAGTAGTTTATGCTATTGGAGTTTGTATTTTCATGGAGAGCGGATATTCCCTGATCTCTGAAGGACTGTCTGGTTGATTTATCGTGTTCTCAAATTGGTTAATTGGGTTGTATTTATCGTCCAGCTTCCCGACGTGTTGCTTGAACATCTAGTAATGAAATATTATTCGGAGTATCGAATCAGAAAGAATATGTTCAACTTATGGTTATTAAAATTCACAGTTCGATCTACACTTTTGACATGGTAAGCTGTGCGTATGTTATGTGTGCTCTTAATGCTTGTAACGTTAGATTCCTTACGATTTGTAAATATATGTCATGATAAGATGAGTTCTTATGATTTGTAAACATACGTCATGATAAGATACATTCCACCCGTTGTTATATCACAATCTTGCCACATGCCTTGTAGGTTTATGGTTCACCACATCAAGCTGATGCAAATTTGAATCTGGGCGATATTAGAGAAAAAGAAACCTGAGGATAGGCCATTCATCCTTATTATTTATTCTCTACGCAAGAGAAACGAATAAGATCAAAATTTTGTTTTTGATTGTGCTTTATTAAAAATCTTGAAGCCTTTGCAATTATATTTCTTCCAAATTGCAATTGATACCCGGAAAAGAACAAGAGCAAAAGAACGAGAAGCAACAATACAGGAAATTTAATATAAAACTGCAATCACTCACATCACCTTTCAAACGCTTGGAAATGAGTTTGGAATTGTAGGCCAATCTAATATTTTATTATCATATAATCAATAAAGATATGCATTTAAAAAAAAAAGGAGTATTAAATATGTGTTGGTGAAGTGCACATATAGAGAAGAAGAGAAAACAACAAACAACAATAGTATTGGTCTTTTAGATTTGGAAAAATTGCAGTACCGTTACAAATATGACAAAACAAGTAAGTCATGAAAAATTTGACTTGGCTAATTCCCTTTTAATCCCGCCATATGTGCACAATGGCCATATGTGCATTGTATTGTAGTGTTGCTTTGGTATTTACCACGTCCAAATCTCAAAATTTTAAATCAAATGGGTAGAGAAAATTAAAACCACAATTCTTCACTCTCCCTCCCAAAACCAATATTCACTCTCTCTTCGAATCATAAATTTTTGGGAAAGTCAAGATTAGAAAGTTGGAATTTTGGGAAAGTTAAGATTAGAAAGAGCCTAGGGTCAAGTCCATGCCTAAAGAGGCACTTGTCAAATAGGCCTAAGGGAAAAAAGAAGAATGGGTTACTATTGGGCGTAAGGGCAAGGCTCCCTCGAATCCCTTGCCCCCCAAGCAGTCCTATGTTGCGGTCATCGCAGTTCCTCTTATCCCTACAAGAGTGTCAATTCTAGCCAGCATAGGGACGCAAGCGGCGGACAAAGGAACCGCTTCCGGAGTTTCGTAGGTTTCAAACCTTGTTGGCTCGCAGGGGATTAAAGCGGCCGCTAGGGTTTCTGCCTTGGCTGGGGTGTGAACTCCTCTTGCTGCCTCTTCCATAGCACCCACCAGTGACACAACGTTCTCGCAGTCCTCCTAGACGTGCGGAGATACCAGAGGTGAAATGTTAGGCTGTAAGTCCATAAGGTTTTCTGTCTAACTTCAACCATGTTTCTACCTTCTTGCAGAATAGCTACTCTCTTGAGAATGAAGATGATATGGAAGAGTTCTCATGAACTTCCTATCATGGATGTTTGAGGTTTCACAAACCTCCCCAGAAAGTACTATGTTCGGGATGTTCGTCATAGACTTGGTAATTTAGATTTTCTCTGTTTGCAAGAAGTTAAAATTTCTAGTTTCATGCTTTCTTCGGCATGCCGCATAATTTGGCAAGATGGTGTGATGTTTTCTTCCCAGCATGAAGTTGGCCGAGGTGGTGTAGTTACTCTCTTGTCACCTCGCCTTCATTCTGTTGTTATTTTGCACGGTTTTGACCCCACATATATAATTATTTGGCTTTTGCTTTCTGTTAACAATCATTCTTTTGGAGTCATTAATGTTTATGCTTCCAATGATGTTGTGGAAAGATCTTAGATGTGGGCCTGGTTGGTTGACAACTTGCCTCCAGCTACTTGGGTTATGTGTGGGGACTTTAATATGGTTGAAGTGGCATTTGACAAAGATGACAATCTACTTTTTCATTGGATAGTTGGGGAAAGACAAGCCTGGTATTACATGCGCAATAAATTGGGCCTTTTTGATCCCAATAACAACCGCCGCTAGGATAGTGGGGTTTGGCACACTTGGTCCAACTTTCAAGCTGACTTTGACCGCATATTAAAATGCCTTGATTGTGCTATGATCACTGTGCAATCTTTTTTCTCTTTTTCTGAGGATTGAGATTTGCCTGTCATTCCCTTGCTAGATGTGACGTTATCTAAACATTACCTCGTTTATTTTGTCATTTCGTGGCAAACAATTGTCCCAAAGGTGGCCAAGTCTTAGTTCTTCCTCAACACGTCTGTGCTGATGCATGCTTCCACTATTTCACACATCCTACGTGTTTGGAACTTGGAGCCACGTCTGCATTCTCAAAGGGGATGGATTGAATGGTGGAATGATGCCATTACCAGAACTGCTCGGTTCTTGCACATTTATGGGCAACAATTGGCTATGTTTCGTAAACGATCATATGAAGCCAGCACACTTGCCCTCAAAAAAGCCTCTGAGGCCCTCACCCTCAATCCCTTTGATGTGGACTTGCAAATTCAGCTTGCCAAGCTTCGCCATGACAAACAAATTGCTGATAATTATGCTGTGCGGGGAGCCCAAATCAAAGCCCGTCTCCACTGGTTGGAGGTTGGCGACAAAGCCTTGAAGGAGTTTTTTCAGGCTCTTCGTGCTCGTCATACCAATGTTGGGATTAAAAAAATCAAACAAGGAAATGCTGTTCTGTCTAGTCTTCTTGCCATCTTGCAAGCATTTGTTCATCACTATGAGAACGTGTTTGCTTCGTAGGGAAATTCGGTTGCTTAGGAGGAAGCTCTCAAAAAGTGTATTTCTGTTACTCCAAACCATCTAGCAGCTGAGAAACGCACTTTTTGTGAGCAACTTCATTCCCTCCGAGACCTTAAAGAGGCGGTCTACTCCATGGCAGATGACAAGTCCCCTGGGTGTGATGGGTTTTCTTGTGAATTCTACAAACACCTTGGGGAGCATATAGGTCCTAATTTGCACAAAGTTTATCTTGAAGCCTATCACTCTAAAAGCTTAGGAGCCATTATAAACAAAGGAAATATCAAATTCATACCTAAAGTTGGTGATCCAGAGGACATATGTAATTGGAGACCCATTACCCTTCTAAATGTGCCATATAAGATCATTGCCAAGGCACTCTCTCTCAAAATCAGGCACATGTTGCCCTTAATTGTGCGACTAGAGCAAACTGGATTCATCAAGTCCAGATATATTCTTGACAACATCATTGTTGTCTAGGAGGGAATGGAATGGGCTCGCAAGTCTAATCAGAAGGCCATCTTTTTAAAGATAGATTTTGTTGAAGCCTATGATCGCATTGAATGGCCCTTCATCTTGGCTATGCTCTAGGCTTTGGGTTTTGGCCCCAACTTTTTCTAGTCCATGGAGATGCTCTTTGGGGAACAATTTGCAATCTAAGGCTTTTGGACTTTTTCGTTCCATCAAACAAGGTTGTTCGCTAGCTCCCGTGCTTTATGTCCTTGCTGCGGAAGGTTTTGGATATTTGCTTGCGCATTTTGTGTCCTCAGGACTGGTTCGTGGTGTTTACTTGCCTGAATCATCCTCCCAATTAGTCAATGGACACTTTGCTGATGATTCTTTTCTCACTCTTTTAGAGGATGAAGAAAACATCAATAATGCTTTAAGTTGCCTGGACACCTTTTGTCAAGCTTCTGGTTTTGCTATTCAATGGCATAAAATGCTCTACTTCTGCTAGTCCTTTTTGCTAGCTCCACCTTGGCTCAACCAGTTTGAGTGGAAATGGGTTGCTCACGAAGAAATCTTCCACTTTATTGGCATTCCTTTTGCATTCTAGGCGTCCCCTGTGGAACTTTGGAATGCTGTGCTGACTAAGACTAGCAAAAAGCTCGACTACTGGATCACAAAGCCACTCTCCCTCACAGGAAAATTCCAAATTTTCTCTAAGATTCTTGCGGCCACTCGTGTATTACTCCTCCTGTTGGGCTCCATCCAAAGCTTCTTACATGAAGTTGGAAAGATTGCTCAGAGATTTTCTCTAGGCCTCTGGTTCTGATCACCATGGCTTTCACAGAGTGGCCTAAGATTTCTGTTGTCTCCCAAAAGAGTCTGGTGGTCTTGGCTTGCTTTCCACTCGGAGACAAGGCCTTGCTCTTTGTGCAAAATGGATTATTAGGGCTTCTCTCAGGAGATGAAGCTTGGAAGATTTTGGTTCGGCACTGCATTTCTTCCGGCTTCCCTGTCAATAGGCTTGCTTGGAAGGGGATTGGTTTCCAAACCCTTCTCATTATGCGTGAGCCCATGGTCATTCAGGGCTCCTTCGTCATCAAGAGCATTTGGAAAGCTTGAGAGGATGTTAAGCCCTGGCTTCGATGGGCTGGAGATGAATTCCACAATGGCCTCTCCTTGAATCAACATAACATATGGTGGTCTCCGCTGTTTTCCATTCATGGTACTCCCCTAACCAAGACTCAAGGGGCTAGTGCTCTGTGTTTTTTCAAACGTGGCATCATAACTCTTAAGAATGTCTTTTCACGGGTCACCATGAGTTTTAGGACCTGGGAAGATATGCAAGTACAGTACCACCTTGTCCATTCAGACCAACAGACTTTTGACCTTCTGCTTTCTTCCATCCCTGTTGACTTAGTTCATAAAGTGGGGATTCAGCCTGTTCGCCCTTGGTCACTTGATTAGAGGTGGTTTCCTGCCACTCCTTTTTCTAATTACAAGCCAAGTTTGGGTTATAGATGGCTTTCGCCTCATCTTCCCATGATGGATACACTAAACCACAGATGGCATTTGCAATCTTTTCTTTCTCAATGGAGAAAACGCTTTGACACCATATGGAATGCTATAACTGAACCCAAGATTGCGCATTTTGCTTGGTGCCTGGCCTTTCGAGGTCTTCCCTTGGGGCCTTGGCTCAAACACATTGGGGATCCTGACCCTAGATGCTCCATTTGTGGACAACCAAAGTCTTTCTTGCATATTTTTTGGTTCTGCAAGTGTGCTTAGAATTATTAGCACTGGATTCATGATTTTTTCAAGCCATTAAGACTTGATTCTTTCTCTTGGCATATGATTTTACTGGGTGACTCTTCCAGATTTCTTCGGAAGTTCACCCAGATTTGGCATACCTTCAGGCTGGAGATCCTGTTTTCTCTATGGAAAGATAGGAATGCTGTTCTTTTCACACATAGTTTTTTGGATGTTAACATTGCTATGTATATTAAGGCATGCATTTGTAATAATGTAATTATGCAGACTCAGGTGCAAGCTAATAAAGTTGCACTCGAAGTTGCTCACCTGCAGGAGTTGCTTAATCATTGGGGCAATGCTACTTGTACTGTTGCTAGAGTTCCTCTTGATGCCTCAGCGGAGACCTCGATACCTCGTGGCTGCCATCCTCGGCGCCACTCCTTCAGCCGCCACTCACACACCCCGCGCTCCCAGGCTTCCCACCGCCGCTCTCCCAGCGGTGGTGATGGCAGATGGAGGCATCGCTCAACTTCCTCACCTCGTGGTGGTACTGGTTGGTCCTCGGCTCCTCCTCCTGGTTCTCATCGTGCGCACTTTGGGAAGTGGCCTCACCTGGACCTGGCGATTTCTCCTCCGCAGCTAGAGGTTAAAGATGCGAAGGCTGCCACTGTTGATGATGGATGGATTGTTCCCAGCTCGCCCCCCAATCCTAAAGATGATTGGGGTTTTCAAGATAAAGATGGTCCACCATCCTCGGTTGGCACTGCTTTGGTAGCCTAAGGTTGCTTTATATGTTTTTTTTTGATGAATAGTTTCTGATTCCGGCTGCGGCCGTGTTTTTAGTTTGGCTTCGGTTGTGTAAACTCTTTCGTGGGGTGATCTTGCATCCCCTGACCCCTTTTTTGTGAATTGTAAATTGAGTATATTTTATTAATAGAAAAAGTCATTATTAATTTTTAAAAAAAAATATTAGAAAGTTAGAGTTGAGAAGTTGAAGTTAATAGTTACCCTTCTCCCTACTATCTCTCCCTAAACCTATTTTCATCCCCTTTCCCCAAATCTTAACTTCCTACAGGTTGAATTGAAAATCGAATTTCATTCCAAAGTTGTGCCCTAATCGTAACCGGAACTTTTGAACCCAAATCCTAACTTTGAAATAACTACCAGTTGGAAATTAAAGTTGATTTAACCCCAACTTTGAAATAACTACCAGCTAAAGTTGAGAGATACGATATAAACTATGATATAATTTTTTTTAAATAGAGGTTTTGACGACATCCTAAGATCACGTGAGTTCTTTGATACGACATCTATACTCAAGTATCGATCACAGAGACACTAAGAACAACTTGTTTGATACCGAGCCATTCAATATTATGCCTCGACAGTCATTCATCATAAAGTATATGAAGTACGTCGTTTTCAAGGAAAATAATCGCAATGATTGGGAGCTGTAAATAATGGACTTTGAAAGGAATTTGTTTTCAGAACCTTTGGATTGTGAAAGTTTCTCAAGAAGAACGTGCACAGCTTCCTAAGGAGTTTTCAGAGAAAATGGGCGCTTTAGTGAACTCCATTTGATGCATGATACTACTCTTTTCTGCCGCCCTTCGTCTGTTAACTCACGGAGTGTAATGTCTACGTAGACATACATGCAGAATGTGGAACCATTTGTCCGGCATTGTTGTAGATAGAAGATCGAGGGTAGAAGGTATTTGTCTACACCTTCAGATTATCTGATAAAAGCATTGGGATAGAGCTCGAGCACATGTTGAATGTGGAATCCAAGGCAATGCAACCTTTTTATAGGAATGTACCAAAGAAATGTTTCGAGGAGCCACTGATCGTCTGCGAATGTAATTGGTGAAAAGGGTTTAAAATTTCAAGGGTGTTCATTATCCATAGAAATTCTTCAAAGAAAAGTGGTCTCCATTGAAGCACGGAGGGTACAGAGCCGACTTCCACTACCTTTTCCAGTACCTTACCTCTGCTGAAAGGAAAGGTCTCCAGTTTGGGATACATACAAAATGTTTGACTAAATGCTCGAGGGAAATATATGAAATATTAGACTTCATGCAGCATAGCTACTACTTCCCAGCAGGCCTGACATCGTTCATCTACCATAGTTCAGGGGACCCTCCAGATCAGATCGTTCTGCATCTCCGAATGACATATAGAAAAGAATTTATGTGGAGATGGATGGATCTGCATTTTCTACATAAATAGGGGAGCACATTCCTTCCCTCGAATGTCTGCAGAGATGGTGTTGAACGAATACGGAGATGAATGTGGGCACAAATCAAGACCTTTGTAGAGATGAATAGTGGATTTATGAACCATCTTATCTCGGAGGAATTTCGGTGTTTGAGGAGCACATACTGAATGACATGCCTCATTCAATGAAGTCGTATGCGACTTATTCAAATCGTGTTCTTCATTAGATACAGCTGATATAAAGTTGTTGTCAGAGCACTCCATTACCAAACCTTTGTAATGAGAAATGGAAAACCATTAAATGATATACGAAGTGCAAAACTATCAAGGAGTTGGAGGCTTTCAGGGAATGTGGCCTCACGACATATTATGATGATAACACACATGTGAACTATTGGTCTAAATTCCCAAAAGTGATCGTATCATATGGAAATGCTATGAAAGGCTTACGTGAAAAATAAGGATTCATAAACGAAACACCCAAATTGTTAGACAAAATGCATCATAGGTAAATGATTTGGTGAAATGGCAGTCAATGCAACTGAACTAAATGAGTAGAGTATCACACTAATAAAGCTTATCTAAGAATCACAATAGACAAATTGATTCTGGGGTGCAGTCGAAGACTTCAAAGCTCACTAACTCTGAAGCAGGGGATTGAAACTGAGAAAATCACAAATAGCAACCCAAGGAAGAAAGATGAAGTGAATAAATGCCTTCATTCAATCATAGGTGTCTGATCATCCATTAAAGATCTTGGTGTAAATGTGACTTATGTCAATTACTGTAACTTGCAAGTTAGGACTTTGTCCTACTAAAGGTTAAGGCTTTAACTTGGGCTTTATTAAAGTTAGATTCGGTTGTAATACACATTTCAAATGTCTAAACTCTAAGTTTTGAGGTAGTTGTGAATTTGAAAGAATATGCTTCTAGGCAGTCATTTTCTAGAGTCTATAAATAGAGATATTTGTCATTGTTCAAGGAAGGGATATTTTTGGCAAAATGGGAAAACTCTGGAGAATTTTTTAGAGGAAGTTTCACTAAGTTTTAGTTTCATCTGATGTATAAGGATTGTTGAGTTTGTATATTCTTAAGAAGATAATGAAGAATACTTTGTTCGTATGCTCAAAATGTTCTTTTGATTGCAATCACTAATCCATCGTATGTTAAATTGGTGATTGCACTTATGCATTCTATGTAGCATTTAACTTGGTGTGAAGAAATACATTCATTCCATGGTAACTTGATTTGGATGTATTCTATAGCTTATCACTTCGTATGTTGTGATTTATCCTATTGCGTTCACCATCAATTTGGATTCCCAAAACCCTTTGTAAATCGTCATCTTTATAGATCTCAGTTAGTAATTGTATGTCTACTATTGAAGTTCATATTTATATCTTCCTTTAGTTTTGTTCTCTCCTTTCATGCTTTTAGGTGAAAAGTACACAGAAATCCCAAATACCCACATCTTATGAGGAAGTTGCCCCTCTCAAACACAATGGAAGATTGTAATATGACAGTGATCAGTTGCAGTCTATCCAACTGTTCGCACATTGTCACTATTCACATCGCAAACAAGGTCAGTTTCATAGATGTGTCACTGTTCACAGGGTGAACATGGTCAGTTTCATAGTGACAAATTTGTTTACCAACAAGTAGAAAATAGTCTATTGGCTAAATTAATAATATGACAAATCTGACTTGACTAATTCCTTTTGATTTGACCATATGTGCGTTGTACAGTAGAAAAGGGTTTTCGCTAAATAGTCAAGTAAAATATAAATATAAAGAGGATTGAAAAATAAATTAGTTTGAAAATTATGAGTTATTAGAAAAATATCATCATATGATAGCAAGGGTGACATTAGCAAATAAGATTGGTTTGAAAATTAAATCCTAATTTAAGAAAATATTAATTACTTATTTTATATTTCATTTGTATGAAAATTGATCATAGCTATATTATATAAGTATTTTAAAGAACATTAAATGATATAATACTAATATTTTCTAATTTAAATGATACATGAAATTATTAGTGTACAATCATGCTCTTTAATTCACCAATTAAACTTGCTAAATATATAGAATTAATCTTCTATGGTAATATACATGAGAAGATGGGGTTGATACCTTCTCTAGTTTTTTCTTTCAAAAATGCATTTAATATAATAATTAAATAGCAATTAGTTTAGTACATTTATTTATTTACTATAGAAAAATAAAATATTATTTATTTTCTAGAATTTATTAAAGTCAACCTTTTAATTTTCTATCATTAGTTTGATTTGTTTTGACTTAAATTTTTTTAATTTTAGTTTGATGTCATCGTCAAAATATTTATTTTTTAATTAGAGTTTTTAATAGTTAATTGTGGATAGATGCACATCTTTTGAAGTTTGATTTTTTTCACATCAATTTGAATTTTTTTGTCTAAAATATTCTTTACTTAAATTAGAATTTTTAAGTCACACATTAATTATCCTTGGAAAAAAGTTATTGATGTTGATTTTAATCTTTGTTACCTCAATTTAAAACTTATTTGTTACAACTTTTTAATTTAATTTTAGAGATTTAAAAAATGTTTCTTATGTTGGCTTCAATTTAACAACATGAACTAATTGTAATTTGCAAATCACAAGATATATGATTCATAGATTTTTGATTCAACTAGATTTGTTTTTGTACATTTAGGATTTTTAAAAAATTGATACCATGTTCTATTGCTATAATAGTAGAACTTTTAGCAAATCGATTTGATTATCAATGATGCATTTTTTTAAATACCAAATGGAGTTAGCTTTTATTACGATAGATCAATGACTCTACACTATGTAGACAATTGTGTCGATATCAAAATTTCTATTTCATTCCTTTCTTTAGATGTTCATCATCTCTTGTTTTGTAGACCAATGACATATACATGAAGCACATGAAGTGTGATATGTCCACTTGATCAATTTCGATTGAATTTGAGATGGATGCATGTTTTTATTTTCATTTATTTTTCTATTTTTCTTTTGGTTTGTGATGAAGCAATGATTAATTTACAAAAATGTTAGCAATTGTTGTCACAATTTCCATTTCTAAAGGAAAGAGCATTAGTCCAATAAATAAAGGGAGTTTTTTTCATGATTTCCTTTCTTAGAGGAAAAAACAAGCAGTCCAATCAATAAAAGGAGAACCAATATGACTTTCACTAATACGGAAAATGGGTATTACAATTTTATAGCTATTACAAACCATTTCATAACAATTATAAACCATGGAATAACTTAGTAATTTATTTCAGAACATATGATTAAGGTGAGTAATTTCAGAACATTTGTTTAAGGTAAGCAACATCACATATAATGTTTAAGTATAGTAGTAAATGTTTTAATGTTTTTCTATAAATGATTCTTGGCCATTTGATTTCAAATGGGAAAGGGTCATATCATACACACTTTCGATATGTTGCTTTTCAATTTGGGCAGCACTGAAATGTTGAAATTAGATGCAACATCTCTTATTTGAGAGACCTAAGACACATAAATGACTAATAAAACAAATAAAAGTACAAAGAATGTAATATAATCCAGGTGGCTCTATTTTTAATTTATAGTTGGCAGTTGGCATTCTAATATATAAAGGTAGGACCTCATAAGAACACTCCTAATTACAATTTTGCAACTGACATTTATAGAAATGATCAATGATAGAATACCAAATATTAAATAGTTTACTAATCAATTAAATTATTATTTTAGGGTTATAAACTTTTAGAAAATTATTTATGGTGTTAAACTAGATGAATGTGGCTTTAACAATTGACGTAACCCTTGGACCTATCAAGTAGAAATGCTAGTTATATATATGTTAGAAGTGTAAAATTGTCTGTGATTATTATTGAGTTCAAACTTGATATTTTCTCCTTTGAAAAGAAAATAATTAATTCTTTTAATACCTACCCACATGCTAGCTTGTGTGCTCATTTCATTTACTTAAAATGTACCTAAAGAGAAAATTGGTCCATGGCATTTTGCAGTGGCACTATGTTAAAAATAAATTTCTAGTAAAAATTTAGTATTTTTTTGTTGTTACTAATTATCCTTTTCTATGAGTGAAGATGCCATTTCCATCTTTGTGTTTTACTTATTCTTTAAACTTTTTAAAGTCCATTTGTGAAATTCCATCCTAAGAATCACCTTTGAACATACAATTTGCATTGTTCTTCTAGTTTCAAATTTACCCTAGTACAAAGTATGTTAGGAAAAAATATTATAGTGATAAAATTATGACACTCATTCGTAAGTGGAGGAGAAAAGACAAATAAAAAACATATGGATTAGAACTATACCAATGTTTGCACCCAAAAAAGGTGCAATGGATACACCGATAGAAATATATGCTTGAATGATAAGATAAGATAAGATGAGATAAAATTATTAATGTCCACGAAAGACCAAAATAGTTTATGGGACTAAATGGCTTTGTGGGAATGAAAGTTTTAATAACGTTTTCTTCTAAAATATCCTCATAGTTTGAGTGAATTGTGTTGTATATTGAGCACTCCATGATAAAACATCATCTTGTCTCTACCACTCCCACATCACAAAATAGACATATACATTCCTTGATTCTTCCTTGGGTATCATCCATCTACCCATTTCACACCTCATGTAATGAATAAATACAAATGAATAAATTGATTAGTTGAAGCATATTTGTATTGTTTACACATCTAGTATTTCACAATGAAACAATAACATTAACTTTATTTACATTTGAAGATGCAATGTGATATTTCTTCAAAACCTATAAAATAAAAGCAACAAAATAATTAAAAATCTAGATTAGATGTGAAAATTTGATATAAATCCAATCTGCAATAGTTAAGTACCTTAAGGTGGTGATTGTAGTGTATTTATTAATCAATGTTGGTGTTAAGCAGTGTTTGATAAGTTACAATGACATATGCCTTATTACACATTAATAACATTGGTTTCATGACAAATCTAAGAATTGACTTACTTAAAAAAAGTGATTTGTCTACTTATTTATAATATTACGTTGCATTTGTGTACCATTACATTAAATAATCCTTATAACTCTTATAAAAACCTTTATTTGGTGTTGTATTCTTTAACCATAACCAAACCTAACCATTTTTTAATCTTAAACTATAAAAATACAACTATAGTGCCTCATGGTGGTTTAAACCTTTATGACAAGAACAACGCACAGAAGTAATCATTGATCTAAAATATTCACCCTCATACTATTAGTTTTAGAGGATTGCTGTAGATGTATTAACACTAGCATTGTTAGGTATTAATAGGCATAAACCATGAATAGACAAAAGGGACATGTCTATTTGTTAATTAATAATTAAAATAATAATAAATATAACCATAGTTATATATATTACTATTATATATAATAATAATAAATATAACCATAGTTATATATATTACTATTATATATAATAATAAACACAGATATATAACTATATCTTATAGATAATTAGATATAGGTTTATCCAATTGAAGCTACCACACATCAACACTCCCTCTTAGCTAGGAAAGATAAACACATGATCATATATTACCTCAATATAAGAATATCGTTGATTAGAAGATATTCAACATTTTGAAATCACATTTGATATCACGAGTATCAGTCTTCCAAAATATCAACATATGATATTCACCAATTACTCAAATAGGGTTTTGACATCACATCTGATATCAAGAGTATTGGTCTCCTATAATATCGACATTTGATATTCACCAAGTACTCAAATAAGGTGTGATATCACATCTGATATCACGAGTATTGGTCTCCTAGAATATCATATGATATTCACCAATTACTCAAAATAAGGTTTGATATCACATCTAATATCAAGGGTATTGGCCTCTCAGAATATCGACATCCGATATTCACCAAGTACTCAAATAAGGTGTGATATCACATCTAATAGCACAAATATTGATCTCCTAGAATATCAAACAATAGTCACCAATTACTCAAAATAAGGTTTGATATCACATCTAATATTAAGAGTATTGGCCTCCCAAATTATCAATGATATTCACCAAATACTCTTTGTGTAATGGCCTTCCAAAATGTTGAGATGCAAGACATTCACCGTATACTCAATTTGTTTGATACCATAATACAAGTTATTGTAAGATCGTCACCTTATAATAAATTCTGCACATACAAGTTACATCATTTGGAAGTCATCCCTTCCTCATGATGTACACAGGGGGTAGGCCCACTAAAATCATAGTCACACATATTGATTTTCAAATTCCCTCTGAATCTCAATCTTCAGAGCTCCTCATCCAAGTTTCCTTTGATCCAATGCCAAACTATCTTTGAATCTCAATCTCCCTTTTCCTGCAAGAACATACTTAGAGGAAAATATCAAGGCAAATAGCTCTTATAATAGAAATACAAATAGTGATTAAATAAATAAGATGTTTAAGAATAATACATAGTTATCTACAAATCAATATCGTTTTATTTAATAATTCATTCTATTGACATTATCCATTGATGTCATTCTTATGTAATTCTTTCTACATATACTTTTTATAATAATATATAAAATAATTAGTTCATGACATTTAAGTAATATAAGACATATCAGGTATATAATATGAAATAATTGATTTGTAACTTTAGAATAAAACATAATCATACCTACTAGTAGGGTCTACTTCACCTTTGCTACCAATTGACAATCTTTTCTTTATTTCCAACTCTTTTCCAAAAATCATGCCTCTTCGTAAATAAATTACATATATTCTTATGAAAATGTGATGATTTTCCTCCTGTTGGATTTTTCCGGTGCTCCTTCCCTCATTGGTTTCAAATGGTACATAGATTTGTTCGCTTTACATAGATTTCTTTGTTAATGCTCCTAGAACTACTGATGAAGCCATAGTCATTTTTTGGTATTCTCTTGCACACAATCTGTAGGAAATTTGAACATCTCATGCACAACTCTACATCTCATCCTTGGTGGCATTATAGTAGTAAGAAATTAAACATAAATCCTATCAAAAAAATCAACAATCAAATCTTCTATATAGATCCCCACCCTTATTCAATGCTATTAGATATCATTGCAGTGGCATATGATTTTGTGAATTATTTGAGAGAAAAAACAAAGCAAAACAAGCAACTTGTTTTGTTTGCCAACATAGTCTTATATCGAGGCATCCCAGATTTTCCCATTATTCATTGGTGGATTTACTACCAGAGTATTGGCAGAAACAATGGTGTGTACATCAATTCCGTTATGGGTATCCCAAACTGTATCCAAAAAATTTGTAACCATTTAATTTTCCTGTGTTGGTGAGCTTAATTTCATTTTTAGAAATAGCGGCATTTTTCCATTATGTCAAAAAAAAAGTTTTAACAATAATATAACTAGTTTTCAGAAGACCAATAAAAATCCATTCTTTTGGAAGAAAATAATGGATCTATCTATGGCTTCTCATTACGCAATATTCTTGCGAGTCTTCTCAATGTCTTAGTCACACGAGTCAAATCAAAATTTTCTTGGGTAGAGCTTATACGCTGTGACAAATGCATAAAATGGAAAATAATGTATGGGTGATTTGTCTTCTTTAATCTGATTCTTTTCATAGCTATCATAATATTTGGGTTGCAAGCAATCTTTCCCACATCAACATTTTCATAACCAAGCTCTGATATTGTATTAGTTTTAGAGGATTGCTGCAGATGTATTTACACTGCTATTGTTAGGTATTTGTATTCCAAAGACAACTTTCCGTTAAGCAGATTCTTTTTTTCTCTTCCTCTTTTCAGTTCATTAGGTTCACGTATATTCCTCGTGAATGGAATAGAATTGCTGATTGTTTAGCCAAATGGGCATCTAGTCAATGATCTGGGTTGGAATATTAGGGATAGGAGGCAACTGTCCTTTGAGATGGTGCAAGAATTTGATGATCTTGTTGCTCAGGATCGAGCTCCTTGTTGAGCTCTCCTTGTTGTATTCCTTTCTGTCTTAATAAAATTTTACCCCTCTTTTTGCAATAACTATAGTTCTATATATTATTATTATATATAATCTCTCTCTCTCTCACACACACAACTATATCTCACAGATAATTATATATAGGTTTATCTAATTGAAGCTACCACACATCAACACATACAATATCTAAAATCTAGAAATACGATTTAAAAATCATTGGAAAAATAAAAATATGTACTTAAGGTGTATTCTATCTTGTCCCTTTTCTCCAATTTTCATACATTACATTTTCCAAAACATTGTTAAACAATCATATTAAAAAAACTATTTTAATAATCAAGTATTATGATTCTAAGAAATAAGAAATCTAAAATATTTAGAATTTAAAACAATGAAGTACAATAAATGGTATGATAAATTTATCATAAAATAAATCAACTATATATAATATTTCTAGTTTTTCACTTCTTTTAACTCTTATTAAACACTTTTTACAAAAAATATTTTAATTTATTTACATGAAATTAAAAAACATCATTCACAAGATATTTCAAAAACCCTTCTTTTCTCTAATTTTTTACCAAAAAACATTTTAATTCATTTACACATTTCTACCAATCTCATACATTACTTCATAGAAAAATTGTGAAAAAAATACTATCTCAATTAATTTATCTATAACCTTATTTTGTACTCATCATATTTCATCTGATGTGTCATGAAAGTTTTTTCCTTCGTATTTTAAACGAAAAACATATTTTTGCAAGTCTGAGACACCAAAAATTTGGTTGGAAGTCATTCCCAACTAAAATAGCCTATCAACTAATCATTATAGTAAAATATTTAGGTCACAAAGTCACGCCTTCATCTTCAAATTTAAGTATAGTTCTCAAATGATTACACAACAAAAGGTACATCAAATGGAAATCTTAAAATGGAAGCATTTGGCATATTCATAAAGTCCAAAATTTGTAATCCTAAACATAAACACCACAAAATAGTAATAATAGGTGAACATTTGTAACCTGTAATTTGATAGCCGTAATGGCCATTTTTTATGCTTTTGGACTATAAATGACAACCTAAAATTTCAGACTCTATGAATCAACAAACTAATTTTTTATTAAATATTTTGATTTATTTATAAATGGTAATAGAATGTTGTGTATTATAGTTTTTAATTTAATTTAAATATATGTTTTCGATGTTAAAGTAATGAATATCAAGAGGGCTGACCCATCACAAAAACAAGAACCACCTACAAATTAGCAGATCACTGACAACACATTATCAATAGAGCAAGTGTTGATAGGAAAGAAAAGCTAAATAAAATGGAGTAAAAAAATTATGCCTAAAAGGGAGGGCTAAACTTACACCACAAGAGGAGGGCGCCGAGAGTTCTTCCTTCACCTTCAGACAACTATCCAATTAATGCTGTCTTTAGACTCCCCATTGAGAGATACTCCATTAGGGAAATTGTTAGCAAAGGGGATAGATTTTGTAGAAGTTGAGTATCCTCAACAAAACCATGGCAGTGCAACAACAAAGTGGAGGGGGAAAAATTGCCCTTTTGGCCAGAAGGCAAAGCATAAGAAGTGATGGAGGCATCAACACGAGTTGCAATGAGAAGAGAAACAACAAAAGCATGGTCACTATGAGCACTAGGGACATCTTTGAGATTTTGCGTAGGAATCTCTACTTTTTCAATAGGTTTTAGGTCCTCAAAGGAGGATTCATAGAGGATATCACTAGCACACATAGTCAAATACTAATTATTAGCAACCTTCCACCATGAGGTAGTACCTTTGCGACAAAGAATAACACAATCAAAAGCCATGTGACTAGTAGAGAAGGAATATCGATAATAGAAAGGAAGGTCCTCACAATCAAACACTTGATTCCAACGGCTATCCCCAATAATGATCACCACATCACTAGGTTGTGGTTGGGAAACATCCAAATCAACCAAGAAATGTTCAAAAGTCGAGTTGTCCAAATTTATCATATCTTTGTTAGCTTTCAAGAAATGACCGAAGGAGTTCCTAGTAGCTTCAACACAAGACATCTACTAGAAATGAAGTCAGAGATAAGAAAGGCAAACCCACACTAAATGCACATTGAGTGGTTCAGTGAGAGGGTTGAAAGGGAATGATTCCTCCAAATCCACACCTTGTTTAGGATCAAATCTTGATATTCAATAGAAGAAAAAGAAGTAATTAAAAATCCCTTAGAATAGTGGTAGGGTTTTCAATACTTAGTAAACAAAAAATGTATGTCTACGACAGAGGCATGAGGCCAAAAAATCTACCAACTAGGCCACATTGCTAATAGAAGTCAAAATTATTTGCCACTTTAGGGACACAAGAAACCACAAGTGAAGCTTTAGTATACAAAATGTGACAAACTTTATCCCTTAGAGGGTCAATTTTCACAACATGATCATAACTCCTACCACTAGAAGTAAAGTTGTATTTTTACAAGTAGGAACCTCTCCCTTGGAAGCACTAGAACAAGGGACATCAAGAGTAAAAGAAGAGCCCCAAAAAAGAGAGTTTTCCATTTGGGAAAGCACCAAGAAGGCCAACAATAGGAACATTAGAGCTCCCAGATGCCAAATAGGTTGACACAACAACATTCATAAGAGAAAAAGGAACTTCCACCAGACTCAACTCCAAGAGCCCCACAGGGCATGAAAGACTACCAATGGAAGCCATCCTTAACACCCAATACAACAATTCTCATGACAATAGACAACATGAAATATCCCATGAACTTAGCTAGGAGTGGATGAGAAGGAGAAAAGTCAAGTGTGGAGGTTGGGCCATTTGAAAACATAAAGTGAAAAAGGGAGGGGGGTATTAGCATCCATCAAAAATCTTGACATTGAAATTCATAATATGAATGATGAAATATTGATTTATTTATGTTTGGGGAGAAATTATATTAATGAATTTAATGTAAACTAGATGAGATGAGTTTATTAGTTATTTTCCCCCCCTAAACCATTCAATACAAGAGAAAGAGGGGCTTCTCAACATAACTCAAGTTGGATCATAAAAACCTTAATAGGATGGAGGGGTGCACACAAGAAAGTACTCTTTCATGGAATGTTCATTAACCTTAGACGTGTAATCTTAAAGCAAGTTTATCCAAATGATTAAGACAATTAAAACCACTTTATGCAATCGATCCAATTAAAGTAGGAAAACATATTTATGACATGAGATGAAAAAAATGAAGAAAATTGACCTCAAAATGAGCAAGGGAAATTTATTTTCTTTTGGATCTAAAACTGCTACATGAAAAATGATTGTGGATCTAGAACTAGAACATAAAAGCCAAAAAACTCTAAAATTCCCAAATCTCTAGGTATAAGTTAACCTATACCGACAGATTTATAAAATGATGAATGTGTTCCTAGAGGGAAGTGATGTAGGAGCATCCCGGTGTAAGAGAAATCTTGCATCAACCAAAAGTATTTCCTTTTTGTTTCTTGAATAAGGGTTGTCTTAGTGCATAGTTGTTGTTCCTAGAGTCTTGCTACTTAGTAAGTTAATCATATGAGCTTGAGATGTCCTAATTTTAGAGGTGGATATTCATCTTGGATATATTAGCCTACCAGTTGAGGCTCAATACCATATCATGAGTATTTGTGAATTTACTATGAATTTTTGGTGTGCAATTTTGGTATGAAATTTTTTGGCTCACCATTGAAGACCTTAGAGGCCTTGAATGGGCTCCAAAATGGGGTCGACTAGAGCTTGTGCAAATTAAGCCCTATAGATTAGAAGCCAAGGATTTTGAAAAGTGGTTATAATAGCCAATTAGAGAAATGGTTCAAAAGTTATGGCCTTCTGAAGTTGGATTGACCAAAATTTCCAAAATAAGTATCAAAGGTGTATTTGGCTGACTCTATATATAATTTTAGAGTTAGTTAGTTTTAAGGTTTAGTGTTTGATGTCTAGAAACTTCCTAGGTAGTGTGGAAATTCATATTTGAGGAATGCCCATACATTGTCTAGGATAGCTCTGGGTGATAGTTTGCAACTCTATTGTAAGGAAGATGCCCATGTGGGTTTACATAATGTATTTCAAAAATTTTTAATTCCGCATTTGCGATGATAATAAATATTTTGTTCTTTCCAATTGTTGTTATTTATTTATTTTTGTTATGCATTTATGGTATTAAAGGGAGCACCCTTCATCAAATGGTATAAGAAAAGGAATTCTTGATTGTGTAAATAGATTGCCAACTGTGAGGCAGTTTCACTAGGACCGTGGTTTGGGATGAGCATGTAGATAGATCATTGATTTTGAGGTAGTTTTCACTAGGGTTTCAATGAAAGTGTGAAAATGCCTCCATAATTTAGCATGGTGGAAGCTCCATAGGTGTTACACTTGAGGGTTTTAGAGCCCTTTATAGATAGATGTAAGCATTGGAAGAACAAATGTGTAGAGAAATAAATCTTTCTGTAAGAGATGAAAGTCAGGATGAGGAAAAAGAAGAATAAAATGCTGAAGTAGAGGCAGTCCTAAATTCAGAAGAAGAAATACTTTTCAAGGACATCTCCAAGATTGGAAAAAGACCTAAGTTTGAGGTTCTCACATTTTTGGGAAATTGTAACCCAAACAAGTTGATTAATTGGATCAATGAATTAGAGGAATAATTTGAGTATGAAGATATTGAGGATCCTAATACATGGTGAAATTCAGGAAGACAAAATTGAAGGGACATGTAAAGATCTGGTGGCGAGAGATTCAATTGGAGAAAAATAGAAGAGGGAATGAAAAAAATTACTAGATGACATTGAATGATAGCTAAATTGAAGTGAAAATTAATTCTCAGATTATGAGCTTTATTTTCTAAAGAAAATGCAAGGGTTGAAGCAAGCGAGAAGATGTGTGTAGGAGTATACTAAGGAGTTCTATTGAGTTCTCATCAGAATTGGCCATGTAGAAGCTGATAAGGATAAAGTCGTTAGATATCTTAATGGGTTGAGCCAAAGCATTTAGGAGGAGCTAAGTTTGATTCGAATCAATAGTATTGAAGAGGCATACCAATTTTCCCTAAGAGTTGAGGAAAAGATGAACAAGAAGTTTGATAACAACAATAGTATATGAGGTCATGGTGGAAGATTTGGCGAGTGATCTTACGGAGGCTAAAATGATGATTAGAAGAACAAGGACAAGGCAAGCAATAGTAGCCAAAACTAGAGGGGAAAAAATTCCAATCATTTCCATGATCTAAACAACAAAGATCAGGGAGAAAGAGGAAGATGGCAAGGATCTAGAAGAGGAGGAAATTGTGGAAAATGCTTTCATTGTGGAGAAGAAGGGCATAAAACACTTGAATGTTCCTAGTGTCAAGCAAGGAAAAATCAGAGAATAAAAGGCTATTATAGATTTGTACATGTTGATGAAGATGTCAAATCGTCCCATTTTGAAGATGTTGAAAGAGTAGAAGTCCTAATTAATAGGAGAGCCTTGTCGAGTGGAGAGAATGAACCTGATCAAAGGAGGAGTTTTTTTGCACCAGGTGCAAATGTGGAGATAAGTTCTATGATGTGATCACTAATGGTGGAAATACTGATAATCCAGTGTTAGAAACTATGGTCACAAAGATAAATCTCAAGAGGTAGAAACACTCATAATCCAGTGTTAGAAACTATGGTCACAAAGTTAAATCTCAAGAGGTAGAAACACTCAATTCCATTCTGTATTTCTTGGGTGTAGGATGACCAAAAGTTCATGGTCAATGAGTAGTGCCTAGTGAAGTTTAAGATTGGAAGCTATCAAGATGAGGTGCTTTGTGATATCATACCTATGTTGACACAATGCAAGGCATGAGAATCCCCAAAGAAGATGTCCTAGCCCCCAAAAATAACCACATAGCAAAAATGAAATGGAAGATACACAATCAAATACCAATTCACAACACTTTATTCATAAAATAATTATTTACCTACAATGTCCCCAGCTATAAGGCCTTTTGGGTTACGAAAAAATACAATAGAAATTACAATAATAGTTTTGTAAGATCCCTCAAGATCCAATCCCAAACTTGTTAGCTAGTCCAAAAACACACTCTAGTAGAAAGCTCCAAGGAAGATCTAAACTTGTGTTTGCAAGCCCACCAATAAATCTCCTTGTTTCCCAAACCATAACTACTAACTCTTCTCAAAATTCACTCCTCTGATTACCTAAGACTCCATAATACCTCCTACTTATACCTAACTAAGCCACAAGTTGGCTTAGCATGTTACAAATTAAATAAACCCTTGCATTAAATGCACATTTAAGCCACAAGTTGGCTTACAAAAAAAATTAAATACATACACCAAAATTAAATTCCAAGGTAGACTCAAGATAGAAACTAATCACACACAACTAGATCAAAATAGAAACCAAGACATTATTGAGCATTAGAAAAACCACTTTCGAGTATCAACGAATCCACCAAGCATAACCAAACTCACACAAACATAGTCAAGCACCAATATGTGCTGAGTCCATTGGCAATTGAGCCCCTTCATTGAATGAGCTACTTGGTCAACACAACAAACAAGCATAACCGAGCCATGCAGTGTAACCTGAGGTCCTAGTGTATTCCAAGTACCTCCACTTATCGAGTAATTCTATTCCCACTAAGCACCCTGATTAACACTGCATCCAAACTACCCAGTAATGATCGAGCCACACATCTTTCTTTGATTGAGTTCCCTAACTCCAAGGCCAAATAACTCCAACATGAAATATTTCCAACAACCCCAAGATGCTCCTGCATCATATGCGTTAAGAAATGTAGGATCTTTGATAGAGTAATAGAATGAGTAATGCAATATCCTTTGATTGATGATCTGATATATAATTTATATGTATCAAACTACAATGCATTGTGACTATTTTGAACTATACCAAATACTCAAAATTTGTGATAGTTATGTATTTTGCTTTTGTAGATACTAATTATGCAGTATATTATAACATTCTCTCACATCAAATACACATAGTATATATAAAGAAACAAAGAGTCATTCCCATGTAGGGACATGAATCTACATGGTACAAGAACCATGTAGGTGTTGGAAATACAATAGGAAAGGTAAACTCTGAGGAGAATGGGGGGGAGGGGGTGAATCAGTGCTTCAAAATATTACCCATAAAAACATTCACCATACATCCATCTCACAATTTAACAAGTAAATTGAAATACCATATAAAGCATATACGTTTTGTTAGTTTGTGGTGACTGATCAGGGAAGTACTATACATACTTCATAAATTCTTTGGAGTTTTGGGCATCACCTCGAATATAAATTCTTTTGGGTTTCAAACATCGCCCTAATTTTTTTTTGGGCTCCGATTCGCTAATGGCTAATATTTGCCAATTGGTTATTTCTTATATTCTCCAATTTATGGCCGACATGTTGTAACTAGTTTTTACCCTAAAGCAGAAAAAATACTTGTATAAAAGGGATTAGGGTTAGAGTGTTAGGATTAAACCTCAGAAAGAAATAACAATTACACGTAAATATAACCAATAACAAAAAATAATATATCACATAGAAAAGAGCACAAGACACCAAGATTTAATGTGGTTCACCTAATCCCTAGGCTACATCCACCAAACAGCAAGTCCAATCTTATTACGATCTAGTGATTACAACCTGATTACAATCTATAATCCCTTATAACTCTATACCATCACAAGAACCAATTTTTGCATCACAAAAATAATGAAACAATCCCTAACCCTAAGCCCTTTTATACAAGTAATTTTATGCTACTTTAGGGTTACAACATGTTAGCCATATGTCAGTCATGGGCCAAACAGTACTTCCCTACTCAATCACCACAAACTAACAATCTCCCACTTGGGGACTAATTAGACTTCACACTAGAAAATAATCTCCTACTTGGAGACTGATCTTGTAGCAATACCGCTACCACATGGGGCTCCCACTGGATCAAACCACCCTAGACTCTATTGTTCTTTTATTCATGTTTAGTCTAGAAGACCAACCGAAGCTAAAGAGGAATTCAAATTCTCCCTTGTCATTACCTTTGTAAACATATCTGCTAGATTATCATCAGTATGTATCTTATCCAACTTTAACTATCCATCATCCAAAACTAACTGAATGAAATGGTACTACAACTGTATGTGTTTTGTCTTTGAATACAGAGCAAAATTATTTGCAAGATGAATGACACTCTGACTATCTGTAAACAAATAATTATTCCTCTGAGGGTGTCCCAATTCTTCCAAGAAGAACTAAATTCATATCATCTCCTTTTCTACCTCTGTAGCAACAACATACTCTGCCTTTGTAGAAAAAACATACTTTTCCTCTGTAGTGGATAAAGCATTAACTTTCTGTAACCTAGAAACCCAACTCACAGCTGCCTCACCAATAGTAAAGACATAACTTGTAGTACTCCACCTATTATCAATATCCCCTACCAAATTGGAGTCAACATAGCCTTGTAAATTAGTAGTAGAGCCTCCAAAGTGTAAACACTTACTGGATGTTCCTCTCAAATATATGAGAATCCATTTGACTACATTCCAATGCTCAATTCCTAGGTGATTCATATACCTGCTAATGACTCCCACTGCATGTGCAATATCTAGCCTAGTACATACCATAACATATATCAAGCTTCCTATAGCTAAAGCATAGGGTACCTTAGACATCTTATCCTCCTCATCTTGTGTCTTGGGACACATCTCCTTAGTCAATTTCAAATGACTAGGTAAAGGTGTGCTGACAAGTTTAGCATTCTCCATAGAGAAACATTGCAACACCTTCTCAACATAATCAGCCTGAGATAGCATCAATTTCTAGTTCTTCCTACCTCTACAAATCTTCATACCAAGGATTTGTTTTTCTACCCCCAAATACTTCATAACAAATGTATGTGCAAACTGGCATTTTAGCCCCTTAATTTGATCCATGTTAGATCCAACTACAAGCATATCATCAACATATAAACATAAAATAATGTAGATGTCATCATCCAACCTCTTAAAGTAAACACAATGATCTGAATGACACCTATTGTATCCACGCTTATGTATAAAACTATCAAATTTCGAATACCATTGCTGAGGTTCTTGTTTCAAGCCATATAAAATTTTCTTCAATTTGCACACTAAGTTCTCTTTACCTTTGACCTCAAATCCCTATGGCTAAGCCATATATATCTCTTCATCCAAATCACCATGAAGGAAGGCTATTTTAACATCAAGCTACTCTAAATGCAAATCTTCACTAGCCATAATACTTAAAACAAAATGGATAGAAGTAATTTTAACAATAGGAGAAAATATCTCATCAAAATCAATGCCCTTTTTCTATGCAAACCTTTTACAACTAACTTGTCTCTAATACCACTTATTAGGATTAAACCTTAGATAGAAATAAAAATTACATCCAAAGATAACCAATAACAAAAAATAATAGATCACATAGAAAAGAACACAAGACACCAAGATTTAATGTGGTTCACCCAATCCCTAGACTATGTCCACCAAACAAGCCCAATCTTATTATGATCTAGTGATTACAACCTGATTACAATCCGTAATCCCTTAGAGCTCAATACCACCACAAGAACCAATTTTTGCATCACAACAACAATGAAACAATCCCCAACCCTAATACCTTTTATAAAAGTAATATTATGCCGCTTTAGGGCTACAACATGTTGGCCATATGTCGGCCATACATCGGCCACAAGTCAGCCATGGGCCAAAATTTCTTTTTGAGGCGCTACCCTTAACCCTAAAGAATTTATAAAGTATGTACAATACTTCCCTGATCAGTCACCACAAACTAACATAGGGATTGTTTTATAAGGTGTGATGCAAAAATTGGTTCTGGCGGTGGTATTGAGCTGTAAGGGATTACATATCGTAATCAAGTTGTAATCACTAGATCGTAATAATATCAGACTTGTTGTTTGGTGGACATAGCCTAGGGATTGGGTGAACCATGCTAAATCTTGGTGTCTTGTGTTCTTTTTCTATGCGATCTATTATTTTTTGATATTGTTTATATTTGCATGTAATTGTTATTTCTATCTGAGGTTTAATACTAACACATCTAAAGTATGTATATAGGTAAGCATTCACACATGTATGACACAAGATATGATTACCCAGAAACCCTTCAATGAGAAGGTAAAACTGGGGTGGGGATGACACCCACAAATCTTCACTACTATAGTAATAAAGTGTATCTAATGAAGGTTACAATATTTGATCATGAAACATGATACACCCCATGAAAGGTCTGCTTTGTTAAAAGATTACAAAGATAATTAGGTCTTACCTTGTTAAAGGATTTCAACACCCTATTAGAAGTGTGCCTAATTACAAGACTTCAACTCACAATTAAGTAAGCATCTTGTTAGTGGATTTCAATATAACCTGTTAAGATTACTCTGTTAAGAGAATTAACTAATTCACTTGTTAGAATGTCTCAACAATGATCTTGTGATTAGCACCCTATTGCTTAATGTTAGATCACCTCTATACTAATGTGTACTTGATCCTTTCTGATCAGATATCTCTCTGCTATCCACTGTTTCCTTCCTCTGTTCTCCTTTAATTGATTCTACAATGTAACTCAAATCATAATACTCTAGTCACCATGAAAATCCTATTTTTGCATACAAACACTCCTCTTCTATTTTACATTTAGGGTTTGTCCTCCTTAAGAAGACCTAGGTGACTTAGGATTAGGTATAAATCAATAGTTGTGATTCACCCATATTTCCACTTAAATCTTCCCTTTTCTGATTGGATGCTTGTAGTACATAGGGATTTACACTTAAGATTTGTCGTTATCAACAAAAGATTGTAAATCAATCCTTAAGTCAACTCAAAAATGGTTTACATCATAGTTTGTGCCAATACAAAAAACTATGTCAAAATTGTGTTACTTGGCATTTGAAGTCCTTGGTGCTCGGCACTAACTGTGAGTTCAATGTTGTCACTCAACATCTAAGTGACTTGACATGCACTGCTTTCTTAGCACCTAAATCACTTGACACATACTATCTTCTCGGTACTTGAATGACTCGGCACATGAATGACTCAACACACACTATTTACTTGGCATGCTTTAAATTACATGTTGTGCTCGATATATGTTACTTGTTCGGCATGAACTAAGTAAATGAATTAAGTGTATAGATACTCACTTGTCAAAATCAATCTGAGATGAACAATCTCCCCCTTTGACATGAGTGTCAAAAACACTTGGTCATACATTAATGATCTTATCCTTATGAGCATAACATAGATATTTATTAAGCTTCTATACAAATATCCAAAATATCAAAATTTTGCAACACATGACTTGTACCTCAACTTTTCATAACTCCCCCTGAGTTGAATGTTCAATTCAGTTCTATATTCTTTATCAAAATCTTTCTTTATTTGTATCAACTAATACTTTTTCTCTATGCCTGTTTGAATTGATGTTTGCATTTTGCTGTTCTCTTACTCCCCCTTTTTTCTTTGTCTCTGATTCCCACTTGGGTATAGATATCTCTTTGCTCTACTTTCTTGCTTTACTTGCTCCCGCATTACACTTACTCCCCCTTTTTGACACTAATGTCAATGGGTTATACACTAATAGTGTATTTGTGTTTCTACATAGCCTAGTTCCTTGTGTAATATTTTCATGCGAGGAGTCAGTGTCAACTTGATGTTGATCAGTTTAGCCCTTATATTGGCTTCATCTTCTTGTAATGATGATAATTGATTTTCTAGGATTGTAAGAGGTACCTGAAATGTTTCTCACTTTGAGTTGGAGACTTGGATAAAGTAGCACCAGATGAGTGCATATGGTTTTCCAAACTCAAGATGTGATTCCTTACTTCTTGTGTGAAGAGTCTAGGATGACACAATTTGGTGTATAAAGAGAAAATGTTCTCTAGTACCTTCTTCACACTTTCTATCTTGGTTGCTAGCTCAACCTATGTTAGTGCAATAGCTCTTGATATCTTCTCATTTACCTTGTTTTGAAACTTCCTTTCAGACCATTCTAGTAATTTTACATTAGTATCTAGGTCTATGTAACTAACACTTTCCACTATATTGGTTAATTATTCAATGATGGGTTTGTTTTCATTTGGAGTCGATAGACTAAATGCATCTAGGAAAATCTCTTTGATGTCAATCAAAGCTTGCTTCTGCCTATGCTCCCTTCTAAGTAGTTCTTGATTTTTATTCTTTGCTAGGGCCGCTTGTAATATACCCATCTACTTAATTGTGATTGCTACATAATCAAATTTAGACAATACAATCTCTTCATCTAGGGTAACATCACCATAAGTAGTTATCTCTTCTACCTTAGATGAGTTAGGACTTAGCCTTGAGAATTGCAATGGTGTAGCATCTATGCTCGACCTCTAAAGAGATTGACTGGAAGGAGTACCAGATTCTGGTAATGTCACTAGTGCTTGAATAACTAGTAGCTCCTTTGGCTTGGGTGTCAAACTTGACTCTTTAGTCTTGTCCTTGTCTTCCTCTGTAGTTCTAGTTGCACCTTGATCTTGTACTAGAGGTGCATGTGTATCTACTTGACCTATTTGGCCTTGAGTGCCATTATTATTTTTTGTTTCTATCTTGTCTTCTCCAACAGTCTCATCCTTTTCTTTTTTAGTTTCTAGTACATTCACTGAGATTGGAGTGTCTTGCATAAGTGTACTGATAGTAAAAATTTCTATCTCCTTCCTTTGATATACCACTATAGGTTGTGAAGGTTGTACACTTGTGACCTGAGGAGTGATTATAGATGTTTCTTGTATTTTCACTTCCTCCCTTGCAATTCTTATTTTTATCTTTTGAATTTCATCTACACCCACCGATATAGGGTTGTCACATAGTTTGGCCTGGAGAGTGAACTAGACAAGTATCCTTTTCAAATCATCCTCTATAAGGGGATTGATGGTCTAAGAAATAGTCTCAAAAAAATCCTTTACTTTGATAATTTCAGTATTTACACTTGTCTCATGTGGAGAGTTGGCACTCAACATTTGTGTGTCTTGCACACTTAGTTCTATTTGTTGCTCTTCCTCAGTTGATGCCTGGTTGTCAATATTCATATTTGTGCCTACCTTAATTGTGCCTTTTTTAGTATCATCTTCTTCATCATCTCCTACCTCAATAGGTGTTTGGTCAACTTCTCTAGATGTTGACAATCTATATGTTATTTTCCACATCTATTTGAACTTCTGTACAACATCCTCTATGTTGTTTTTTAATAGGCTGAATGCCTTGTATTTAGTCACAAATCTTACAACATACTTCTTAATGGCTTTAGAAATTTCAGCCTTACTAAGTTCTGGCATAACTTGAGCAAGGATTGTCTCCCTAGTTTGTTTTTCAGTGTCTAAACAATAATGCCATTTTTGCTCAACTCTATCATATAAACTTTTAGATATGGAGTTGGAAAGTTCTAGAGGAGTCTTTTTAAATATAACCATCATGACATATACTACCTCTTCTACTTGGTTCTTTTCAATCTTCCCAAGATTGTCAAACTCAATGTGAGAGAATCTTGATAAATCAACATTGTTCCTAGTGTTCTTACATAAATTGTCTAAATATAAAGAGGGATTGTGACTTACCACTTGAAATTGGCTATTTTCATCCAATTTAGTCTTCTCTTTGTCAGATTCAACTTGAGCAACATACTTCCTCTTCAGTCTCTTCTATGTTTCAACTTTTTTCTCCTTAGGCTTGGCTACTTCTTTAGCCTTTTGTGAAGTGACTCTAGTGATAGCCCTTGTGGTAGGTACTGTAGGTTTGGGCTGATTAGGTTTAGCAACCTTCTTTGATTTTTTCACTACTTGAGTATTTGATTTTCTCTTTTTCTTCTCAGTAGTTGTAGGTGCTTCATCGAATTCTTCTTCCTTGACATCTTCTACAATTTCTACTTCATCTTCTTGCTTGTCTTCTCCCTGACCTTGTGTCAATGCCAATGGTGCTTGAGCTTATGTTTCCTCTTCTTCTTCCTTGGCTCCTTCACCAAATCTTTCTTCCAATTTCTTTACTAGTTTGTTCTTTTTCCTGATCATTGAATCAGTCTTCAATTCCATAGTGATCTTTGATTTGGCCAAGTCATAATTTCCAAATGCTTTGGATTCCTTATCCACTTGTTTTGCAAGTAATCCTGTGATTGCTACAAAAGCCTTCTCAACATTTATTTCATATCCTAATGGCCTTAACCATCTTACCCTAGGAACTGCTACCTAAACATATGTGAAATCAATATCAACTAGGAAGCAAACATCATCAAAATGTTTTTCCACTAGTCAAACTAGTATCCTTAATCTTTTCTTCATAGATTGTTTGAAATCTTTGAAATGACTTGACATGACAGATTCAAAGTTATCACCTAGTTGCTCAATAAATTCACCTATATGAACTGCAATGGGTCTATCCACCTTCCATGCAACCTTACCAAATATAGAAAATGTATTTTTCACATAAAAGAAGATATATGCAAAAATATATACAAATTTACACCGTGCACTTTTGGTCTTCCTTATAGCTCCCAAGTTCTCAATCAATTGTTACAATTGCAACTTGGCAATATCATAAGTATGATCCTTCTTGACAATTTTGTAACCTATATCAACTGTAATGCAAGGTGCACTGTTTAATCTATTAGATTGATAAAATTTGTGTGCTATAAACCTTACTGCAAAAGCTATCAGGGGATCTATGATAGTATCAATTGTCATTCTTCTTTTATTCCACATAGCCCCTATTTTCTTTTTAATTATTTCCTTTTCTTCACTTCTCATGGTCTTTGGTCAATCTAGGGTTGGATACCCTATTACTCCATGAAAAATATTCTTAGTGATTTTTACTGGCCCATTTTCTAGCCATACACAGTTATCATGAATTCTACTCAATTTTTTTTTATCCACTCTGTCTTGAATATGTTGGGGAAATCTAGGGCACGAGTTAACCCTTTCTTCTTGAAAATCTTAAACTCTTCCTTCAACATTCCATTCTCACATAGTTTTTCATATGTTTCCCTAATTTCCATATCATGCATGCTTCCAATTTTGTACATGTAACAATCTTTGACATCTTGGATCATCAAAACTTGTGGTGGTATCATGGATAATGCACTAGAGGGATCCTATTTGTAAGCTATATCTAGGATATCCCTAAAAGTAGGTTGTTTGATTTCATTACTTATCAATTGAACATTTAAAAATATTTTCCCTCTACACCTTTGCCCACTGAAGAACTAGATGCCATTACATGAAACTAGGATTTGTAAAATTTAAAACTGTGTAGCTTGGCACATGATAAATACCTTGTGAATCCTACTAGAATGATGTCAAACAACTTTTTAAATGTCTTGCAAATGCTCAGATCAAATTCTCTAGATTTCCTTTAGCTCTTTGTGCTCTTCTTCAAATTTAAATGATGCCAAATGAATAGAAATCAATCAAATAGCCCTTAAAACACTGTATTTAATGCTAAGTGCATACACAATTGTAAGCTTGACTTCAATTGAATTTTTGGCTCACTCAACATCCATGTGTTTTTCCATACGTTTGGAAACCACTACAAGCTTGGCCTTAACTAACAAATTTTGTTAGCTAGACATCTATTAACATTTCACTCAACAACCATATGAAAATTTTCACGCTCGATAGTAGCATGAAAACTAACAAAATGTAAAGATCTATTCTTGATTCCTAACAACACTTTATATCTTTATTCATGCATATGTAATATTTTCAAAACTAAATCCTTGGAGCTAATGTATGGTATATATTTTTAAATATTAGTCTCACATACGTCTTGATTGCTTAATTTGATGAGGTGTGATCACCGAACCCATTGGGTGAAGTGATCCCATCTATACTTGATGTGTTGCAGTCTTCCTTTCTCTTCCATGTCTTGTTCATCTCATCTCTAGCATTTTCTATATCTTCCTTTCCTTTTCCTTTTTTCAACTCACAACTTGGTGCTTTTGACCTTCTTGGATAATATCTACTTATGTGACCAATCTTCAAACAACTAAAAATGTGGTTTGACTCAACCACCTTTTGTAGTCACTTCTAAAATGTGTTCTAATAAAATTCTTAGGAATATTTCCATACTCTTAATAGTAGTGACAACTATACCTTGTAATATAATCCCAATTATAAAAGTTACCATTGTTCTTTACCTTTGTCTTCTTGTTTGATGACCACTTGGGTTTGGATCCACATTCAAAAGATCTATGTCCATACTTTTGATAGGTATAACAATATCCTTCAAATCTTTGAGTGTGCATGGTCTTGGTTCTACATTCATGTGCCTAATGACCTTATTTGTTGCACTTATGGCAGTGACCCATGTTCTTCTACTTAACATTCTAATTTATAGTCTTGCTCTTGCAAACATTAGTAGTATGTCCTTTCTTACCACAATTATGACAAGTAAGTTTGGATTTCTTACCTTTTTTACTTCTTTATTTAGCACTTTTTGATGATTCTCCTTCTTCAATACTAGTGTATCCCAATTCAGATGTATCATTTTTAGATCTAGCATATCTCATCAATTCAAAGTACTTGATGGCTTCACTAGGTTTATTGAAACTTTCAACAAACTCCTTTTCCCTTTTCAGATCATTGCTCAATTGTTCATTCTGCAACTTCAATTTTGTGATATCAATGTCTTTACTATTTATTTCATGATTAACAATCATGACTTGATTCATTGTTTCCAATTGCATGTGAGCAATCCTATTTATTTCTAATGATTTCTCTTCTAGTTTGCTGGTCAAAACTCTTTTTCATCTTCAATCATGACTTTATCTTTCATAGCTTTCTTTTTTTGTTTGCTCACCTCACATAGTAATATGGCTTGTGATTCTTGTTCTATCTTAAGATTTTTGATCTCTTCAGCTAGAGTTCTATTATTTTCTATTAGATCTACAACTGCTACATCAAATTCATTGGAGTTTTCATTTACGAATAGTTTAGTAGTGTCCATCTCTTGGTATTATGTGTCATTCTCCTCAATATCAATTTCCTTCCTTCTTCTCAATTATTTCTTTAGATATTCTCTTGCTTCATTCAATTGATGTAGAATGAGTTATATTTCAATCTCCTAGTTCTCAATAATCTTTACCAACTTGTAGACTTCCATTTCCAAGATCTTTCCTCAAAGCTTTACTTTCAGAGGACAAGGCTTTGATACCAATTGTTGAATACAATAGGAAAGGTAGACTCTGAGGGTGGGGGGGTGTTGAATCAATGCTTCAAACTATTACCCATAAAAGCATTCACCATACATCCATCTTATAATTTAACAAGTAAATTGAAATACCATATAAAACATATACATCTAAAGTATGTAAATAAGTAGGCATTCACACATGTATGACACAAGATATGATTACCTAGAAACCCTCCAATGAGAAGGTAAAATTGGGGTGGGGATGACACCCACAAATCTTCACTACTACAATAATATAGTGTATCTGATGAAGGTTACAATGTTTGATCATGAAACATGATCTACCATGTGAAAGGTCTGCTCTATTAAAATCTTACAAAGATTGTTAGGTCTTACCTTGTTAAAGGATTTCAACACCCTATTATAAGTGTGTCTAATTAAATGAATTCAACTCACAATTAAGTAAGCACCTTGTTAGAGGATTTCAATATAGCCTATTAGGACTACTATGTTAAGAGATTTAATTGATTCACCTATTAGAATGTCTCAACAATGATCCTACGATTAACACTCTATTGGTTGATGTTAGATCACCTCTATACTAATGTGTACTTGATCCTTTCTGATAAGATATCTCTCTATTATCCACTATTTCCTTCCTCTATTCTCCTTTAACTAATTCGACAATGTAACTCAAATCATAATACCTTGGTCACCATGAATGTCCTATTTTTGCATACAAACTCTCCTCTTCTATTTTGAATTTAGGGCTTGTCCTCCTTAAGAAGACCTAGGTGACTTAGGATTAGGTATGAATCAATGGCTATGATTCACCCATATTGTTGCTTAAACCTTCTCTTTTTCTAATTGGATGCATGTAATACATAGGGATTCACACTTAAGATTCATCCTTATCAACAAAATATTCTAAACCAATCCTTAAGTTAGCTAAAAAATGGTTTACATAATAGTTTGTGCCAATACAGACAACTATGTCAGACTATGTTACTCGACATTGGAAGTCCCTGGTGCTCGCCACTAACTGTGACTTCAATGTTGTCACTTGACATTTGATTGAATATGTATGCATTGCTTGCTCAGCACCTAAATCACTTGATACATACTATCTTCTCAGTACTTGAATGACTCAGCACACATTGTTTACTTGACATGCTTTAACTTACATGTTGTGCTCAACATATGTTACTTGTTCAACATGAACTAAGTAAATGACTTAAGTGTATAGATACTCACTTGTCAAAACTATTCTGAGATTAATAGTAGCATCATTTCCCTACATGGATATGGGAAGTCATCCTTATTAACACTGATTCAATCAACACAATAATCCAATGATTGAGGGTCATAACAAGTCAACATAATATGACTTTCAGTGGTTTATGGTGCCATGATAACTAAATAGAGAAGAGCTTGATAGTTGTAAAAGTACGATATTAAGAATTATATATATGTATACATATATATTATACACACACACACACACACACACACACATATACACATATATATATACATATATATATATATATACACACACACATATATATATATAAATATGTATGTATATGTATATGTATATATGTATACATATATACGTATACATATATATACATATACATATGTATACATATATATATACATATATGTATACATATATGTATACATATACATATGTATACATATATGTATACATATACATATGTATACATATATGTATACATATATGTATACATATACATATGTATACATATATGTATACATATATGTATACATATACATATGTATATATATACATATGTATGTGTGTGTGTGTGTGTGGCACTTATGAAACATACATCAACTCTTATCAAGAATATGAGAATTATTAGATCCGTACAAATAACATATTATCTGACTTTTAACACTCTGAAATAGTGACTTGTCCAATAATCATAATCATGATATTATGAACACTATTATGAAAATCATTATGATCTTCGATATTCTAGATCAATAATTAGAGTGATCATAATGCATTCATTATCAATGACTTCTGATATATCTAGAACAATAACATAAAGAGTCATGATAATAGGTCTATCATTTGTAAGATCGTCACGTTACAATGATTACCTTCTGAATATATATGTCTATGAAAGATTGTCATTTTTCATTGCATATCTAATGCAACTATTCAATTAGAAGCATAACACACACATAAAAATTGAAACTTAAGTTCAATATTTAAAATTACAATTTGATCATACAAAGTCTTCCTTTGAAATATTCCAATTTAACCTTGGCAACTAGTTTGGTAAGAATATCCATTGTTTTCTTATTTGTAATTATGTGAACCAACTTGAGAACATCTTGATATATCATATCTTTGATTCAATATACTTATATTATAGAGAAAAAATGAATTTACAGATAACTGATTTATCTTTTAGTTCTGAGTATAACATGAACTTTGGAAATGTATCAATCTCCCTCTAATTCCTCACTTTGGGATTCTCATTTAAATTTATCCACTTTATTTCTTTGTCTAGCAACTTAAAATGCAAAATTTTCATTATTTTTATTCTTATCCTCCACTAGGGCTGCTTGAATTTTCTCCCATTCCAGACAAACTTTAGAAGTGTGACCAAATTTGCCACAGTTGAAGCATTGTAATTTGGACCAATCTCTTTTCTTATATGATTTGTTGGATTACTTGCTGTTTTGATGAATTCCCTTTCTTTTTTCCTTATTATAGGTACTGATTTGGAGAGCTTGAATTTCTCCCTCTTGAATCAAAATGATTCCTCTTGTAATTAATCTTGACCCTTCTTGAGTGCATTCATTTTCGAGTAGTTCAAACTTAGGAAGTTCATTTTGAGAACTTAGTCCAAGAATAAATGTCTCCCAAGATAGTGGTAGTCCTTTAATATAATTTCGAGTTTCTTTTCATCTACTTAGCTTCCAATAGTCGCAAGTTGGTCTTTTAACTCAAAAATTCTTAAGAAATAACACCTAATTGCTTCTCCATTGTTCATTTTGATATATAGAAGGTCTTGCTTCAATGTTAGAAACCTGCTAGTATTGTTAATTTCAAAAGTATTCTTGATAGTAGGATACATCTCAAAAGCTGTTGAAAAACTAGATATAGAGGGGAGAATGTGATCCTTCACAAAATCTATAATAATTTTTATAGCCTTGTTGTTGTGCCTCTTCCATATTGTTTTATTTGGATCATTATCTAGAGTTGATTTATTTGACTCTATATAATATTCTAATTCCATTCCTCATAGTACAGTCATAACTCAAATTTTCCATGATGAAAAATTTGATGCTCCTTCAAGTATATCCTCTAGCCTTACATGATTCACCATTTTGAATTTAGAAATCTGATTTAATAATTTTAAAATTGATAACTCCAAGGTCAATAATTATGAGAGAGAATTTCTCTATCAGGCTAGCTTTGATACCATGTTAAGGAATGCAAGATCTTTGATAGAGTATCATAATGCATGATGCAATGTTCTTTGACTGAGGTTCTAATATATAATTTATATTTCTCAAATTGCTATGCATTGTGACTATTTTGAACTATACCAAATACTCAACTTATATCAAAATTGATATGATAATATTCAAACAATATTGTAATATAATTGAACGTATATAACTTGGATCAAATGAAAATTATAGTTATGTATTTAACTACTGTAAATACTATTTATTCTTTATATTGATAATGTTCTCTCACAACAAATACACACAATGTATATAAGGAAAAAAAGAGTCACGCCCGTGTAGGGACATGACTCTGTGATACAAGTACCATATAGGGTCATGTCCCTACATGGACATGAAAAGTCATCCTTATTAACACTGATTTGATTAGAACAACAATCCCATGATTAGGGGTTGTAAAAAGTCAACATAATATGAATTTTGATGGTTTATGATGCCATGATAACTAAATGGAAAAGAGCCTAATAATTATAAAAGTATGATATTAAGAATTACACACACACACACACTGTAATGAACCTGGATTAACATATATTTTTGTTGCGATATATTAGATTCAAAAATTTAAAATTGTTTCAATCAAATGGTACAAATTGAAATAAATATTATTGTAATATTACTTTAAACTATTTTAAATGTTGTTCTTATTATTTCCAAGACCCTCTCTAAACATTAATAAATTATCAATGTATTATTAATCCACAATACATTAATACATACATCTATTATTATAAATATTATCAATATTCAAACCTAAACCAAATTTAATTATTAGCAAACTTCTTTTAAAACCCTAAACTACTAAGTATTATTAATTTAATGATACATCTGATTACTAATATTTACTACATGAATATAATTAAAGTTAATTCAATAAATATAATAGATTGGTCTATACAAATATTGTATTATAAGGGGTGCATCTTCACCCTCATGCCCAGCGAGTATATATAAATACCCGTACCCATATTAGGGTTAGGTATGAGAAAGAAAAAAGATGAATCAGCAACAGATTTTAAACTGAAGTACATGATAACAGTGTTTACATTCGGCGAATGAAAGACACAACATATCATTATCTCCTAGTGTACGTTGTAGCGAACTTCATGAATAATATAGCGCTGTCAAAACATCTTTCCTACAACTGTAGACAGTACGAAGTTCTATACAATATTTACCACCCAACTATTTTCAATAGTTATAAATAGTAGTCACTGCACTATAAAATATGACAATAAGGTGCAAATTACATATGAGAGAAAGTTTAAGATTTTAGTAACATGGTTTCCAAATACCACATCAATCATAAATTAAATGTTTCACATAAAGTATTATTATTAAACTACTCAATATCGTTTTCTCTAATGAATCGGTCAAGATTATTACGTGATATTGAAAATAAATATTACAATGAGTATTATATTATTATGATTACTTATATATATATAATGATGATATACGTTCAATTATATATTAATATATGATCCATTAATAAATTTTGCAATCAAAAGGTATTGGTATAATACATTATATCGTTATAAGACTTGAATGACATTGAGAAGTATTTGAATTATAGTGCGGAAGGTTATATCTTTTCATGAAACATGAAATTCTGAGATAGGGAGTTGGTGGGGGGAAAGGCAGAGTAATTTTGAGGACTTGTCGGATATGCTTGGACCTTGTTTCATGCATCCTCTGCATCATCATTCTATCGTCTTAGAATGATCATAATCAAGAGGAGAAGATGACTTGACACTATGAAGACAAATATTCTATGGTAACCTATTATTAATGATACTGTTCAACTCCTCACATAACTAATGGAAGAAAGGATCTTAGGTTGTTTGTTCAAAAATTTAATGATTTCCTAATTTATACCTAAATTGAATATCAAGTTAAAATTTTGAAAAAATGGGTCATTACAATTCGTATCAGAGCCTGATCCTGCCATCCTAAAAATATAGTAAATGACAAGAGGAGCAAAAATGAGTGAGCAATTATCTAATGAAATTAGAAATGTTATGGAACAGACAAACCAAACCTTAGCAGAGCAAATAGAAAGATCAAATCAAGCACTTCTTCAAGCTCTGGAAAACATGGGAAATTCTATAAACAATCTTAAAAATAATAATTTTGGTGGAAGGGACATAAGTTCAAACCATTCAGCAAATAGTGGAGCTTCACCACCTCAAGTACCCAAACCTACTCTCTTACCTAGGGAAGGCCCCTCAATGGAAGAAGAGGGACAGACAACCAATACTGCTATTGAGAATGCCAGAGCTTATACCAACCTTGAATCAGAAATCTGAGAGTTAATAACATTCAGAGAATTTTGTGAAGCCAACAGACATGAAACACATAAGACAGAAAGAAGCCTTCAAAATCAAGACTTTAGAAGTAAAGTAAATAAAGTGACACTTCCAAATTTTGATGGGTCATAAAAGTTCACTGCACATGCCTGGTTACAAAAATTAAACACCTATTTGACCCTTAGTCCAATGATAGAAGAAGATGCACTCCAATTTGCAATCCTCCACCTAGAAGGAACAACACATGATTGGTGGAACCATGGTCTTATTACTCAAGGGCACCAAAATATTACCTCCTATGAATAATTCTCTCAAAAACTCATTAAGAGATTTGATAGAAAGCATCCTCAAGAAAACTTTAAGAAATTAACTCAAATAAGATAGCAAGGAACATCAGAGGATTATATTAAAGAATTCAAAAAGATCTCGATCCAGGTCACAAGAGTAGATGATGAACGCTCTACTTAATTGTTCATAGAAGGATTGAGAGATTCACTAAAAGGTCTAGTAAGTGCCTTGAAACCTTCATCTCTAGATGATGCCTTTGAAATAACACTCAGATTGGAAGTTTCAAATACACATAACAAATCTTGGAATAAACCTAATATAAAAAATCACAAAAATAATAAATTCCACAAAAGGTTCATCCCTACAAAGGATCAAGAAGAACTTAAGAAGAAAAGTTTATGCTTTAAATGACAAAAGCCATGGGAACCAGGCCATAATTGCAGCGGAAAAAGAAACACTTGTTTCCACTATGGAATAGATTGGGTACCAGGACATAGATGTGAAAAAAGAGGTCGCATCTAGAGAATAGAAGATGACCTAGAGGAAGAAAAGGTCAAAAAAAAGGCAAAATGTGACCAAGATAATGGAGAAGAGGGAGAAGAATATGGAGTTAATCATATGTAGTGTTCTTAAAATTAATATTATTGATTTTCAATAAAACTTTATGATTATTATGAATACTTATTACAAATAACTCTTAATATTATGATACTAGAAAATGATCATAGAAATAATCTTCAATGTCATTATTACTATAACTCAAAAGGAAAAAATATTTCCTAATGAAGGAGATAGGACAAAGTATAAATTATTGGTTTGTAAAAATTATTTCCTAATGAAGGAGATAGGACAAAGTATAAATTATTGGTTTGTAAAAGATTAAATAGAAAATTCTATAACAAATGATTTAATGTCTTAACAGTGGGGACATTACAATTGTGCATCAAAAAATTACCAATGACACTAATTCAATCATGCTATGATAGTGCACAACCAATAATCACAACATAGGTAGGAATGCCTCTAGTTTAAAATAAAATAAAATAAAAAATAAAATAAAAAATCTTACTATTAGTTATGCCATACATACCAATAAGCTTGTCATCTCATGAAGTCATTATTCTGTAAATATTGGTTTAAATCATTTAAATATTTATTTAACATAGTTCTCTTCAAATTCTAAGCTTACATTGCCAAGTCTTTCACTACCGAATAAACCAAGCTAGGCACTTACCAGATAACAGTCACGTTTTATGACTTCAACAAAACCAAGTCTATACAAATAATAGGTCTACTATCCAACAAGCCTGCTAGATTTATGAGAGTTGTTACCATGCCATTCTTCATCAAGTATGACACCCTAAGATGGATGCAATGGAGGTCTTGCCTTGCTCATGGGCTTGGTTGAGGAGTATGACCAACTGCCAAGGTGGAGTGAGGGATGGAGAGGACCCAAAATCCTCCATGTCGGGTGTTGAGGATAGGAATCTAAACATTCCCTTGAGTTGAGGGTCTTTACAACAATGTCATCCCTAGATGGTGAATACACTCATGCTCTTGCAATACAAGGATAACTATCCTTAGATTGTGGTTTGCAATATTCCTCATTAATCCCTGTTATGATTGACTAAAGTAATAGTATTTGATCATGATAGTAATTATGTAATCGCAATATTGAACTATACATGAATGATTATAATATTGTTTTAAATGTTACTAGGGATATTTTATGCTTGAAGTCCTAATATGAGTTTATAGTGATTAATGTTGTGGGCAGATACTAACCAAAATTATTTCAAAAAGGGACCTTATTGTTGGCATTTTGTTACAGGCTAACAGTATTAAATAAGCTAATGCAATTCTCATCTTAAGATGGGCTTAATGTTTTATGACTAAATACAGGTAAATCCCAAAAGGGGACATTATATTTAAGTATTCTCATGATAAAAGTACTTAACTGTCATTTCAATGTGGTGTTGGGAGTTAGGGTTCCTGATTGTCATGCAAGGGATGACCACAACATTGTAGTTTTCAAGTTAACAATTTCACACGGGCTTAATTATTTCTTACTCACACCACAATATGAACATTGCAAAATGATAATAGAAGTATAATGGCTCTTGTAAGCTAGACTTTGTCCCTTAATTATTCCAAATTTGGTAAGGCAAAGTTACTTGAAAGATAATTCCTAGCCATTACTTGAAATATACCAATATAAAACCTAGCAATCAATAATAATTGAATGAACTTGCTAATAAATTATGTAAATCCAACTATATTCGGCTCATAGAAGTAGTCCCAGTGATTCAGTTTCCTCAGAATTTAGTTGAAACAGACTCGTAAAAGCAAAACATTGGAAATACAGATAAATAATTAGCAATTTAGAAATGCTCAGTTTAGACATATGGATTTGATTGTTCCAATTAAGTGCTATAATTATTTTCACTCTAGTGTTAACTTTGATGATCTGAACTTAGTTTCAACATCTGCTTCAGTTTGAGCAAAGACAGGGCAATGGACCCAGTCAGACTCCAGCAATGAAAAATCCAACTGTGTTTCCTGCTTGCTTAGGATTGATTAATGATTGTTCATCTTGAAAATGGTACAAGTCACAGTAGTTCATCTCCTACTCCTTTAGTATATGAGCTTTGTTGGATGTCCCACTTCCTGAGCATCCCTGGTCTTCCTGCAATAGGTAGTAGGAGTGTTCACCGCAATGAGATATATGGTGGTTGAGTCAACAGTGCAATGAAAAGTCAACAGATGGGGATGTTGTCTTTCCTTTTTTATGCTTTTGCTGACTTCAGCTCTTCAATTTCTCAATTTACCATTAGCAATTTCTTCAACATTTCTTCTTCACTTGCTTTTACCGCATCAACTTGAGCCATAGCTGCACCCACCTTCATATCTACAAGTTTACCTGCTTCTTCAACCCTCCTATTTAAGGAATCATGCTCATCTTGTGAAATTATTATCCGAGCACCAAAATCTAAAGTAGAAGCTCATGCATCATTTATTTCTCAGAGAGAACTTTTATCCTCTCAATTGCTACTGCCTCTGTTGCTTTAGCTACCTCAGCCTCCTTTAAAGCATCTTGCAATTTACTTTCAATGGCTGCAATTCTTTCCTTTTCTTCATCAGATTCATACTTCGCCTTCTGAGCTTCTTCTCTCATTGCTTCAACCTCTTTCTTAGCTTCTTCACATTCAAAGGCCAAATTACTGATTGTAAATTAAATAATTTAGTTATCAAAGGAACCATGATGACAAACTGTCATTAAGATAAGAAAATATCACTTAGTGAAGAAGACTAATTAATATGTCCATGCAGGACATAATTGAATTGATTCACTTTGTATGAAGAGGAGAACCTAATAGTAATGAGAAAATAAATTGAGGAAATGTGTCCCTTAGAGAACATTTAGATGGGATATAATGAACAATAATATCAAACCCGGGCAACAAATAAGGATCTGAGAGAAAGTCATCAAATCACCAATATGTATAGAAACTGTACAATAAATAAATAAATAACGAATAATGGTCATACCCTACAAAATAAAAGGACAAGTGCATAAGACCACCATCAATGAACAAAAAGGATACATCATAAGAAAAATAAAAAAAAGAAAAGAAAAAGAAAAAGGAAAAACATTCAAAAGATTTATGAAGGAAGCTATAAATTTTTTTGGAAGACATTATAAATTATCAATATTGGACAATGAAGGAAAGCTCATTCTAGAGCCTGAGATTATTCTTGACAGGTGAGATAGAAGACTAAGGAATAGGACTACTCCAGAATACTTCATAAAATGGAAAAATCTTCCCAAGGAAGATGCTACCTAGGTTAGAGAAGAAGTCCTTTCTTAGTTAGCATTTCTTGGGGACAAGCAAAATCAGGAAGGTGGGACTGTAATGAACTTGGATTAACATATATTTTTATTGCAATATATTAGATTCAAATATTTAAAATTGTTTCAATCAAATGGTACAAATTGAAATAAATATTATTGTAATACTACTTTAAACTATTTCAAATGTTGTTCTTATTATTTCCAAGACCCTCTCTAAACATTCATAAATTATCAATGTATTATTAATCCACAATACATTAATACGTACATCTATCATTATAAATATTATCAATATTCAAACCTAAACCTAATTTAATTATTAGCAAACTTCTTTTAAAACCCTAAACTACTAAGTATTATTAATTTAATGATTACATCTGATTACTAATATTTACTACATGAATATAATTAAAGTTAACTCAATAAATATAATAGATTGGTCTATACAAATATTGTATTGTAAGGGGCACGTCTTCACCCTCGTGCCCGCCGAGTATATATAAATACCCGTACTTGTATTAGGGTTAGGTATGAGAAAGAAAAAGGATAAATCAGCAGCAAATTTTAAACTAAAGTACATGATAACAGTGTTTACATTCGGCGAATGAAACACAAAACATATCATTATCTCCCAGTGTAAGTTGCAAAAAACTTTATCAATAATATAGCGCTATCAAAACATCTTTCCTACAATCGTAGATAGTATGAAGTTCTATACGACATTTACCACCCAACTGTTTTCAATAGTTATAAATAGTAGTTACTGCGCTATAAAATATGACAGTAAGGTACAAATTACATATGAGAGAAAGTTTAATATTTCAGTAACGTGGTTTCCAAATACCACATCAATCATAAATTAAAATTTTCACATAAAGTATTATTATTAAACTACTCAATATCGTTTTCTCTAATGAATCGGTCAAGATTATTACGTGATATTGAAAATAAATATTACAATGAGTATTATATTATTATGATTACTTATATATATGTATAATGATTATATACGCTCAATTATATATTAATATATAATCCATTAATAAATTTTACAATCAAAAGATATTGGTATAATACATTATATCATTATAAGACTTGAATGACATTGAGAAGTATTTTGAATTATAGTGCGGAAGGTTATATCTTTTCATGAAACATGAAATTATGAGATAGGGAGTTGGTGGGGGGAAAGACAAAGTAATTTTGAGGACTTGTCGGATATGCTTGGACCTTGTTTCACGCGCCCTCTGCACCGTCATTCTACCATCTTAGAATGATCATAAGTAGGAGGAGAAGATGACCTGACACTATGAAGAGAAATCTTCTATGGTAACCTATTATTAATGATAATGTTCAACTCCTCGCATAACTAATGGAAGAAAGGATCTTAGGTTGTTTGTTTAAAAATTTAATGATTTCCTAATTTATACCTAAATTGAATATCAAGTTAAAATTTTGAAAAAATGGGTCATTACACACACATGGCTCTTATGAAACATATATCAACTCTTATAAAGAATATGAGAATTGTCAAAATTTTGAATGAGTACTTATATATACATACATACATACATATATGTATATATAAGAAAGAGAAACATAGATACATATACTTAGAGTGCTTAACTTCTACTGAAGCTACACTTTAACAATATGTACATATGTCATATGTTGTTGGGTGGGCCATGGTAGTTTGATATGCATGCTATACATCATGGACAAGAAAATACCTACACTCTAAAAAAGGATGGAATGAAACATAAGTTGAAGTTTTTGAAGGAGAAAGAAGAAAAGGTATGTAATGCTACAAGAATATGTTTTTTGATGGAAATGATTTTCTCAAAGGTATGAAGCATGGACATATGCCTTTTTCTATAATCCAAAAAGATGGTAAAGAAGAAGTAGAGAAGGTACCTACAAAAGTTTCATATTTATTGGAAGAGTTTCTTGATATTATGTTAGATAATGTACCTGATGGATTACCCCCAATGAGGAAGATTGATCATTAGATGGACTTGATCCTAGGATCCAATTTTCCAAACAAGGTAGCACTAGAAAATGACACTAATAGAAAGTGAAGAGTTGAACACACAAGTGCATGGGTTTTTGTAGAAGGGGTTTGATTCAAGAGAGTATGAGTCCATGTGTTGTACTACAAGTATTGGCACCTAAGAAGAATGAAGAATGGAGGATGTGTAAGATTCTTAAGCTATCAACAAGATCACTATCAAGTACATAGTTCCATTACCAAGGATGGATGATATTATGGATTATTTGAGTGGAGCTCTGCATTTCAAAAAGATAGATATAAAGAGTGGGTGCCATCATATTCAAATTAATGAAGGAGTAAGGGAAGGATTGTATGAGTGAGTAGTCATGCCTTTTTGGCTAACCAATGCATCGAGCACTTTCATGAGGCTCATGGATGAGGTACTCAAGGAGTTTCTTGGTAAGTTTATCATTTTTTACCTAGATGATATATTGATCTTTAGTAAGACATTGGAGGAGCATTTGATGCATATTCATAAGATGTTTGATAGGTTGAGGGAGGAAAAGATTATTATAAATATAAAGAAGTGTAGTTTCATGAAGGAGTTGGTGTACTTTGGATAAATTATAGTATCGATAAATTGTTTGAAAATATACCCTAAGAAAGTGAAGACTACCCTTGAATAACCTACTTGAAGGAATGCAAGTGAGGTAAGATCTTTCCATGGATTGGCTAGTTTTTACAAAAAGTTTATCATAGGTTTTAGTAGTATTTGTGGACCCTTGATTGAAACAATGAGAGGGGATAGGAAAAAATGGAACTAGACCGTAGGAGTAGATAAGAATTTTAATATATTGAAACTAAAAGTTATAGAGAAACCTATTTTATCACTTCTAGATTTTAACAAGGTGTTTCAAGTAGACTATGATGCTAGTAGTACTGCAATAGGAGCTATTTTGAGCCAAGAAGGTAGACCTATTGCTTATTTTAGTGAGAAATTGAATGATACCAAAAGAAAGTATTATGTTTATGATTAGGAATTTTATGCTATAGTTCAGGCATTGAAGAAGTGGAGACACTATCTTCTTCTTAAGAAGTTTATTTTTTATATTGATCATCATGATTTGTAGTATTTGAATAGTTAAGAAAAATTAAACCAAAGGCATTTGAAGTGGGTTGAGTTTTTGCAGAGTTATACATTTATTTTGAAACACAAAAATGAGAAGTCTAATAGAGGTGCATATCCTCTTAATAGAAGACAAATTTTGTTGACAAAAATTAAGATTAAGATGGTTGGGTTCAAGGAACTCAAGAATTTGTATCTAGAGGATCTTGATTTTGTCAAAACTTGGAAAGCTTGTATAGAACGTGTTACACTTGACAGGAAAAAGTGGTTGGATTTTATTATCCACGGTGGTATGTTGTTCAAAGGAAGTTAGTTGTGCATTCCCAGAAGTTCTATAAGAAAGAATACTATCAACAAGAAGCATAGTGGAGGACTGGCTGTACGTTTTGGGAGAGATAAGATGATTTATTTGGTTGCTAAGAATTATTGGGTACATATAATAAGATGAAAATGAAGAAGTTTGGACTGTGTAAGATAGTGGAAAGGTATGATTTTAGAAATTCCTATGAAGTGGAGTTGCTTGCTAAACTAAGTTTTTAACTAATATTTAATATTTCAGATTTCATAGAGTATTATGTGTTGAAGTTGATGAAAGATCAACCTCATAGCTCTCAAGAATCACTTGTATGCAAACACCTATCATAGAATGAGAGAAGTAAAAGCTATGGAGGTTGAAATTTCCAAATCCACAGATGAGGCATTCTTGATGAGAAAAAAGAGAGATTGCTATTATCAAAAGTAAATTAATCTCAATGAATGTTTACAATGAGAGATCATCTTTATAAACGAGATCAAAACATTAAAAAGGTCTAACCTAGGTTGACTCATAATAATTAATAAAATAATTAATTATTAGATGCCTAAAGTTTAGCTTAAGTAGAGTAGAGTTAATTAGAAAATATCTATTTACTCTAACACCCCCTTCAGATAAACTTAGGGAGTAGCTAAAAACTTAGAAGCTACTATTGAAAGTAGTATTAGGTCCTGACAAAAAAGCCTGATAAGTTACCCAAGCATAACCAAATCCATTAAAAGAGGAGAAATAGAGAAAAACGCATGGGAAAAACCCTACTCCAAAAAGAGATGTAAAACATGTTGAAAGAAACTAGTGAAGGACTAAAGAAGCCTCCAACACAACACCTCACCAAGGGATCCAAAATAATTAACCTAAAGTTTTAAATAAGTTTTCCAAACATTTTTTTTGTAAAGAAAGAACAATAGTAATAGAATAAAATACATGTCAAACACAAAGTAGTGGAAGCAATAATATACAACTCATAATTAAGCAAACATCACAGATTACATTTCTTAAGGATCCCAAGACATTGAGTCACATTTAGATTTTAATTAAAACTAAGTCTAATAAATAACACATCCACATGAAAGAATAATTAAAAGTCCAAAGTCCATTAAAATAATATAGATTTGTTCTGAATGCCACTTGGCAATAAAATTTGGAATGCTCAATCATATTCCAATCATCCACTGTACATGTCATAAGGTATGAAAGGCTAAAAGAATATACACTTATAAAAATAGAATTACATCATCCTCCTTAAATCCATGATACAAATTACAATACAATAAATGAAACCATCCATCATTAAGATGTAACTATCCATGACAAAGACACAACCATTCCATCATAATACACAAAATAGAATGAAAGGAAATGCAGACAAGGAAACTCCAACCACGGTATCAACAGATGGATCTCAATGGTAAGAGTAAAAAGCACTATCACCTGACCACATGGTAATCCAAAAAGGACCACTCCCACCATGCTAAGGAGATAGTCTCAAGTCCCAAACAAGATATCAATCCAAATATCAAAAGTACTCACTAAGTCCAGGAAACCCTAAAATAAATCTAACTTAAAGGTTTCAAGATAAATCAACATCTAGACCTAGAGGCACACAAAGAAACATAGAAAACCTACTATGTAAGTGGGCTTCATTGAACGAATCGCACTAGAGTTATCCTGGGAGTCTCTCAGGACCCAACCCCCTAGTGATCTCTATGTGGCACTAGTATCCTCTCGTACTGACAAGGCATACTAACGATGCAAGGTCACAACCAAATGTTCTCTCTACTCCCATCCTAGTCTGTACTAGCACTCAAGGCATGGGTTAGAACATACAAAGACTCTTATTAGGTTTATTTTATTCCCATTTAGTGTAGTATTTTCACCTATTAAAAAACTTATAATGTGTTACCCTGGTAGCCACTTAGGGCCTCGAACTCCATTGCAAGCCACTTCCAAACATTACATATAGATAACCTACCCTAGGCTCATTAAATCAAAAATCAAAGATTCATATAAAATCACCTCAGTCCCATACCAATGAATGGAAAGCATCAAAAGATAATTCACAATAACACATTAGTTCTTTACGAGCAACTGGAAAGCATCCCAAAAATAACTGATTGAAGACTCAAAATGGTTAAGTCAAATATGTCATAACATGACATCACCAAGAATAAATCATACCAAAGACCTCAGTCCTATAAAAGCGACTAGAAAGCAATCCAAATATGCTGATCAGAGACTCCAAAATGGTTATATCAGATAGGTCACACCATTCACCTCAGCTTCACACAAGAACATTGGAAAGCAATAACAATTAATAGTTCAACACACATCATAGAGTATACCAAACACATTACCATGGTTGAGTATAAAAGATCAAAGTCATATCATCATAACGTCAAAAATACAAAACTCCCAAGCCTCTGGTAACATCTTAAGATTGGTCAACACTCTGGTCAACCCAAACCCAAAACATAGTCAACACATAGAAAACAGAGTGTAGGTTTCATAGCTTGGTTTGATTTTGAAAACATAACATTGAGTTGAATGTAAGGTTTCAGTTTTCATTTCAATGCAAGTTTCAAGTAAAATAGGTTCTCAGTTTACCTTACAAGTTAACCCATTCATTTATTTGAATAAGATATAGAATTACCCCTATTATATTTAAAGTCAATTTCCTAAAAATAATCAAAGGGTGATTATTTATTTAAATTAATAAAATAATACTTATTGATTTTCAAATAAAATAACTTATTATTTTATTGAAATCAATATTATTAAATTAATAATTTAAATAAATTTTTTAACTTCATTAATAAACTTCTGTTATTAATTAAACTTAATTAATAAATATATAGTTAATAACTATACTAATTTCATTTAATTAATTATTAAATAATGAAAACTGTTATTAAGTTTCATTAATTAAATAATATTTAAAATTTATTTATTAAATTTATAATTATTAATAAAATTATAAATAAAATTATGAATAAAATTATGAATAAAATTAATAATAATTAAAATTTAATATTATTAAATATTAATAAAATAACCTTATTAAAAAAAGCTTAAATCACAATTCTTTTAAAAAAATGTGTTTTGTTTTACAAAGCCCACTGGCCTTGGACTACGATGGCAGGTCTAACTGCTGATGTGGCCAATACTCTGGCCTATGGCCGCTGACAAGGTATAGTGGAGGTAAGGTGGAGGGGTGGGTAAAACCCACCTCCTCACTATATATATATATATATATATATATATATATATATTTTAAATTTTTTGTTATAATTCTTTTTTTATATAAAATAGTTTACCAAAACCAGTCCCCCTATGATTTGAATTATTAAATATAATATTATATATTTTTATTTTTTATTTTTAATATAATTTATTTTCTTAAACCAATTTCCCTCTCATCAGTAGTTTGATTATATATATATATACACACACACATAATTTCTTAGCAATTATCTGAAAAAAATAAAAATGAAAAACTAAACAAATCTTCAATAGAAAATTTCTATTTCGTTCAGACCCTTCCCATTTAATTTTCCATATTCAAATCTATTGAAAGAGGGTTTTAACAATACTATAATCTCCATGTATTCAGAAGAAACCCACAAGCATTCTAATAAATGCAAAATATAATATTGAAAGATTCGTCACAGGAAAATTCAAACAAACAATTCACTGTTACGAAGAAGATAGGAATAATAAAGAACATAATTCACTATGTGAACTAAAACACAAGAATCTACCTAGATTCTGATGGTAAATTGCAAACACCCAAAAAGATTTGTGAGAGAAATTTCTTCTCTCAAAACCTTCTCTCTTCAAAATTTTCTTCCTTCAGATTTCGTGGTCCCTCAAAAATGAACCCTCAAATCATGATAAGTTCTCTCCTAAAATTGGGGCACTAATTATGCGATCACCGGAGAGAACTCTTGGCTCACCTGACATTAACTCTTTATCATCTTTGCTTTATCTTTTCCATGCACGTTTATTGAATTTTAAAATAACTTTATTTAATTTTCACTTGACTTCTCTTTTCAATTAATTTATAAAATTTTAATCTCATGCACACATTATGCAATTTTGAAACTTTTAATAAATTAATATCCTTTTCACTTCTTAATTAATTCGTTATATTTTAATCTCATGCATACTTTATGAAATTTTAAAACTCTTAATAAATTAATATCATTTCACTTTTTAATTTATTTTTGAAATGTTAATTGATAAAATATCTATTAACTTAAATAATAATAGTATTTAGCATTTATTTAAAAATGAAATCTAAATATATTATTATTAAAATAGATAAATATTATCACGTTCTAAAATTTAAACTTATAACTTTTTATCTTTAAATTTAATTATTTTTATTTAATTAATTAAATATAATTAAATATTAAAAATTCCATAATAATTTTTCATTAAATTAAATCATTTAATTAGACTTAATTAATAGAAAAATCACCAAAGACCTATAGGACAAAATACAAAAACCCATCATAGAGAAACACATACAAGATCGAACTAAAGGGTTAAAATCACGAATTAATGTCATTCGACACATTTGAAAGGTAAACAAATCAAATACTTGTCCTAATTTTCTAGGACAAATGGCTTAAAGGTTTAGGATTTGTACTTAAGAATTGATCTCCCCTCTCTTACCATTGAGATAATGTGATAGGGTATGCTCATCCTAGCAATTCAGGGAAGTCGATACTTGGTACTTGCAACCTGCATAAAATCCACACATGTATGAAAACATATATACTAAGCTAAACAAGAAATGGTAGGAAGTGGTGCATCGTGTAGATCCTAACTAGTAGGTGACTACGACTCCCTTAACCACATCAAAAATGCCATACATAAAGAAAACATACACGCACACCATACACATGCAGTATGGGGTAAGTATCCATAAGAAAACACATGATAATCCATCTAACTAATCATCATTACTAATTGAAAACATTGTAATAATCATCATGCATATATGAAGTATAGAGTACCAAGTAATCTCATCATAAAATCAACTAAATAGAAACAATATTTGATAATCTCAAAATATTGCTACTAATCATCAAGCATAAAACTGGCCTAAAAGAGTTTGGCAATGACAACAAAATGCAAACTAGGGGTCGGCACTACATCCAAAGTAGGGAATGTCCCAGAAGATAGGAACAAAAGATGATCGTGAAGAACATCTCTGAAGTATGTAGAAGTTACAAAGATCTATCAAAAGTAACTGCTAATATGTAAAAACTCTACTGAAATAGAACTTGATCAAGTAGAGAAGACTGTAATCTACATCGAATTAGGAGACACAAAAAGGCAAACAATTGAAATCAAAGATATAGATGGAAAGAGACACTAAATCCTGAAGAGTTGATCAATCAAACCAAGGAATCATAAGAAACAACAAGTTAACCCCCCCTAATGCTAACAAGGGTGAGGTGATAGGAAACTAGAAAAGTGGGCCTAAAGAACTATATGTCAAGGAACCACAATCAAAATGCACAAAAGAGTAGATATGTGTGTACTGAGATGATCAATCTCAAACACCTTGTAAGTCCCCTCCTCATAAGTACTTATTTAAATATAAATTTTAATGTTAAAACCTTTATAGGATATTTTAATGGATATGAAGTAACATTTTATGGTTTAGATGTCCTAATGAAAATTGAGATTAGTTGATATGTTCATATTTTAAATACTCTATGATTCGAGAACTACTACATTATTTTGACTATTTAAGCATTAATTTGCACTAATAATGATACAAGGTGTTTCACCATATGATGATGATGTTAATTATGGTACCTTGATGATTAGGGTATGTGAACTCAGATACCTCAATATGCCTTATTGATGATGTTTATGATGTTTTGAGTATGCGAATGCATTACGATGATTATTTCAGTATTTTAATTCAAAGTGAAAAATATGTTATGATGATTCAATTATGAGATTAGTGTTGATTAAATATGTGTGTAGAAATGAAAAAGGTTTTTCAAATGAAAATTTTAATGTTTTGATCAATATGGTCATGCAAATTTGGTTTAAATATATGAATATGATGTTATCGAACTACTGATGTGTGAATTGTGTGTACAAGATTATTAACCATGGAATTTATTAGAGAATCGATATTTAACCTTATGTGAAAACTATAAGACTAAGGTTGAATCCAATAAAGTAATTCAAACCTTAATGTCTCATATTTTATTTGTATCATAATCTGAATGTGTGTAGCATTCTGTATTTTGTAAGCTATCAAATGTTATGTAACAATGAATTTTATGGTGTCACTTGACACTCGTAATACATATATGTATATCAACATGTTAATTAGGGTTAGCAAAGTAAGATTAAGTTAGTAATCTAAGACTAATTTAAATGGTAACCTAGGTTAATTATCCTAATTAGGGTTTAGTGGAAAGTTTTCATCCTTAGGGTTTTTTTCAAAAGAAGAAATATTTCAAGATAATTATATAGGTCCTAAAATGATCCTAGAGGCAAAATTCAATGTAATCCAAGTGCTTAAGGGGTGTGCATATGGGTTGGGGACCTTATCCACCCTTCTAGACCTTTTTGTTGACTTTTATGGCCTCTTAAATATCCAATTTTCCCTTTAGTGCAAAAATTGAACATATCCACCATTGACATTTAGTCATGTTTGTCATTAGTGACAACACTTATTGAGATTTTGTATATAGTATTTTCCAAGCACTATAATTCAAATTGAGTAGTTTAGTGTTTGCCAAGCTTTATAGTTTGTACCGAGTTAACAACTTAAGTCAAGCAAAGCTAATGTTAATTGAGTTGAATGGAGAATAGTGTCTATCGAGTACAGTCATGGTAAACATGGAATGTAGTTTATACCGAGTTACACAATATCTACTGAGTCACCAATGAATATTGAGTATGAAACTATGTTGAAGTGATTAGTATGGAATGAGCATCTAGTTCTATCGAGTGCATGATGATGCCAAGTAATGATAGTGGACATTGTGTATCAAAGCTTCACCAAGTCAATTTTTAGAACCCAAGTATCTACATTTGGGCCAACTTTGTAATATTGGTGTTAACTTGTGTAATGGCCAACTCTGTAATTGGATATATATATATATATATATATATATATATATATATATATATATATATATATATATATATATATATATATATAATATCATTGCCTTAGATGACATACATGAGATAATGTGAATGGAATGTAAGCACGTGAATGTGAATGAACAACAGAGTAAAGTGTATTGTAAGGCCATATTAGGAGCAACATACTTATATATTCACATAGAGGTGATCAATATTTTGAAGGATCTCAATCAAAAATTTAGTTGTTAGTCAGAGATCCACTATTTCATCCTAATAGATGAATCAACTTCAAATCCTTTCATAAGGTAGACTTAACAGTCTTTTCTTAAATCTCTTTACTGAGTGCATACTTTATTATATGTTTGTAAAACCTCTAACAAGGTGGACCTAGTAGTCCTAATTGCTCCTAATAGGGCAGATCATCAAAAGTGATCAATGTAAGCCTTAATCAACCAACTTTATGCTACAGTATTGGAATTTTGTGGTATCATCCTTGCCCCAGTTTTACTTTCTATTTGGAAGGTTTCTAGGTTACCAAATATTGTGTTCATGGTGTCTTATGTTTCTCAATTTCTCATGCATGCAGTAGATCAGATTTATTAATATTAATGCAATTAAGTTTTGAATTTGTTAAAAGGTTTTGAGTTTACTAATTCACCCCTCCCCTCTCAGTAACCTAGTTAGTCCTGAATATTTCCATCAATTGGTATCAAAGCATTGTGGTTCTTAGGATAAAGTTTGATAGTTTGAGCAAAGATCAAGGACAATGGAAATATTTAGACTTGACAAAGCTATTGAAAATGAAAAGTTAGATCTAGAGATGGCCATAGCTCAACTCAAGAAAGCAAAAGAGAATCTTTCCTAATCTCTAAAAGGAAGGAAGGAACTTGCAAATTAGATGAATCACCACTAGTATATTAAAGAAAAGATTGAAGATTTTCTCCCTTCAAGCAGTTCAGATGAAGCAAATGATGCAATCAAAGAACTCCTAAATTGAAAGAGAATAAGAAATTTAGTCAATAAGATTGTGTGAAATCTCAGAACAGAGAAATAAGGAAAAAGAAGACTTGGATGGAAGGAACAATGAAATTCAAAATCAATCCCTTCAGCAAGAAAATCTTATTGATCAAATCTCCAATGCAAATGAAGAAATCATGAGTCTAAGATTTGAAAATGAAAGAATAAGGAATGATCTGAACTCCAAAAGACAAATCAATGAAAGGTTAAGGAATGATTTAAACTCTAAAAGGAAAATCAATGAAAGGATGAAAATTGATCTAAATTCTAAAAAGCAACTCAATGAAAGAATAATGAAATCCCATGCAGACATGTATCAACTAAATCAACAAAATGAGCATAATATTTATAGGCATAAGGGTAAGGTAGGAATTGGATACAATGAAGAAGGTGAGTCCTCCAAGCAAGGTGCACAAAAGAAACAAAAACCTACTTGCAATCACTGTAGTAAAAATGTTGGACTACTAGAAAAGCAAAATTCAATGAAATGCTACAACTACACTCAGCATGGTCATAAAGCTGATGAATGCAAAGAAAAACCAAAGTTTGAGGGCAAGTGTCACAAATGCAAGAAACAAGGTCACAAGGCATCTAAATGCAGATCTAAGTCATTTAGTCCACTTGAACAATTTGTAAAGGCAATATTTGGTTGGGACTACAACACTTGGTGTAGATGTCATTACTATGGAGAATAGGGACACATTGGCATGAATTGTGTTAAAAGGTTGTCTTGATGGTAGGAACAAGTATGAGGACCCTAGAAGGCTCAAGTCAAGTCTAGATTTATTTCCATTTTAGGTGGGTGAGTTTAGAAGCCTATTTAGTGGCCATTTTGAGAGTTGAATATTGTTCACCAATTTTCTACATTTAGAGAGAGTCAAAGTTGGAATTGAGGAGGAAGAAGGATTATCTCTTCTCAAAAACTCCATTTCCATAACCTTTGTGAAGGTAGAATTCTTCATGGCCTTGTTCTTCATGCATTGTTCATTACTTGCTTATGTAAATCTCTCATTTGTGTGTTTTTCATGTTTGTGTGTAACATGTGAGGGATGGTTTATTTATGGGTTTTCTATTTTTTTTCCTTTCATGTTTTCTTTTTTTCTTTATGGGGAAAATTGTTAAGGGTGTGTTAGCATTACTCACCCTTGAATAGGGTAGAAGTGGCCATGTACAGGAGGAGGGCTTTAGTTGGACTCCAGGTCAATGAAAAGTCTCTTCTCATGAGGAGGAGAGGGAGAAAGAAAGGTGTTATGGTCCCTTGCTGTCAATACAAACTAGTTTTGTTTTGGGAAATAAGATGAAAAATAATGGAAGTTCATTGTGATTTGTTAGCCTTGAAAGAGGCATGTGATTTGTGTTCATGATTGACATCTCCTACCTGGAAAAATCCACCTTCTCCCTAGTCTTGGTTTGATATGGTACCTATTGTGGAAACCTTGGATGGGATTTTTTTGTTGCATGTGCCAATGTGATTATATTTGTTTGTCACCTAGTTGGTTTTGTTTCTCCTAAGTTTGGGTTGTGGCTTCACATTGAGGCCTTGGTTGGGAGGTGAGCTCTCCATTTTTATTTTGGGAGAGATAAAACCATTTATAAGTTCACATGGAGTTTTACATGTTCCTTGTCTAATCTAAACTCTATTCATGGTGTATACTATAGTATTTATTGCTTCTCTCGAATGTTGATGTCCCACTTTACCCTCAAGTTACATCACTTTTTCTATCTCGCAAAATGTTATGTTCCATCTCTCTTCTACTCCATTATGTTGTGGTTTTCTCGGGCTGAATTTTGTCTAAAAATTCTATTATCCTCACAATATGCAAAAAAATTATTATATTCAATTCTCCACCTTTTTTAGACCTTAAATATTTTATCTTTAATCCTGATTCATTCTCAATTTTTTCTTTAAAGATCTTAAACTAATCAAATGTCTCAACTTTATTTCTTAAGGAAGAAATCCTCATCATTCTTTTGAAATTGTCAATGAAAATAATTAAATACTTCTCCATAGAATGTTCTTGTCTTGGTAGGTCCATAAAAATTAGCGTGTACAACCTCCAAATTCTCTAAATTAGTGAATACTTTAATTTGAAAACACTCATTTTCTTCTTTTCATTACAAATTCCCTATACATTATGTTAGAAGGTTTTACAATCTTAAGTAGATCTTCGACCATATTGAAATTACTGACGTTTACCTAGTTATCAAAATTTATATGACAAAATCTCCTATTTTGTAGCCAACTATCATCAAATTTTGCAATAAAACAACTTCTCTTAGAGTGATTTAATTGAAATGCATTACCTATGGTTTTAGTACTAGTTGTAATCTCACTTCCTTACTTATATTTGATTGAACATTTCTTATAAGTAAATTGTAAATGAAAACCCTTGTCTACAAGCTACCCAACACTAAAATTATATTTCAAGCCATCAACCAATAAAATATCACTAGTGTTAGTCTTACCATAAAGTAATATTGAAGCTTTTCCTTTAGTCAAGCAATGTGTATTACCACCAATTTTGAAAACACCTCTATCATACTTTTAAAACTCCACAAACCCATTTATCACTTTTCATGTGATGTGAATGTCCATAATCTACAATGCAATATATTATCTTTATCACAACATGTGAAAAAATACTTTTTCCTCCTTAATAGGTCTTTATTATTTAATAGAATCACATGCTACTTCATCCTCATTATCATTGTCTTCAAATTTAATATCCTTACTCTTAATCTAATCATCACTAACATAAATACATTCTTTAGGAAATTTTGACTTGTAGGGTCTAGATTTAACCTTAGATTCTCTTGTAGTGTTGGTGTAAATAAGTATTTACTATTTACACTTACTTAAGTTTACTTAGGTTAATGCATTATTTTATTATTTTGCATTATTTTATTATTTATTTAGGTGAGACACTTAGGAGTTTATGTACTCTCACAGAATTTTGCAACTCTAATTATGCACACGGTGTCTATAACACTGGAGTTTGCATCATTCATTGAGTTGTCATGTTGACAACACAGTTATTCACACTCCTAATTTAGCACATGTTGTCTACACCACTAACTTGCGTGCTACACCATTGTAGGCTTATCCTGACATCATCCCACTTAGTTTTGTGCTTAATGGAGGATAACCCATAGCTAGTGGACATGTGCTTGGTTGTATGACTTATCATGATGCTGACTTCTATGCATTCTAGAAGCTCTCCTAAGGCCTTTATATACAAGCACTCCTAGTGTACTCTCGATATGGTTGTATGGAATATTGAATGAATATATTGTCATTCTAATCATACTCTCTCTTTGGTCTATTGTTGTGCTTGTGTTTGAGTTCCTTGGTCTTGGTTGAATTCTAGCCTAAGCCAAATTCTTTTATGGTATTAGAGCTAAGGGAGATTCTCTACACATAGTTGTTCGAGACTGTTCATGCTTCAACACCTCGATCTAAATTTAGAGCATTCATAGAAATTGGGAGCATCTAGAGCTAGATCAAACCTTGCCATTGCATCTAGAGTGTCAATTTGGTGGAGATCGACTCTAAATTTTTCTATGTTGGTTGAAAGTTGATCATGAGGCAAACATTTTTTGCAAATTGAAACCTGGAGGCCTCAATTTGCAGTTCGGGTACGGTCATTTTCGGATCTACTTAATTATTTTTTTAGATTTGAATTATTTTAATTCTCTGTATTTCCAAATTTTATTTTTCAAATTATTTTCCCAGTCAGGCATTCAGGTAGATAATTTTTTTTTTTGCAAAACTGGGTAGTCCAACCCTAGCTCTGCAATTTTAGAGGACTTTTTAAATTTTTCACAGGGTATCATGATTTATTCTATGGACCCCTACTAAATCCAATAGACAATATATTTGGCTGGCCCACACTTTAGGTGAGAGGGTCACATATCCAGTGGCATATTTTGCACACCCACTGGCATCAAACAATACCTACACAGGTTGATTTGTTTGCTACCCCTGCACTTGGTTATTTAAACTATTGTCTCACTTGTCCCACACTCCATGTGGGACTAAACCCAAAATTTTTGGCAAAAGTAATATAGTTCAAAACTGTGGCAAACAAAAAATGAGTTTCTAGCGAACCTGCAGTAAATTCCATCACCGCAAAGTCTTCTGTTCTTGACATGAAAGTTTGCAGTCTCTCACACATCGTTGCTTGGTTTCTCAGTGCATATTCTAGTGCATGCAAAATCTGGTGGTGGCTTAAATAGTTCAATGCATTTTTTTCATCATTGGTGATCGCTGAATATTCTGGCCACATGGACAAAAGAACCCAACCATGCATTGTATCTGCAGGATACAGATCTTGCCACGCGATGAATTTTGTTGCACTCCATGCCTATTGACTCTACATCATGCATGTGCCACATGTAGTAATAGGAGGGACATGTGGTAACTTTTCAGTCACTCCTACAACCAAGTCATCCTCACCACGTACACCTATGCAGTCAGTGCCAACTAAGTAGTTCCTCGTATGCCACATTAGGCGCTCAGTCAGCATGCCAATCAATGACTGTATATGACACATAGGGACATAAATTGGAGTTTTCTATATAGTCCATACAATTCTGTACAACCATGTCATTAGCTGACATCATTGTCCATACGACTGATGTCATCAGAGGTTTGAAGGTGTGCTAATGTCATCATTCCCTAAGCCTAAATTTGACAACTATCTGACTGTCATTTTTGGCCAAAATTAAACTAATATGATGGCTATATGACCATCAAATTTAACCCCATCTTTTTCTTATGCAACCCTTCTTTAGATTGACTTTCAATTTTGCAATCCGACTTTAGGAGGCCATAACTCAGACATCCAGACTCCAAATCAAGTGCAATTTTTTTTGAAATTTGGTAGAATTTCCTTATTTTTTTAGTGGTGTAGATTTTTTCTAGTTTTGGTTCATGGATTGTTCAAAATTTGCATTTTTTGGTGACTGTACCTACATAATCCTACATTTTGTAACTTCAAATGCTCAGTACGGGCACATCTGGAGTCAAAAATAGATTCCATTTTTTTGAAAGTGCGTTATTTTTTGTCTACTTTCTAGATCTACTATCATATTGTGGTTTGTGTGGGCAAAAGTGTCACTTTCAGCAATAGGGCTTTTCTTTGCTTCAAAATTGTAGCACATTGTAAAGTTCTAGATTTGTAATTCATTAAGAGGTTGTAACAAAAAAAATCAAAAGTCCATGAAGGCCAAAATTGTCAAGTGGCCCATTGTAATTGTACTATTGATAAAATGCCAAAAGCATCTCTTTTGGGGGGGGGGTTTCTTGATTTAGTGAAAAAGGGGGTTGTTCTTGGTGTTGTGTTCTCTCTTTCTTGTAATTTTCTTTCATTTTCTACATTATGGGAAAATTTAAGTTTCCTAAATTAACTCCTCATAACTATGCTACATGGTCCATTAAAATGTGGTATCCCGTAATGCATAATGGAGTTTCACAATATGTAGATGGTACTCTTCCTAAACCAATAGGTGATGATGTATCAACAAGTGATATTTCAGCTTGGGTAGCAATGGATAGGAAAGCCAGGTGATATATGTTTGGGGGTTGATGATAAGATCATGTATCAAATTAAGAAGTGTGCTACATCTAAGGAAGCTTGAGATACCCTTGAAAGCCTATATGGTAAAGTGTCTGAAGAGGATGTTTTCAAAATTGAAGATGAGCTTGTCTCCTTAGATACTAAGTCATATGATTCAATATAGGATTTCATCATCAAGGTGGATGAACTAAGGAAAAAGCTTACTGATTGTGGGAGTTCTATCAAAGATGATAGATTGATCTATCTGATACATAACAAGCTGCCATCAGAGTATTCCACATTTGTATCTTCTTTTAACACTTAAAAAGACTACCTTAGAGTCTACCTATAAGAAATTCACTTTTGATGAATATGCTAATCTGTTGGATACTAAAGAAAAGAAGTTGAAGTCAATGGGGATTCTCAAATCACCTAAGTCTAAAGCATTGGTGGCCAATAATGAGGGTTCTCAAACTTTAGCTAGACAATCTTCAAATAAAAGAAAGGGTAAGAAATGGAAGAACAAATCAAAGGATGCAGAAAAGACAACACCATAATCCAATCAACAAGATAAGTCCTTGAATACGAACAAGAAGGGGGACAACAATAAGGAGAAGAAAAAATATGCCTATTGCAAGAAATTGGGTCATGAAGAGCATGAGTGTTATCTTAAAAATATTGATGAATTGACCAACATCATGAACAAACATAATGTTCCATTGCGTAAAGTTTACAAGGATAAAGGGTCTTCTTTAGATTCAAAGGGAAAAGGACAAGCACTCATGGAAAATTCAAATTCTTCAAAGGAATGGATATTTGACTTTGGTGCATCATATCACATGGGTTCTTCAAAGGAGGATTTTTCTTCAATGAAGCAATCAAAGGTACCACACATCTTCATGGGAGATGATACCAAACTGGAAGTTGAAGGGAAAGGAAATGTGGAGATGGAAAATGAAGAGTTTCAAGATGTTCTCTATGTTCCAAACCTAAGTTCAAATCTCCTATCAATCTACCAAATCACTCATCTTAGAGATGGACATATAGTTGAGTTCCTTCCAGACTCAGTACAACTTCATAATCTTAAAGATGACTCATTGGTTGTAGTGGAGAAAGTGAATCATAATAAAAAGTTGTACTCTTTCTCTCATTTTGTGCCCAAGTCTCCTTTAAAGGCCTTGCTATCTCAATCAAATTCAAGCATGCAATTATGGCATGAGCAGTATGGTCATCTTGACTACCGCTATCTTTAGCAACTTTTCACATATAGAATGGTCAAAGGTATACCTCAAATCAACTTTTCCAAAGGTGAATGCTCAACAGATTCAATGGATATGCATGTAGAAAGGGAAGTTACAAAGAGAGAAGTCTTCAAGAGCACCAGGTGTTCTATAGATGGTTCACATGGTATTAGTAGGTTCTTTAGCATTCAAACAGGGTTGCTACATACTTACCTTCGTTGATGACTTTTCAAGATATACTTGGGTCTACTTTGTTCATAATAAGAATGAAGTGTTGGACAGGTTTCTAGCCTTCAAGACTCACGTAGAAAAGAAATCCATGAAAGCCATCAAAGTTCTTAGAATGGACAATAGAAGCATGTATATGAACATAAGACTTATAGACTTTTGTAGACGTGAGGGAATTGATCTTTAGAATCTGCTAGCATTCAGTCACATAAGATAGATGTTGTTGCATTGAGGATCCAAACTCTTAAGTCTATGGAAAGTTGCATGATACAAGCCAAGTCTCTAGATCCATCATTGGAAGTCAAAGAAATTAGTAGTGCCACTCACATTCTTAATAGGTCTCCTCATCTAGCCTTATATGGCAAGACTCCTTTTGAGGCATGGTGCAGTAGAAAACCTATTGTGACACACTTCAGAGTCTTCAGTTGTCTTGTATGGGCAAACATATCTTCCAAGGGTTCCAAGGCACAACTACCTTGGCCTTGTACTTTTATTGGTTATGAAGATAGTGTGAAGGCATATCAACTTCTAGATCCAAAGACACATCATATTTTTGTGGAGAAGGATGTACACTTTGAGGAAATTTCACCCAGCTTATCCTCTAATCCTCTCTGCACATCATATTGTGTGGAAACTGATAATGACACTAGTGATAGTACTTCAACAGATTCATACATGTGGGGTTCTATCGATAGTTGCAATGAGAGGTCACTACATCAGTTCAGTCCACATGCATACATAACCATAGTGATAGGTTCAAAACATTAGGGTACTTCTAGTCTTCCAGGTCTAGCTTCAATGATGGATTTGGGGGACAATATTGATGATCTGCCTCTTCTTCTTGATGAAAAAATACCTTCTTTAGTTGTCATGAGGGCTGCATCTGACTCTCTTTTTCATTCTCTACATGATTGATTGTCATAGGTTGAAGTGATTGTTGATACTTATGATTAGCAGTTGCAGAAAGGTTCTTTATTAGTTGTAGAGACAGGCACTTTTTTGAGACAAGTTCTTTAGCCAGTTGAGCAGGTTTTAGAGACATTACTTATCTATGCGATTCTTTCTACACATAGTGGAAGCATCTCATTTGTACCTTTGGCATCATTTCTTCCTAAGGGGAGGAACACCATTCTATAGTCTTGGATCAACTTCTTCATTAGAGCAGTCATTAGCAGGCATTCTTCTTGGGGGGGGGGGGGGGGGGGGGGGGGGGTGGGGGGAGCCAATCCTGTCTCTCTTCCTCTTCTCATCATTTTCTTATGTATATAGTAGATGTATGTCATATTGGGGGGGGGGGGGGGGGGGGGTGGTCTTGATTACTCTATCCATACATGCATCCCTATTTATCTCTCTTTTTGGGGGAGGGTTTTTCCCATGAGGTTTTCCCTCTTTCTCTGCTTTATGAGAGATTGCATATCATTATGTACATGGGTACCTAACATGGCCTAGTAGCTGGGACCCATTATGCATTTTATCCTAGATTTTGTAAGCTTAAGGGCATTCCCCTAAGTTTCACTTAAGGGGGAGTGTTAGTGTAAATAAGTATTTACTATTTACACTTACTTAAGTTTACTTAGGTTAATGCATTATTTTATTATTTTTCATTATTTTATTATTTATTTAGGTGAGACACTTAGGAGTTTGTGTACTCTCATATAAGTACACAACTCTAATTATGCACATGGTGTGTACAACATTGGAGTTTTCATCATTCACTGAGTTGTCATGTTGACAACATAGTTATTTGCACTCTTAATTTAGCACATGTTGTCTACACCACTGATTTGCATGCTACACCATTGTAGGCTTATCCTCACATCATCACACTTACTTTCGTGCTTAATGGAGGATAACCCATATTTGGTGGACATGTGCCTGGTTGTATGAATTATCATGATGCTGACTTCTATGCATTCTATAAACTCTCCTAAGGCCTTTATATATAGACACTCCTAGTGTAATATCGATATGGTTGTATGGCATATTGAATGAATATATCGTCATTCTGATCATACTCTCTCTTTGGTCTACTGTTGTGCTTGTGTTTGGGTTCCTTGGTCTTGGGTGAATTCTAGCCTAAGCCAAATTCTTACATGTAGGTCATCTTGATATAAAATGTCCAATTTTCTTATACATATAACATTGTATAGGTAATTTTCCTTTAAATATCCCCTTACCTCTTTGTTCTCTCTTCATGATCGAAGTTTCAATTTCATCTAAATTTCTTTCCCCTTCAATTTATACCCATTCATTTGCATATTATTCAATATTTTTTCTACTGGTGCTCACATTCTTGGTTAGTACTCATTTATCCTTATTTGCACTATCTTAAATGTAGTCTCAACTCTAGGTAAATAATCTTTCAATCTTGTAGTTTTGAAAGCTTGTAAATTACTAACTAAAATTTCCCTATTGGAATTTTTGATGAGAGGACTCACTTCTTCAATTTCATTAAATTTGTTCTCATAGACCAGTGTCAAGGATCTAAATTTTTTTGTAAAAAAATAATCTTCGATTATAGTTCTTCCTATAGTATTTATCTTGATTGCAATTTAAGTAATCCTCTGTGCATATGCTCCAATGGTTTCATCTTCCTGCATTCTAGCATTTTCTAATCCAATTTTCCAATCTAGTAACTTTATTTTATTTGTAATTCATCACCTTCATATAAATTTTCTAATTTAGCCCAAATATAATATGCTAGGTCAATTTCTTTTACCTCAATGAATCCTATTTCATATAAGACACTTATCAATGCCTCCCTTGCAATCATTTTTTACCAAAATACCTTCTTTTCCTTATTAGCACATGAAGAAAACTCACTTTCTACTTTGACATTGATTTTATGTTTTGTGATAAACTAGAAATCAATTCCCATATAGATCAATTGTGTTCTCATATTGTTATTTCAGTTGGCATAATTATCACCATCAAATTAAATAATCTACTTCTTTTAAGCCATTATAGATCTCTTCAAGTTGCTAAGCTTCCTTCTCAAAGTGGACTTGATGCTTTGTTACCAATTGTTAAGAAGTAAAATTGACATACAATTGCAGGGGTTGGGGGGGGGGGGGGGGGGGGGGGCGGTGGTGTGAATCAATTACAAAGAAATATAACTAAATCCAACTTATAAAATTGATCACCAACAATTATAAAAATGATGGATAACAATAAGAAACCATACACCATAACACAATGATATGTTGACTAAGGAAACCCTTGATCAGAGGGAAAACCTTGGCAGGGATGGTACCCACAAGATATTGTACTAAAATATATGTTCCTTGTGAAAGGATGTCACCTTATTATGAGTAAAATATAGTTCATTTAGTACAATAGTCATTGTTAGAGGAAAAACCCCTATTAGCAGATCTTAAACCCTAATTAGAAGGTTCTACCGCTGTTAAAGGCTTAAAAGAACAAGTAGATTCTGTGTCTTAGTGCTCCAACAAAGTGAAAGACAATAATTTTAGGATAAAATATCCAATGATTATGAACTATCTGATCAACCTAATTTCCAAAATAGTTCCTTTGAGGTCCCCTCAATCATTCAACATCATCACTTCTCTTCTCTAATAATTTAGCATCAAGAATTATATCATAGTCACCACATACACATCATACATATCTAAAACAAGGAAAACATTATTCCTTTATACCCTTAACAAAAATTTAATTAGGTCAGCTTATTAAATCTTCCCTAGTGTATAATAATTACATAGGACCATGCTAAGGCACAAACACCTTCATAAGCATCACCACAACTATTTCATTATGTTTCCCACATGTCACAATGATAATATTACATTTTCCAATGGTAAATCTATGCAGGGGAAAGAAAAATAAACCACCCTACCAACTAATGAAGGGGGAAACCAAGATTTACCTTGTAATGTATATTTTATTGACATATAAGAGAGCACAAATTTGTGACCTAATGAAAAAGGGTAAACTACTTGGAATTAGTTTCATCTGATTTCCACCTTAAGTGGCTTTTAAGCAAGTAGATATGCAATGAAAAGATGAAATCAAAGTAAATAAAAATTTCATGAATTAATGCTCTTGAAAATCACCTTAGAAAAGGATGTATGTGTAGGAGAGTTGAATTCAGAAGATGCAACAAAGGATATTGAATGTATGAAGGGAGATCTTGAATGTTGAAAATACTATATTTTACATAAACTCCTTCAATTTTTGAATGCTTGAATCCTTGATCTTAAATGGAGAGCTTTCTTGAATTCCTTGAATACTTCAAAGAATTCTTGAGTGCTTTGGAGCATTATTGATATTGTGAGTGCATGTGGATGGGTTTATGAAGGGCTCATAATTATCTTTCTCTCGTAGGCCAAATTACCTTGAAATTAACACCTCATATTAATTTGGACACATGACTTGGAAAAAGGAGCCAAAATAGGGCCCAACTAGGCATGCACTACATCCTTGATTAACCTACAAACTACATCCCTACTAACTAGGGCTAAAAACCATCTAGATTTTCTCAGGGTCCCAAAATAGGTTGCTAATCTTAGAAATTAGGTGCATAATTCACAAAATGTCTATTAATGTGAAAAAATAGATTTTGAGTGATTGAATGAAGGAAAGGGAGAAACTAAGTGGTTACATACTACCTCAATACATACACTATTAAAAGAGGAAAATTAAAGAGGATCTATTATGTCCTAGCCTAATTCTATAGAGGAGAAATGAAAAGAAATGAGAAGAGATGCAAATAATGATGAACTCAAATTAAATATATAATGAACCATCATTAGATCAAGCTTCTTCCAATTTAAGATGGTACATTTAGCTTGCACTTTAGGGAGAGTGTGGGTCAACCCACACTCACATTAAAGTAGACAAGAGAAGAATTTGATAAATTGCAATGAGAGAGAACATCACTCAGTCAAAGGGAATAATCCCATAAGCCCAAAGATTCTGACTCCACATCTATGCACAAGGGTGAAAAAGAAAAGAAAGAAGAAACAAAAACCAAAATGACAAATGCACAAAAATAGGTTAGTATTAAAACAAACCCAAATCAACTAGTGAAAGAGACCTTAGCTAAAGAAATGCCTCACCCACTAATATTATATTTGGAAAACCATTACAAGACAATAAGTGATGAGATAAGAAATGCAAGAGAGAAATCATTAATATCACAATTTCAAGATATATCTCTACTACCATGAAAGTATGAGAGAGAAGGGTGACAAAAGTGATTACCTCACCTAGTCGTGTGGCCACCTTACTATGAATCATGAGAAGTGATTCTTGTAAAAGATGGCATTAAATAGTCTAATGGGGTGGTAACTCACTAGTCAACCCACAAAAGTTCCATCCACATATCAACTTCCTTTGTATCACCATAACATGGTCCTGTATGTTACTCCTAAATGTATTTATTTTGTTATTAGTGAACAAGTATGTTGATGAATTAAGTCAGTAAAGGAAAAGGACATAGGTCAACATTGGTTGGTGAATAATTACTGATCATAGAGAAGTGAACATAGAAATTACAAATATTGACCTGTCTAACTATCAAATAGATAGATTTAACCAAGCATGGTACAATACCGAGTCAATATGTTAACCAAGGTATAGATATTATTGAGTGAGGACAACATTACAACTAAGAAAATCAATAGAGATTACCAAGAGACACATGATGATGTAAAAGTTTGTAAATTCACATAATTTAATGTGTGTGGATTCTACTAAGAAAGGAAATAGATTACAAAAATTGGGAAGGTCAGGTTATATTTATTAGGATTAAAATTTGATTTTATAGATCCCAAGATAACAATAAAGACCAATGAAAATAAATCAAATCTTATTGGAAGGTATGCATGAATATGAATTGTAGATTTGATTATTTGAGAATTATATAAGCATATAAACCCTAATTAGGTCAAGTAAAAATTAAGGGAACAAATTTCTATATAAGGATAGATTGAAAAGAATTAATGATGCACATGAGAGAAGAGGATTTAATGCAAAGTAAAGGTAAAAATAGATAGAGATACCAAGCAGGGACAAATGATGAATTTGTGAAAATAGTTAAGTCAAAGAAGCATGAATCATACCAAGGATGAAGGATTTGACCTAGCATTTAGGTAGCTGCAATATTACTAATTAATTATTAAGTACATTGTTCTTTTTGTTTTGTATTCTTAAATCCCAAGATTATGTAGACCTTCACAAGACAATTTATTGTAATCTCCTAATAGTGTGAACACTTGAAGAATGTTGTAAAATAATTTCACAAGGTAGAATTTAGCATGTCTTATTGTATTACCTTTAATAAGGTAAGTCACGATTGTTGGAAACTACAATTGGAACAATTATTGTATTGTCATTAATGCCAAATCTACTAATGAGACATGTTGTTATTTGATCTAAATGTCATATCTATTTTATTGATGAAGAGGATTTGAGAAGTTGCTCATAAAAAATCACCTAGAGGAAAGGTTGAGTTATGAAAAAGAAGATGAAATGGAAATTTGATTAGTTAGACTTTGACAAGACAAAGTGATTGTTTGAATCATTTTGATGTTCAAGTTTGAATAGTGCAAGCCAAGTTAGATCACTAATATAAGACTTGACTGAGTAATAGATTCTAGTGTCAACTAAGCCACAGTAAGTTTTGAGAAAATTTATTGTTTATCTAGCATCAATATCGACTAAGCATACAATATTAATGCCAAGATAGAAATTCTATAGCGACCAAGAGATTCAGTGATGATTGAGTGTCAGAACTTAGTAATGGCTGAATGAAAATATTTTGAATGTATATGAGTAATCGTGATTTCCCACTAAATTAGTTGATTTATTGGAATATGAAAAGTGTGTTAAATATAAGGATTGATGAATTGGATCATTTAATTCTTGGAGAGGATTAGTTAAACGATCTAAGAGATGAATTTGATGAGAAGTTTCTAAAAAAGAAGGAGATATACATATACAATGAACCTGATGAATATAATCACAAACCCTAAGATCTATAGTGATTGTGAAAATAAAAAAGGACTAGAATTACCTATTTAAGGAGGTATAGAGACAAAATTTAGTATGAGCATGAATGAGCTATGTGAAGAAGAGAAAAACACATATAAGATGTGCATGTTTCCAGTAAGATGGAACAAAGATGCTGAGATTGATAAGAGAATCTCAGAAGAAGGCTTAAGTTTTTTGTGAAGAGAAGGGAGAATTCTTGAAGGGTTGCCAAGAAAATCAAGGAAAAAGGTGACAAGGAAGGCTTATCAAGGAATCAACACATGAACTAAACAGAGATAGGAAACTACAATTTTAGTTGTAATGAAATAGATCAAACCCTACTATTTTCTTTCTAATCATTGTAAACAATTTGTATTGAAATAATTTTCATCAAAGTTTGACCTAACAATCATTAAGGACTTAACAGTCTATGTAAATCCTTTAATAAGGTGACATTCTAGCAGAATGATCTAAAATCCTTTGACAAGGCTACTTCTAATAGGGTGATTAAATCCTCTAACTAGCTCACATTTAATAGTGTGTATTGTAACCTTTAATAGGGTTGGTTCCTAATAGGGATCACTTCAGAAGATTGAAAAAGTGGTGACATGTTGTTGGTGATTTCTCCCAATTTAGGTTTCCATGTTAAATACTTGTGTCAAATTTGTGTTGAATGTTTTATGGTGTTTTACATTTACATGTTTATTTTAAGAAAAGTCTGTTAGCTTAAGACAATGAACTACTAGTTAATATTGTTAGTCAAATTATATTAGAGATCGAGTTACAATAGATTAAGAAGAACAAATAATGTTTAAATGTTTGATTGTTCAAATTGTACTTATGGACATTGAGTAACTGATTCAACCCCCCTTTATTTATTCTAAATATTTTGAGAATTGTTATTAGCGCACCAATGCTTATAAGAAACTTGAAGGTACTTAAAGCTAAAGATCATGACTCACAAAAGGGAGGTACCAAACCTAAACAAGGAAAAAAATCCTACATGGAAAATATTGATGAGGTTACACATATCAAGTATTTAGGATACAATAATAAGCTTTGTGGAGAATGAATATGTGAAGATAACAATTTTTCCTCTACTCACAAACTAAAAGAAAAGAAAGAACACAATCAATCAATGTTGGAGATTGCCTCAACGCTAAGCTATGTCGAGTTTGATGACATACAAGATTGTGATAGTACAAAAAAATGTGGGATAAACTAAAGACCATATATGGAGGAGATGACAATGTCTTAAGAGCCAAATCAGAGAGCCTAAGAGGAAAATTTAATGAAATGAGATGTTGGAAATACAATAGGAAAGGTAAACTCTGAGAGTGGGGTGGGGGGGGGGGGGGGGGGGGGATGAATTAGTGCTTCAAAATTTTACCTATATTTAAACATTTACCATACATCCATGCCACAATTTAACAATTAAACTAAAATACCATATAAAACATATACTTCTAAAGTATGTAAACAAGTAAGTATTTATACATGTATGGCACAAGATATGATTACCAAGAAACCCTCCAATGAGAATGTAAAAATGGGGTGGGGATGACACAAAAAAATCTTCACTACTATAGTAATAAAGTGTATCCAATCAATGTTACAATGTTTGGTCATGAAACATGATCCACCCTATGAAAAGTTTGACTTGTTACAAGCTTCAAAGTCTATTGGGTATTACCTTGTTAAAGGGTTTCAACACCTTGTTAGAAGTGTGCCTGGTTAAAGGACTTTAACTCACAATTGAGTAAGCACCTTGTTAGAGGATTTCAATATAGCCTGTTAGGACTATTCTATTAAGAGATTTAACTTATTCACCTATTAGAATGTCTCAACAATGATCTTGCAATTAGCACTTTGTTGCTTGATGACAGATCACCTCTATACTGATGTGTACTTGATCCTTTCTGATCAGATGTATCTATGCTATTCACTATTTCCTTCCTTTGTTCTCCTTTAACTAATTATGCAATGTAACTCAAATCATAATGCCTTGGTCACCATGAATTTCCTATTTGTGGATGCAAACCCTCCTTCTCCCTACTTCTCTACTTGGAACATTTAGGGTTTTTTCTCCTTAAGAAGACTTAGGTGGCTTAGGATTAGGTATGAATCAATGGATGTGATTCACCCATATTGCCACTTAAACCTTCCCTTTTCCTAATTGGATTCAAACAATACATAGGGATTCAAACTTTAGATTCATCCTTATCAACAAAGGATCATAAATCAATCTTTAAGTCAGCTTAACCATGATTTACATAGTAGTTTTGTGCCAATACAAACAACTATGTCAAAACTGTGTTACTTGACATCTGAAGTCCCTAGTTCTTAGCACTAACTATGATTTCAATGTTGTCACTTGACATCTAAATGAATTGACATGAACTACTTTCTTGGTTCCTAAGTCACTCGACACATACTATCTACTCGACACTTGAATGACTTGGCACATGAGTGACTCGATACTCATTGTTTACTTGATATGCTCTAACTTACATGTTGTGCTTGACATATGTTACTTGTTCAACATGAAGTAAGTAAATGACTTAAGTGTATAGACACTTACTTGTCAAAACCAATCTAAGATTAACAATGAGAATGATGGAAGGTGAGAACATAGTCCAACATAGTATTGCACAAGAATCAAGGAAGTTATCAATACTATTCGAGGTGAATATATATATATATATATATATATATAAGATGTAATAGTGATAATAAAGATATTGACGTATTATGAGATGGTGTCAATTAAAAAGATATGGAGATAAGTCTTTAGGATTATCATTGAATATATTTCCTTGGACCCTAGATTTGATAGGATTAGAATGCATCATTTTGTTTTGCTTAACCACTTTAGGCATGGAATCAAAATCTCTTTTCCTTTTTATCTTTTCACCACCACGAGCAAGGGTATCGAGGGTTTTAAGAGGAAACCTACTGCTAACCCAACTCTTCATGAGGGATTACTCCTCCTAGTCTATGAGTATTTGAAGACTCAAACCAGGAGAAAATCTCTTAGTGATACTAGGTGTGCATCTGAGGAAATTGGGAGTTTAGATTTTGAGAATGTACATAGCATAAAATTGAAAGAAGAGGACAACGTTTCCTCTAAAGGTAAAGCCCCCAAGGAAGAAAAGAAACCCTTTGCCTACATTCCCTATAGAAAGAGCCCCAGAGGTTTACCCCCCATTCCCCCTAAGCCTAAGCCTCAAGAGGAGGAGGAGGAGGATAACGATGATGATGAGGACATAGATTCAGAGGAAGAGATAAAGGGGGAGGATGATGAGAAGGAGAAGGAGAAGGGGAGGGAAAGTTAAAAGGAGGATTAGGATTTTGTTGATGTGTCAAGGAATCTCAAGAAAAGGAAAGCTGAAGAGGCCTTTAAAACTAATGCCTTGACCCTTGAGAATCTAGGCCTTGGCCCCACTACCTCTCCATTTCAAGGTAAAGGGAGTGGGGAGGTGATAATGAAAAATAGGAGGAGGTCTTGGAGGAATTTTAATTTGAATACAACTATATTAGGGATTGTCAAGGAGTCGTTGAATATCTAAGTGATGGAGGACATTGATGGCAAAGCCCACTATAATGAACTCATTGACCCTGCTTTGGTTGTTATCTTTGATAATGCGAGGGAAACTAGGCTTAACCTTTTGAACAATGCTAAGAACAACATGATAGACAATTTTTGGTCTATCAAATGTGTTCGTGTAAGTAAGTATTTACTTATTACACTTACTTAAGTTTACTTAAGTTAATGCATTATTTAATTATTTTGTATTATTTTACTTGTGAGACACTTAGGAGTTTGTGCACTCTTGTGAGATGTCATGATGACATTATAGGGGTCTACACCTCTTTTAAGAACATGTTGTCTACAACACATGAATCTTCTACACACATATGACTTTGTCATTCTTATCCATTCATCTAGAATGTTGGATAAGGTGCTCAGTTGTCTTATCTTCTGGTTGTTTCTAGAGACATTCTAGGTGCTTCCTTAGAGGCCTTTATATACAGGCACTCCTAGTGTGTTTGAACATCACATTTTGAACAAAGCAATGTATTCAGACATACTCTGATTAATTGATCATATCTCTTTGGTCTACTGCGTGCTTGTGTTTGAGTTCTTAGTTCCTAGGTGAATTTTTCCCTTAGGAAAATTCTTACATGGTATCATAGCAACTTGGAGACTTTCTCATCACATAGCCATTTTGAGACCACTCTTGCTTCATCACCTCAGCCCGACTCTAGAGTGCTATAGAAATTGGAAGTGTCCAACATCAGATGTGACCTCACCATTACATCTGAAACGTTGAACTAGTGAAAATCGGCTACAAAGTTGCCTACCCTAGGTGAAAGTTGATTATGAGGCAAATTTTTTTTTCAAACCGGAACCTGAAGGACCGATTTGCAAAATTGGTATGATCATTTCAGATCTGTACATTTAATTCTTAGATCTTCTTTTTTTCATCTGCATCTCTGCTATTTTTTTGGATCTGAATTATTTTTTGGAATTTTTTTGGCCATTGGGCCATAGGAGAGATTTTTTGTAGGTGAAGATTAAAATATGATATTTGCATCACATTTAGAAGGTCCAAAAACCCCCAAATCAGATTTTGTTTCATCCAAATTAGACATCTAAGGCAAAATCTAGAGCCATTTTTTTTTTGGAGGCGTGGCGGCAATTCAGAAAAAATAACAACAACAACAATTTTCAAACAACGATATCTTCCTCATACGGACTCCTTTTTGTGAGCACTTTTTTTTTTGTTTTGGGGTAGGATTTCATGATCTACACATTGGTGCAGGTGGTTTGAAATCTCTATTTCTAAATTTTTTTGCAACTCCAAAATCTCAAATTTTGCCACTTAAAATGCTTGGTATGGGCTCATCTGGACTCCAAATCAGGTTCCATTTTTTTTGAAAGTGCATATTTTTTTGTCTACTTTTTAGATATGCAATCACATTATAGGTTTTGTAGACATAAATACTACTTTCAAAAATAGGCCCTAAATTGGCAAGTGGCTTTCAAGTGTCAACAACATCTTTTTCAGGGGGGTTCTTTGATTTTTTTGGAGGTTTCTTTGATTGGTCCATCATGGAGTCTTGTTAGATTTGTCAGTTTGGTATTAGACCACAATTGATAACAAGGAACCATTACAAATGGAGGACTTTGATAATTGACCATCTAAGAGAACATCCAAGATTTCTTTCTTATCTCTATTCAATGCCACCACATTTTGATTGGACATATATTATCAAGCTTAATCAATTTCTAAGTAAAAGTATGAGTAGGGAATCTTTTGGTCCTCTTAGATTGGCAAATTTTCCTTTTGATATTTGGTGGTCTATTTGGGAAGCATATGGAGATCCATGTGATCCTCCATCTCCAGTGGACTTTCTACATCTAGTCACTCCAGCTATGGTTTCTTCAACCTCAAATGAGATCACACCTCCAGCTCCTATTGCTCCTACTAATCCTATTTCATCCACAGATGCTTTGGAATTAGTGTAGCAGGATATTTTATGTCTTCCTACTCTACCTTCATGTGAAGACTTCCTTTCAAACATTGCACAGTTGTTCATGGAGTATCACATTGAAGATGTGGGAGACATTATTGATGACATTCATCTTCTATTTGAGGCAGATAGTTCATCCTTTTCCATAGTCATAGATTCATGTACTTTAGCACTGCAGGGTACTCATGGTCTTCCAGGTGATGATTTCTTGCCAGACATTTCAGTTCTATTCTTGGAGTCACACATAGTAGACATGGGAGACTTTTATGATGATTTCTCACTTCTCTTTGCTGAGGAGTTTTCTACAGTTTTTGCGAGGGCCCACTCTGACCCTCAACTCCATGCTCTACACGATCAATCCTTCCAGATTGGCATGATTGTGGATTCTTATTTACAACATCTGTAGGAGGTCTCTTCATTAGTTGAGAAGACTATTGGTTTCTTGAGACAGGTTCTACCTCCTTCCTTGTTTGATCTGCTCTTCTCTTTAGTAGTTTTGGAGGAAACCATCATCAGTATCGACATAGGGACTTTGGAACAAGTTTTAGAGATACCAGTCATCATAGAGATTCCTTCTCCATCTAGGGGACACATCTCATAGGTACCCTTTCCTTTGTTTCTTCCAAAGGGGAGGAACATCATACAGAGGTCATGGATCAGCTTCTACATTAGAGCATTTCTCACTGATTGGCATACTACTTTTAAAGGGGGGGGGGGACTACCTTGTCTCCTTCTTCTCCTTTTTGGGGGGGACTTTTTCCTCATAGGAGGTTTTGTCCTTCTCCATTCTTTCTTGTATATACATGGATGTATGTCATAATGGGGGGGGGGGGGGGGGGTCTTGATTACTCTATCCATCCATGCATCCATATTTATCTCTCTTTTTGGGGGAGGGTTTTTTTCCATGAGGTTTTCCCTCTTTCCTTGCTTTATGGGAGATTTACATTTTCATTATGTACATGGGTACCTAACATGGCCTAGTAGCCAAGCCCATTCTACATCTTCATCCTAGTTTTGTAAGCTTAAGGGCATTCCCCTATGTTTCACTTAAGGGGGGGTGTTGGTATAAATAAGTATTTACTTATTACACTTACTTAAGTTTACTTAGGTTAATGCATTATTTAATTATTTTGTATTATTTTACTTGTGAGACACTCAGGAGTTTGTGCACTCTTGTGAGATGTCATGATGACATCATAGGGGTCTACACCTCTTTTAAGCACATGTTGTCTACAACACAAGAATCTTCTACACACATATTACTTTGTCATTCTTATCCATTCATCTAGAATGTTGGATAAGGTGTTTAGTTGTCTTATCTTCTAGTTGTTTCTAGAGACATTCTAGGTGCTTCTTTAGAGGCCTTCATTTACAGGCACTCCTAGTGTGTTTGAACATCACATTCTGAATAGAGCAATGTATTTGGACATACTCTGATTAATTGATTATATCTCTTTGGTCTACTGTGTGCTTGTGTTTGAGTTCTTAGTTCCTAGGTGAATTTTGCCCTTAGGCAAATTCTTACAAAATGGTTATTCCATGAAATTGAAGACCTAAGGGGGAAAAAAAGCCAGGAAGGAAGCCAAAAAAGTGGTAGCAACTAGGAACTCAATGAAGAGGAGAGAAGCCAGGATGGAATCCAATAGCACTTCAACATCTAGGAACACAAGGCTGACTAGGAGGATAGAATCACTAAGGTTGAACAAAGAGTCCAAATGATGGAGTTCTATCATCAAAACCTGGCCAATTAGGTGATTGCCACTTTGAATGCTTTGAATAAGAACATTAATAGCTTGGGTGAATCACTGATTAGTGTTGGATTTGGTAGGGAAAAGATGGAGAAGGCCAGCTTGGACATTGGGTAGGTTGAGGATGATAAAAAAGAAACCAAGGACTAGGTGGATGTTCAGAACCAAGACCAAGAGGACGTGGATTATAGGAAGACCAATGAAGCTATAGAGACCTTGTAGGTTCTTGATAGGGAGAACTAATAGTTAGTGCTACTTTGTTGTCTTTCCTTGTGTAGCTGGTTTTTTCTTGTTCTAGTGTAGTTGGTTTTTTATTTCATGGCCGTGGGCCTGTTGTTTATGGTTGGCTTTTGTTAAGTAGTTTCTCTATAGTTGGATTCTTCTTAATATTTCTATTTCAAATAATGAAGGTATTGAGAACTCTAATTTTGATATATGACATTAGTGTTTCTACAATACAAGAGCCAAGATGTACTCTAGGGAACAATTTAACTTTTGAAGGTGTAATTGGTAGACTTGTTGCTTGTGAGATGTCTAATTTTGATAACTACAAACCTGCTACTATTGAAACTACTTTTAAGTCACAATTGGTTCTTAGAAACAGAAAAGGAAAACATGTAAAGAAAGAAAATGATACTTTTGATGATGAGCTTAATGAACTTGTAGTACTTATCACAAAAATATTTGGAAAAGGAAGAGGTCAATACAAAGGTAAATTAACTATAAATTTTTTTTCGTGCAACAAGGTTGGTCATATTGCTGCAAGGTTTTCTAATAGAGAAGACAAGGATGAAAGAAGGGAAATAAAGTACAAAGGCAAGAGAGACAATTGATAGTACAAGAAGAAAAAGGATGAAAAAGGTAAGAAATCTTGTTATATTTTGGAAGAAGAGAGTGACATTGAATCTAAAAGTAATGATGATGAAGTTTTCTATGTTGCTCTGAAAGAGGACTTTGATGAAGATGATAAAATTGCTTTAATTTCTTATATGAAAAAAAGTGAAAGATGGATAATTAATAGTGGATGCTCTAATAATATGACATGTGATAGAAATAAATTTGAGGATATTGGACCATACAAGAGTGGTTGTGTTAAATTAGGCAATGATATTCCATGTGTTGTAAAAAGGTAAGGTACAATTCAATTGATTGACAAAATCAAGTATGATAATATTTACAAGGTAGGGTACATAGTTGAATTCCATCACATAAAAGCCAAGGTATATGATGTTGATGTAAAGCTGATTGGAAGTCGTGATAAAAAAAGAGGTAACTTGTTCTGTCTAGATTTACGTAATGAGACATGTATTTTTTTCACAAAAAATGGCACAAAAGGTTATGTCATGTAAATTTTAAAATTTTGGTGAACATTAGTAAAATGAAGAAAGTAAGAGGGTTTCCAAAACTAAAGAAGCCTGGAAATACTATTTGTAAACAATGTCAATTAGAAAAAATGACAAAGTCTAGTTTCAAGAAAAAAAAACACATCTAGTGATATTTTGGAATTGGTTCATACTGACCTTTGTGGACCTATTGATGTTCAAATCTATTGTGGATATAAGTATTTCATTTATTTTTTGATGAATACTCTAGGATGATGATTACTGTCATGCCCAAAACTTGAAGACAAAAACACACACACAGTTTTTTTTTTAAATTATTAAACATGCCCTAGGTTTGGAATGATTGAGTATAGTTTTAGTACAGGTTCTTTACTTTACATCTTAAGGTTATAAACATGAGGGCGCTTACATCATTGAGATTTTGAAACTTTTGTTATTAGATTGAAATCGATCTTGAGTTATGCTATTTAAGAATTAAACATATCAAAAGATACTAACAATGTAAGTTACACTTAACTTTTGGCTAAAAGATAAAGGAAACAATCCAACATTCTCTATTTGTTTAACATATGCTAACGTAATGGAACAAGATAGCAGTTTCATAATGAGTTGCTAAAACCTTAAATGTTTAAAATTTATACTAAATATATTAAATGGATAACCTAAAATCAACTCAAAATTACACAACATAGTTATCGACTAGCTTCATAATTAAAAGATTATAAAAATTTCAACGTAATACTAACTTAAAACTTTACTAAATTAAACTAAGTACACTTTAACAAATTAGACTATCATTTTAAGACTAACAATTTAAAATTTAAAAACAATATATATAAAAGAAACTAACTAACTAACATGCTAAAATAACTTAAAGATTTAAACTAATTAACTAATTACATTCAGAATTCTATCAACAAAAAAAAACAATTTTAATAGACTTATATTAATCTAAAAATCTAATTAACATTTATAAAATAACTAAATTAACTAAATACTAACATCTTTAATAACATTTTAATAATACACAACTTAAAATAATAAATAAACTAACTAGACATACTAATACAACTAAAAGAAAACTTACATGGGAACTACCTACAACTAGCCCCCTATTCTAAGCTCCCCCCCCCCCCCCCCCCCCCTACACACCTACTAACTCAACCAAACCCCCCCCCTGCCCAAAGCCCTGCGCTCATCCCAAGAGCTGAGCGCGCTGCCCAAGCTCACTGACCTGCGTCAGTGTACTCCGTCCCATCTAGCAAGGACGAGCCCCAAGGTCAGCGATAAACAAAGGGGAAAATAAACACAACCAACCTTAGAAGCTAATGCACCCAAGCCAAAGCAGACGTGAGCCACCCTTTTTTCAGGACGCTTGGCCCAAGGCGAGATGAGGGGATGGGGGTGACATCATCGTTTATGATGACTTAGACTTATATATATAATTCAAAACATCACAATACTCTTCCCTCCATACTAACTTTGAAGAAGGAGGTGAGGCATTTATGCCATAAAGTTTTATGGTTGCAAGTTTAGATACTTAAGATATTAAATAAGATATTAAAGACTATAATAAGTTACTTGGGTTAATCACAATTAAACTATTGATTATTAATGAAATTTGAAATCAAGAATCAAATGGAATATTCTCTGTTCAACAAGGGAATAAATCTTTTCTCCATACAATTTCCAGCATCCTGTAGGTGGATGTTTTTTTGAAAATTTGTCTACCCTCCCTCTCTCTCTCTTGAAGCTCAATGTATATTTCTTTGCAACTATATTACAACAATAGGTGTATACATTCTCTTATGAATTTCTAATTCATTATTTCCATGAACCTCAAATGGCCATGCATTTCAATGGGACCACATTTCATGAAATAACCATCTACATTTATTTAACTATCTAATAAAACTGATGGATCAACATAATGACTACACTAGTCTTAAGGCAATTGAGAAAATAAGAGATCAAAGTGATAATGCTCCATTCCTTTTGAAAGGAGTATCAAAATACACAAGGTTATTTCTCTATCATGTTTCAATTTTAGCTTGGATCTCTTGACATAATCCTTCCTACATGTTCTTGCAAATTTAATTTCCAACACAATCAACCATGAACTAAATCATTTCAAACTTGATATAAACACCATACATCACAAATTGAATCATGTATAATTGAACGTAATTGTTGCATATTATCTTTTGATACACATTCATATGACAACATAGAATACGAAAATTTTAAGAGAAGTAAATTTACTCAATCACTTTTTTTATTATCAACCTAATTCAAGGCTCGGCCGGGAAAGAATCAGGAAGAAAACTCGGCTTCGTTGCCATATATAATAAGGTTTAAAAAATACAATTTACAATAGGATCTCAATCCCAATTTTCAATAATTTTATCAAATTTTCTTCATGATCAAAATCAAGGAGTTTGTAATGTCTTCTAAATCTCATTTCAAGGACCATGGAGCAAACCAATAACTGATCGGGTGACAACCAAGCAGAACCAAAAGAACATCAGGCATACATAATCATATATGGTTTACACAATAAGATTCACAGTGAATCAAGACTAGGGAGAGGTGGATTCTTCCAACTGGAGAAGTCAAGCACAACACCAATTCAGATGCCCAATCGGGGCCAATAACCAAGAACTTCCGTTCTTCCATTTAAAATTTCCATACTCATACCAGGTTTGTGCTGACGGGTAGGGGCCCATAACACCCTACCCTTTATCCCTCTTCTCATCCTGAGAAGAGACTCTACACAGGTTGGAGTCCAACTAAACAGACCTCTCCCAAAATTGGTCACTTTTGCCATCTCCTAGGGTGAGTAATACCAAAACACCCATGCAAGGAAACTCAAAATTTCAAACATAAACAAGAAAGGAAAACAACCAAAATAACAAGGTTTACAAACTTCCCAACATACCCACAACCATACAACAATAAAACAATAACAAGGTGACAAGAACATGAAACAAATCATAAAAACTGAATAAGGGAGATGGGAGTTTCCTACCTTCACAAAGAGGTAATGGCAATGAACCAATTTGAGTAGAGTATCCTTCCTTCCTTCAAGCTTCAAGAAATATTCTCTAAAGGTAGAGATTGGGTAACCAAACCACTAGACCAAGGAAGGCCTCTAAATAAGCCTCCAACTCAACCACCCAAAAGGAGCAATAACTATTTCCACTCACTAGCCACACTAGAAACTCCTAACTCAACCTACACCATGGTTAAACCTTAAAAGGAGGTGGGGTAAGACAACTCATGACAACCACTTGCAATTTTCGCACAAAGGCAAAAAGGGGCTTTTTGAGTGCCCTCAAAAGTCAAAGCTAGGGGCTTAGGGGTTGGAAAAGACCCCTAACCCATACCCACACCCATAGGTTAGAAAAAAAACATGTTTTAAAGCCTTAGGGAAGAGGTTAGAGACAAAATAAAATCTAGAAATAAAATAGGTCCCTCTAACAACTCTAACTAGCAAATTAAGCACATAAACATTTTACGAGTGTCAAGCGACACTGAAAGAACACAATTACGAACAATAGGGTTTCCAAATTTTAGCACATGGAGATCAGTTTTGTTCCTCCGTAGGGTTCCTCGGCTAAATATCTGCACACTCATTGCACCCATCAGTAGTCCCGTAAAATCACATGTATATAAACGTATATGTATCAGAAATTTTTATAATTTAAAACATACATCAATAAAGTTTCTTCATCCTTTATAATTCTTAACCATTTGAAATATCTTAAATCACATCTCAATCCTACATCTACTGATTTCGTCAACATACATATACATGAACATTAAATGACAATCATCAAATATATCTGGAAATAACATCATACAACATGAAATAATAAAATATGTTCTAAGCATCAGATAATGTCTCGATGTCTCGAGTCGTGAATAACAAAATAAGGGTAATGTATCACTATGCTATGATGGGTCGGGGCGAGGCCTCACAATTACAATGTTTCTCAAAGCTAAATATGATACTTTTTAGTTATTTAAGTGGTATTTAGCCAAAGTTGAAAAAAGAAGAAGAAGAGTTTGAAGTGTTTGAGATCTGACAAAGGTGGTGAATTCATTTCCAATGAGTTCAACACATTTTGCAACAATAGAGGAATTAAAAGATAGATGCGAGGACCAAGGACCCCTCCTCATAATGGGATAGTTGAAAGGAGAAACATATCAATAATGAACTATGCTAGAACATTGATGATGGAGAAGAATATATCACATAAATATTGGAGAGAAGCCATCACTATAGCTATCAATACTTTAAATAGAGTACAAGTCAAGAAAGGTACAAATGCTATACCTTTTGAACTATGGTATGGATATTCTCCTAATGTGAAATATTTCAAAATATTGGGAGTAAATGATACCTATTTAAAGATAATAGGAATCAAAAAATTGATGCTAAGAGTGATGAAGATATATTCCTAGGATATTCCACCAAGAGTAAAGCTTACAAGTGTTTGAACTCTAACACTAACAAAGTTGTGGAAAGTAAAAATGTGAAAGTTGATGAATTTGTAGAAAGAAATAATTTTGAATATAAGAAAGAACCTGAAGATTATAGTACATTCATATATGTGGATGATGGTACTCGCAACACTCCTAATAAACAAGAAAAGAAAGCTACAACTTTCCAACAGACAAGGAATGACAAAGTGAAACAATAGGTTGCCTATAAACAAATAGTAAGTGCTGAGAAGTAGTTAGAAGATGCTGAGTCATAGATAGATAATGCTAATCATCATATTGACAATGTCAAGCATGTAGAATTAGAACCAAAAACTAAACAAGAAAGAGATAATGAGCTTAAGATTATTTTTCAAGATGAACCTATTGAGAACAAAGAAGGAGACCACTTGTGCTAGCTAAGTATGTAAGAAGACATCATAAATCTAAACAAATCATTGGAGATGCAAAATATGGTGTTATGAAAAGAAAGAGATTAAGAAGTGATACATGCTTACTTTGTGAATTTGAGCCCAAATCAGTGAAAGATGCCCTAGATAATGAAGATTGGATCCAAGAAATGAATGAAGGAATTGAACAGATTGAGAAAAATAACACTTGGACCCTAGTACCTAGACCAAAGGACAAAAATGTAATTGGAACAAATGGATTTTCAAGAATAAGCTAAATGAAAAAGTTGAAGTTAAAAGGAATAAAGAAATACTAGTATGCAAAGGATATTCTCAAGAAGGAGTTGAATATGGATAAAATTTTACTCCTATGGCAAGAATTGAAGGAATCAGAACTCTACTTGCATATTCAACCTACAAAAACTTTAAGGTATATTAGATGGATGTCAAATTTTCATTTCTAAATGGTATACTTGAGGAATAAGTGTACATAGAAAAGCTTGAAGGATTTGAGGATCCAGACAAGAAGAATATGGTATGTAAACTGAACAAAGCTCTGTATGGATTGAAACAAGCTCCAAGAGCATGGTATGAAAGACTACACACTTATTTGGTGAAGATTGTTTTTGAAAGGAAAAATGATAACAATAATCTATACTTGAAGATTGGTGAGAACAATGAGGTACCGCTATATGAATTTTTTTTTTATGACATTATATTTGGAAGAAAATAAACATGATGCAAATTATTTTTTGATGAAATGAAGAAGGAATTTGAGATGTCAATGTTTGGTAAAATTAAATTCTTTGTTGGTTTACAAGTATATCAAATTAAGTTTAGTATTTTCATTACTCGGTCCAAATATATCAAGGAGATACTAATTTTTTTTGGAATGAAAGAATCAAGACTAGTAGGAACATCTATGTCTATAAGGCATAAGTTATCTAAAAATAATGAATCTACTGATGTGAACCAAACACTATACATATCTATGATTAAAAAAATGTAATTTGTCATTCATAGTAGATCTGATATTGCATTAGATGTTGGGATAGTTTCTATACTTTTAGAAAATCCAAAAGAGAACCATATGATGGTAGTAAAAAAGATATTAAGATATCTAAAAGGTACAAAAGACTATGGATTATATTACAAGAGAAGTGATAGATTTGAATTGAAGATATTCACTGACTATGATTGGGTAGGAAATAATGATGATAGAAAAAGCATTAGTGGAGATGCATTCTTTCTAAGAAAGAGATTGGTGTCATGGACAAGCAAGAAACATAACTATATTTCCCAATCAACAGCTGTGGTCGAGTATGTGGCAACTATAGTGAACTATTCAAACATTATGTGGATCAAATAATTACTAAAAGGAATGAAGGATAAATTACATATCCAATGATTATATATTGTGATAATATAAGTGCTATTGACATATCAAAGAATCTAATGATGCACACTAAAGCAAAGCACATTGTTGTCAAGTATCACTACTTGAGAGAACTAGTTTAAGATAAAGAAGTGAAGTTAGAATACGTGCACACCAAAAAAAAAATTACTGACGTGTTCACTAAAGACTTACCTAAATATGCTCATGAATATCTTAGAGGTAAACTAGGGGTGATTCCCCTAAGCAAAGAAACTTAAAGAGAAATGGTGCATTCCATCAAATGTGATTATCATAATACCTTACACATTGATGTAGATAATCCTACTTTAGGAGGTTCCTAAGGTAGTAATGAATATGAAGAATAGATTAGTCATAGGCAGATGACAAAATTTAGCCAGAAATACAAATATCTACATAATCAAGATGTATGAAGCAAATGAAGCCAGAAGAGATAGTGTCTTTGGCATTGTTGTAAAAAAAGGGAGAGATACATAAAGAGATTTGAGAGATACTTAATTTAAGAGGGAGAGATTGAATTGGAGAGTATGTATACAAGAGGATGTTTGAGCTCAGAACTTAGAGGGAGTTTCTAAGATTGCATGAATGAGAATATTAGAAGTAAACTCTTTTGGATCACATGGTAACAAATAGAGATATTTCCTAGATAAAAATATTTTAAGGTGTTGTCATCAATGCCAAAGAGGGAGATTGTTGGAAAGTAAATTTTGAACAATTTTTGTATTGTCATTGATGTCAAATCTACTAATGAGACATGTTTCTATCTGATCTAAATGTCATATCCATTTGACTGATGAGGAGGATTTGAGAAGTATCTCATAACAAAACCACTTAGAGGAAAGGTTGAGTTATGAAAAAGAAGCTACAATAGATATTTGATTAGTTAGACTTTGACAAGACAAAGTGATTGTCTAAATCATTTTGATGTTCAAGTTTTAATAGTGCAAGCCAAGTTAAATCACTAATATAAGACTTGACTAAGTAATAGAGTAAAAGATCAAGGAATTTTGAAGTTTATGCCGAGTGATGCTAGTGTCAATTGAGCCACAATAAGTGCCAAAAAAATTTAGTGTTGACTAAGCATTAGTATCAACCAAGAATATAATGTTGGTGCCAAGCTATAAATTCTATAGATATTGAGAAATTTAGTGATAATTGAGTGCCAAAACTCAGTAATGGCCAAATTGTAGTATTTTGAATGCATATGAGTAAAATTGTGATTTCCAGTTGACTTAATTGATTTCTTGGGATATGGAAAGTATGTTGAAGATAAGGATTCATGAGTTAGATCATTTAATTCTAGGAGAAGATTATGTAAATGATCTAAGAGATGGATTTGATGAGAATTTTCTAGAAAAGAAGGAGGTGTAGAGATACATGACTTGATGAATAAAATCATGAACCCTAAGATCTAGGGTGATTGTGAGAATGATAAAGGACAAAAATTACCTATTTAATGAGGTACAAAGATGAACTTTAATATGAGCATGAATGAGATATGCAAAGAAGAGAACATAAAAAAGAAGTTGTGCATGTTTCTAGTAACATGGAACTAATCTACTAAGATTGATAAACAAATCTAAGTAGAAGGCTTAAGTTTTTTGTGAAGAGAAGGGTGAATGCTTGAAGGGTTTCTAAGAAAATCAAGCACAAAGGTGAAAAGGAAGGCTTATCATGGAATAAACACATGAACTGAGCAAGGATCTGAAATTGCAAAGTAATTTGTAATCAAACAAATCAAACCCTATTATTTTCTTTCTATTTTGGTGTCCACAACACACGCCCCATTCCTCACTAGGAATGAGGACCCCCTACTTTTTTCGACTCTTAGACCCACAGTTTGAGAGTCGGGAGAAGAAAATTCAGTTAAAAGTTATAATTCTAGAGTCAAAATTGAAAAAACACAAAAAATTAAAAAATGAAAAAATTACAAAAAAAAAAAGTCAAAAAAACACAAAAAAATTAGAAAATGGAAAATATTTAAATGCAAGTTTCAAAAAAAAAATCCTTTGCTCAACCCTGCACACGTGCGCGTCAAGGCACGACGAGCATTTTTCTCAGTGCACACGGGGTGGGGGTGGGAGATGGGTTATAAAAACCCTCCCCCTTTCCTCTTTTCCCTTTTTTTTGGTGGCGCTACTCTCGCACAGTGCCCACCATGGCAGCGCTCGTGCGTAGTGCCCTTTTTTGGGGCACGCGTGCTACACCCTTTGGGCATGTCCACATGGTGGTACCCATACAGAGCCTGCACAATGCCCTTTGGGTGCACGCACGAACCCCCCCTGCCCCCTTTTTTGTTTTGTTTTATTTTGCAAAAGTTTTAAAAAAAAATTAAAAATATATATATAATTTAAAAAAAATAAAAAATTTAAAAATAAATAAATAAAAATAAATAAATAAATAAATTAATTAATTAAAAAAAAAAAAATCCCTAAAGGGGGATGTTTTTACTTCTTCTTTTTTGTTCTTTTACGCTATCTATGGACTAATAAATGCTTTCTCTTGCAATGTGTAGGTAACATAACCAGATGGCATCCACATCTGGATCAACACCCATGCTAGTTATTTTCAAGTTCCAAGGCGTACCTTCAGAATCAAGATTCCACGATGACTATGCTGAGATTAGAGATACCGACCTCAGACACATGGATCTAGGAGATTTCCTAAGAATTTGCAACAAGCTGACGAAGAGGTTAGCCTTGGTGTCTGCATTGATCTGTTTTGGATTAGTGAGTGCAATGTCACATCCTATGTCAATGCAATCAGTTGAACTAATCATGGGCCTGTCACAACACTTTATTCCTGATGAGAGGGTGGTCAAGAGTGTCACAATGGAAGTGGTACTAGATTTGCAACTTGATAACATTGAGAAGGTTTTCCACCTACCAAGAGTAGACCAGTTCATCCGATTTTCCTATGAAGCATTTGAGAGATGGTACAGGGAGCATCAACAAGAGGCCACTGACATTATACAATTCTCATACCTCATTGAGAAGCCTCCTTGAGGAAGGATAACTAGAAAAGTGGATATGACTCAAGGACACATGAAGGATGACATTAGATAATCTATCATTCTCCTACGAAGAGTCATGGGCTTACCTATAGCGACTCATCTCACTAAATTCATGGTTAACTTCATTAAGACCATCAGACATGCAAGGATACCACTAGATTGGGCCACCACACTAAGTGAAAACTTGTGTGATCAACTAAGGATGGTGAAGGACAAGAAGAATTTTTATATGACTTCTTATATGGTGTACCTACTTGTAGCGAAGGCAACAAACTATCCTAGTTTGTACAAGAAAGGTAGTATGTAGGACCCTAATGCCTAGCTTTACATAGTTTATCCTCAGTTGGTGAAGAAGAAGCTCTCATCATAGAGCAAGGAATACAAGATTGTGAATGATGCATTCATAGTTGTGATCATTCAATTCATTGAGGGAGACTATGGGAAGAGGTTATTTGATGAAGCCAAAGCACAAATCATGGCTCTTGGAGCCTACTTCATTTAGTTCAAGACATTCATGTATCTTCAGGTGGGTGGTGCATCTATCAATCCTAAGAAGCTTTTGAGATTCCCAAGTGACAAGTTGGTACTATTGGAGATCTCTAGGAAAATTAAGTTAGCCTATGAGAAGATAAAGAGGCAATGAAGACCCTATTGGGAATGACCATTAGTCATTGGGCCATGTCAGGTGAAGTAAAAATAGGATATTATGACCTTCAAGTGGGAATGGGAGAACTATCCTCTTGAAGAATGAAACTCTCCTTGGCCATACTTTGATAATGTTGGTAAAGTGGAAAGCCTAGAAGGAAAGGACTTCCATCATGAAGATGCCATTGAAGATCATTGGATGAACACCACAAACGACTATGATGTCTACATCAGGGACTATTGTAGGATGACTTTGTATCTAGCAGAAAAGGCTCTCCATTTGAACATCCCTGATAAGATAAGGCTACAAGACTCTAAAGAATTCATGGATCCCCTATTCAATGCGAATAAAGTCAATGAAAGACCCATTTTGAATGTGGAGGTTGACAGAGAGGAAGGAGATGACATCAATCATCAAGCAAGACATGTCATTAGAATGACAAAGGATTGGATCAAGAAACCTTTTACACTTCATCTAATTCCTAATACTATAATCTTCCATGCACATGCTCACCCAGAAAGGGGTAAAGGAAGGAAAGTCACAATTCCTATCTTTGCACTCCAATCTCCTATTAGGTTAGAGACAGTCTACTAGCTTGATCACCTAGTGGGATATTATTACCCTCCTAAAAGGAAGGGAAAGAAGAAGAGAACATCTCCTCAAAGGATTGAAATAGAACAGGTTGCAGAACATGTGTCTCCTCAACACCATGAATAGAGCTCACAAGAGTCCCAAGGTATTGGAGCCACTCAAATCTAGGATGAACCTCAGTTACCTCCTATTGTGCCAAGCCAAATAGAAGAGGGAGAAATTCTAGAAGCCTCCATTCCTCCTGTACAAGAAGAGCCCCCTTCTCCTTCCATCTCCAAGAAACATAAGAGGATCAAGATTAAGATGAAGAAAAGGAAAAGGATCAGTAGAATATTAGTACCTAATCCATTTATTCCTAAAACTATTTTGGAGGAAGAAGAAGATGAGGAAGAAATAGAATCAAAAGAGGAGGAGGAACAGGTACCCCTACAAAGAAGAACTCAGTTAGAAAAAGCTACAAAGTTAGAAAGAAGAAAGAGTGCCACCAGTACCCTACCATTCACCTAGGTATAACCATTAGAACTCTATTCATTGAAAGATGAAGTGCAACACTAGGTGAATGAGCAAAGGGAAGGAGGTGAGGATGTTTTCTCCATGAAGGATTTTGATTTCATTCCCGTGGGTATAGAGTTGGTTGGGGATAAGATTAGAGACACCCATAGAGATGAACTCCAATAGGAAGATTGGACGCAGATGCCACTAGATACATAGGTTCTTGATCTCACCCCTCCATCTCCACCATAGATTACGGTGGTAGGTAAGGGTTCAATAACTCCCCTACCTCCAAGTTCAAAAGAGGAACAAGTTGAAAAGGAAGCATCACCACAAGAGAAACCAGAGTTGAGGGCTACTGATGAAGCTTCAAAAGAGGGACATATGGTAGAATATGCACAACAACCTTCCCAAGATGTTGAGGAGAAAGCTAAAGGATCTACGGAGATTGAAGTTATAGAGTGAGAGTCCTCACAATAGGATATGACTCCAAGAAAGAGTGATAATGGGAGGGAAGTAGTTGAACACACCCCTTTGTCATCAAGAGCCAAGGTCATAGAGAAACACATTTTGAGATGGTTCTAAAAGGAGATAATGAGGAGTGCTAAGCCTCAATTACATGCTTCAGAGGATGATATTTATGATATTACAAAGATCTTGAATAAACCTGAGTCTCCACTAGATGATGCAACACCATTTGCATTTGTCACTACCATATGGAACCATGATTTATTTGCATAAGTGGCTCTCCCTCCTAAAGGTACAAATTTTGAAGCTATTAGTCTAGAGGATTATGAAGTGAAGGATGTTATGTTGGGAAAGTCTAAATGAGATTCAGCCTGATAGATGATGACTATGGGACTCAAAGAGGTTCTCAAGCACATGGAGCAGAATGAGATTGAACTCCAAAATCTTCGAAGGCAAGTTGAGATTCTAAAGGGATATCTAGCCAAAGTTGTTGGTCCTCTTGATCCTAAGAGCCCTGAGGAGACTCTAAATACCATTCTTAGAGAAGGGGAAGGTGTATGGCTCAATCCATTTTTGAGAGCTTGTTAGGAATGGTGAGAAAGCCTTGAAGATAGAGGCATTACCACAATCACAGGGAATTTGAAGTTACTACATGCTAGCAAGAGAACGTGAATAAGATCATAGCAATTTTGAGGCAAGACTTCAGTATCTTGGATGAGGTATGGGCATGGAGTAAGGATTTGCAGACTCTACAAGCCATAAAAGGGCAAAGGTATTGCACTTTGATTGATGTATATACCAGAGAAGAGCTAGATTTGATTGATGATTGGATAGAGAAGATAGTTTATGGCAATAAAGTAATGGAAACATTACACAAGGAGATCCATTGGCTCAAGGACCAAGCCTAGGGATGAATTTTGGAAGTAGAAAAGTTGTACAGTGATGCATGCTTGGACATTTTTGAAGATGAAGAATGAGAGAAGCTATTGCCTATTGAGGTAGTAATAGAGAATTTCAAGAAAATATTAGAGGAAGCATCTAGTGATGAAGATATCAAGCAAGCCTTCAGGATAGAGGAAGCATTGTTAGAGTTGGACACCAAACTCATAGATTTTGTAGAGACTCAAATTGAGGTGGACAACTACAGACAGAAGGTAAAGGATAAATATAAGGCTTTAGATCTTCCAAATGCAGCCAAAATTATTGAGATGATAGAGAAATTCAAGGGAAAACATCCAAACATAGCTTTGGGATGAAGAAGAACAAAACCCAAATGCTAGAATTTCAATTTTGACACTTAGTAAAATTTTGAGATTTTGACCCTGTCGAGATCCACAGCTATGCAGGTCTATAGCTCCACATTTTCATGTAGTTCTGCATTATCATATGGGTCCACAGGTGCGTAGGTATGCAGGTCCGTAGCTCTGCAATTCAAAAGTCCATCGATAGTTAACTTCCAGTTCAAAAAATAGCACCTTTCATGCATCAAAAGCGTATTCTAATGGTAGTTTAACTTTAACACACACCTAGTGGAGGACTAGCTTCTATTTTTTGTGCCCCCATGCACTTCCACTTTGACTAATGGCTTCCTCCTACTTTCTCTCTCATGCTTTCTTTATTTTTGACATGTAAAGGGATCATGCATCCAATTAATGAATAAAATATGGATGGAGTCTCTCTAAGCACTACATTAATTGTTATTCTGTATATATTTAGTTTTTTTAATGTTTTAAAAGAATTTTATTGCATGAAGATATCTCTCACTCTCAACACAAATTGAGGAGATGATTTCTTATAAATACCCCATTGTAAAATGTAACAAGGGTCATTGTTATTATGTAATAAAATTATGCTTTTGGTGCTAGCATTTGGAGTGTAGTCATTCTTGTCTGAATGTGTCATTATTTTGTGAATTTTATTCATGAGATTGTGATTGAGCCAAAGGTTTATTGCATTTTTTCTAGTTGTGCAATCTTTTAGTTCTGGTGTTTGCTACAGACTTTGAATTTTGCTAACATAACAAGCTTGAGGAGAGATAATCAAATTGTGCCTACATAACTTTTCATCTCGCATGAGTGCACTTTTCGTGGCCTTGCAATTTGATGAAAGGTGAAACATCATATGATTATTAAGTTTTCTCACCAATGATTGCATCAGTGGATTCTAGGAAGCGCTGCTCCTATTTTCATTGGCTTTTTGCTAATTTCTTCAAAATTTTAACTCACAGTGTGTTGTTTTCTATAGCTTATGTCTATTTAGGATTTCAATTTCAAGTTATTTGCTTTCAGTTTTGTTATTTGCTTTGCTGACCCCTTGTTAGAATAGGAACTCATTTTAGTTGCACTTTTAGATTGCATTCATTGAAAAACCAAAAAATACAAAAATATTGTTATTTTGTGTGTTATTTTGAGACAAAAAATAAATTCACTTCATTTTGAGTCTAAATCAGAACAAGAAAATGCCTCCTTGTAAACAATTACATTTATCTTCAACTGAGTAGATTTTGGTACGTCGGAAGACAAATACTAAACCTTGGAGTTGATCCCAAAAGATTAGCTTTTCAAGAGAGGAATTGTGCAATGGATTCCTATCATTGACCTTTGGTAAAATGACTGTCCAACACTTTCTAATCATTTTAAATAATTTGTATTAAAATATGTTTAATCAAAGATTGACCTAGCAATCATTAAGGACTTAAAAGTTTATGTAAATCATTTAACAAGGTGACATTCTAATGGAATAATCTAAAGTCCTCTGACAAGGATACTCCTAATAAGGTGATTAAATCCTCTAACCAACTCACATCTAATAGTGTGTATTGTAACCTTTAAGAGGGTTGGCTTCTAATAGGGCTCACTTTAGAAGAGTGAAAAGGTGGTGACATGTTGTTGGTGGTTTTTCCCAAATTGGGTTTCCATGTTAAATCCTAGTGTCAAACTTGTATTGAATTTTTAATGGTGTTTTACATTTAGGAGTTTACATTTAGCAAAGTTTTTTATCTTAGGACAATGAAATACTAGTTAATATTGTTATTCAGATTATATTAGAGACTGAGTTACAATAGGTTAAGAAGAACATATAATGTTTAAATGTTTGATTGTTCAAATGGTACTTATGGACCTTGAGTAACTGATTCACCTCCCCTCTAAGTGACATTATTATAATCTCTAATCAAGTAACCTTTATGCTATAGTAGTGAAGGATTATGGTTTTCATTCCCACCACAATTTCCCTCTAACCAAGGGTTGCCACATGACCAAAATCATATATCAAATATGTTGATATGTGTGGTATGTTTATGGTTAAAGGATTTTACTTTATTTCATTTTCATTCAGCTTTATATTGTTAAATTCATGCATGAAAAGTGAGATCTTATGTTGAAAAGTTTAAAATAGTTTTAAAGGTTATAGTTTTAGAAGGTACCGATTCATCCCCCATGTCAACACCTTAAATTTCCAATAATTGGTGTTAGAGTAAAATTCTCTTATTAAGAAGTCTAACTACTTGAGATAAAAGATTCAAAGATGGAAAGCTATAGGAATGAAAAGGTAATTGAGAACTTGAACAAAAAACTAAAACTTGCAAAAGAACAAATAGGTAAATTGACAGATAAGTTGAAGCATTCACTAAGCAAGAGAATTGAGTTAGCTCATCAACTTAAGGATGCTCAACATCAAGTTGAAAAACTTTTAGAACAATGAGAGGGGAGATTGTATGATAACTTTGAAGGTGTTATATCACACTTGATAGAAAAATAAAAAAATCCCTAATCAAGCAGGTAAATTCATTAAAAAAAGAACAAGAAGCTCATTCGATGAGATATGTGAAGTAGTCAAACAAAAAAAAAAGATGATGATAAGAGAATGATGGAAGAGTAAAGAAGAAAATGAGTGTAAGAGTGGATGAGAAAGATGTGGAAATTCAGAGGTTGACACAAAATCACTATGGTATGATAAATCAATTACTCAGTGTTAATCATGAGATTGCAAGGAAGGTGGAAGAGATTGCTAGACTAAAATAAGAGAATGAAAAAATGAAGAATGAGCTCAAAATTGAGAAAGAAATTAATAAAATAATAAAGAGATATGAGGAAAGTATAAAGAAACTTAATTAACAATTGAGAAATTAGAGAAGATCAAGAGATATGAGTGGACTAGGTGTTTATTGAGCACTCCATAACTAAGAAAGGAGAATCATAAAAGAAAGAAGAACAAAAAATATGTATGCCACTCCAAAACCTAAGAAGACAACTTGTACCCATTCTGGAAAACCATGCCACACAACAAATATATGTAGGAACAAGGTTAGTAAATCATTTATTACTCTTAAATTTGATGGATATTGTTATAATAGTAACCAGTATGGTCATCAAGCATTTGAGTGTAGATCCAAGTTTAATAGAACCTCAAGATAATAGAATTTTTATGGTTACTTGTGCAAATATAATAAACATGGACACAAGTGACAAGATTGCATATCACTAAAAAAGAAAAAATGGATACTACTCAAACAAGGAAATATTATTAACAAGGATTATTATACAAGGATTACATGTACAACTTGTGGAAGAGATGGTCACATAGTAGAAAACTACATGAGAATGCACATGAAAAGCAGAGTACATACTTGAAAGAATTTTAGAATTATATGTTTTCATTATCATTAGGTTGATGACTTAAGCAAGAATTGTAGGTACTAAGCATATGAACTTGGCGATGAAGACAACAAAGGAAAATGAAAAGTGGATGTCGATGACATATACAATCAAATAGAAAAGACATGGAGAAAGAAGATTGAAGACATTAAAACATCAACTAGATTACTCAATGATACCTTTTCCCTCTTGATTAGGTGACTCCATAACAAAAAACTATGTCATGCAAGTGGGAAATGAAATTGCATTTGAAATGTTCTATCTTGTAATAATTCCTTATAGTCATGTAGTGGTATCAAAATTAGCATATATTAAGATAAAATATGTATGAGATTACTAGTATAAGTATTGGAATTGTGTATGGTCAGTGTGTATGACCAAGCAAGTTAGTAATTCACTGGTAATGAGCTAAGTTATCGAGTGAGAATTAAGGTTATTTTGGACATCGGTCAATGAAGTTGGTAAAGTACATTTAATGAAAATATGATTGTTGGGAACCCTAAGGGTCACTTTTTCTATAAATAGGTGTTATAACAGTTTATTTTTTACCTTGCATTCTAATTGAAATATATTCAACGATTTGTGTGAACAAAGTAATTTTGAGCTATATCAAGCAAATTTATCATATAAATAATTAAATTGGTAAAGAATTTTGAGAAAGATCTAGCTATTTATCTGCTACTTAGTTTGTAAATCCACAAAAATGACATCAAGCTCAACTCAAGCTAAGGAGCCTAAGGTTACACTGTCAATATTGGTGAAGAGAATAGACTACAAAAAGCCAAATTAAATATTCTATCCTAAAATTGCCACTAAAATAGATACACTCCTATCTCTGCCCCTAAGTGTTTTGTTGGTAAAATATACAAGATCCTACATATACTACAATATTAGAGAAATATGTGAATATGAACTTAAAAAAGATTATAAGGAATTGTGTGTAGATAGCCAATTAAATGATGAACAAAAAAAATTGGAAATAAAGGATTTAACATGTCCTACATTTCCTAATAATATTGAAGGATGATTGGATATAAATTAGCCTAACTCAAGTTTGTGGGAATTTAATGTGGCTAGAAGGTCTTGTGAAAATTGCCAAGGATGTGATGCTTATGGTGACTAGTTACTTGATTGTAGAGAAAGAAAAGATAGTTTGAGAAGCACCAAAAAATGAGATTAAAACATACACCAGTGCAATACAGGATGAAAGAGGACTCTATGTTAGCATGAATGTTGATGGTATTCATTTGGGGAAGCATCTAAGCTTTGGAGAGACTACTTATGATTGAAATGTTGCATTCATGACTGTGTTTGTCATTGATGTTAACATAGCAATTCTTCTATGAAGACTAGTAGGGTAGAAAATAGAGAAAGAGGTCATACAAACTATGTAATGATTATCAGGTTAAGTTCAATTAAGTATGTGTTCCACACTATATCGTGATGATGTGGATAAGTGCACATATAGAGAGTCAAAGTTGTGCACAAGATATGCTTGATTTACAAAAGACAGTACACAAATAGAGTATCTAATAATTAGTTTTTGATGGTTAATTTGTATCTCTTAATAGGGATATAATCATGATTAGTACAGTTAGAAAGTGATGGTAGATAGCCTAATGATGTCATCAACAAGTGTGAAAGGTCTGAGGTGGCATGTGTGGAAAGTTGTAAAGACTGTGAGCCAAAAATGATTTGTAATTACAAAAAGATGTAAAGTTTTGTAATATCTTAATGAGGTCCTATCATAATTAATTGAGAAAGCCTCAAGTTTGACTCAAGGAAATTTTTTGAGGATATGATATATAGGAAGGTCATTTAGCTTTTGATGAAGTATGAAATTGATGTGTGATTAATGTATGAAGTGTGAATTGTGTAAGTGATATGCGAAGTTGGTAAATATGTGTAAGATATCCAAGGGATTATCTTGGTGCAAGATTGGTGATCTGGTATTAAGAATAAGAAGAGGATAAATCAAGTCAATAGGATATAGGAGCCAAAGTTATTCTATTTCTATTATTCTACAAGTAATAATACATCGACTAGTTGGATAGTGAGTTCGGTGGTCTTGCAACTAAAGGTGTTTGGACAGTGGGTCCTCTTTGTGTATTATGAATTCAAATGTGTGATATGTGAAGTATTTGGTAAATGTAAGTAACCAATCCAAGGGATTATTGGATGCAAATTTGGTGATCTAATATCGATATCTAAAGAGGTTTGGTTTGGTCAAGAGGACATAGAAGGAGCTAAGGTTATTTCATTTCTATTATTTTGTAAGAAATAATACAAAGACCATTTGGATAGTGAGTTTGGTGGTCTTTCCATTAAAGATATTTGGAAAGTGGGTCAATCTTCCTTCTACAACCCCTAATAGGGTTGGCACAACTCCAAACAAGGTTGGAATCTCCTAACAGGGATTCAAAGTCTCTGAATAGGGACTTATATGTAGTGAATGTACTTCATTGGATCCTAATAGAGTCAATCCTCCAACAAGGAACTTTTATATTAGTACATCATTTTGTGGGTACCATCTCCACTAGGATTTTCCCTCTGATCAAGGGTTTCCCTAGTTAACATATCTGGTGTTATTGTGTATGAGTATCTTGTTATGGTTTCTGATTATATTTTTCACATGATTAAGGATTACTAAGGTTGATAAGTATTTTAATAGTTGGATAGATGATTCTCCCACTCATTCATCATTTATCTTGGTGGACTTTACTTTCTCACAATTGGTATCAGAGCATCAGGTCCTTGAAGAAAAAAATTAACAACTTTGGGAGATCAATGGTGGGCTAGTTTAGAAAAGAAAGTCCTAAATTTATGGAATTAACTATGATAGTTGGAAAGAGAAGATGAAGACTCATTTTATATGTATGGGTCCAAGATATTTTTAGATGAGAAAGTATGAAAAAGAGATTGTGAAAGAAAAAAAACTTGAGGAATGTAGTGAAGTTGAAAGAGATATGTTTATGTGTAATATGCTTGCTAGAGAAGCATTATTTTTAGTTCTTCCTAAAAAAAATATAGTTAGGTAAAATTCTTAAAGAAATCTCATAAAATTTGGATAGCCTTAGAATATACTTTTGAAGGTGATAAGAATTCTAAAAGAATCAAACTAAAAAATTGGATATATTTATTTCAAGTTTCTAGAATGATGGAAGATGAATCAATGAGAATCTGTGTTGTTAGAATATTATAAATATTTTTAGGAATCAAATCTTTCCAAGGATCTAAAGAGGAATATGAGATTGTATGGAAGATTTTGAAAACATAGACACCGCCATTCAAGAAAGTAGCACAAATGATTGAACTAATGATACCCTGCACTGAGAATTTTACTAGAGAAACTTTACTTAAAATATTGGAAGCTACAAAAACCAGCTTAAAGCAATCTAGAGAATTTCCTAGAGTGGAAACAACCTTTAGTGCATTAAGTGTTAGTCCTTCTTTATTAAGAACTGCAAACACTAGTGGAGACTATGCTAGCAACAATAGATCTAATTTTAAGAAAGATAGAAGAATTGAAGAAGGAATTTCCTACTTGTAAGAAGAGAACCAGATGATAAAAGAATTTTTAAATGTTGGAATTGCAATAAATTTGGTAATTATGATTCTAAGTGTCCTAAAAGAGAGAAAAAGTATAAGAATAATTTCAAGCCTAGAAGACCTTAAGATTGTTTGTATGCAGATGAAGATGATGAGGCTGGGGAAATAATTCAAAGTGAAAGTGATGATGAATTAGGATTTGTGGCTATAAAAGAAGAAAATCCTTTAAAAAAAATTAGAGATGAAAAAGCCCTAGTTTCACAAGTTGAGAAGAATATGATTGGATCATAGACAATGAATGTTCACACCATATGACTGGAAACATGAATAACTTTGTCAAGTTTAAAAATCATGATGGAGGAATAGTTAGAGTTCGTAATAATGCAACTTGTCATATCACGGGAATACAATCTATTACTTTTGGTGGAAATGATGTTTATTCCATTGATGGATTAAAGGATAACCTATTGAGTGTCAGATAGTTGGTTGATAAAGGTTATCACTTGCAATTCATAGAGAAAACATGCATTGTCAAAGATAAATATGGTAACTTAATTGGAATAAGTACAAGATCCATAGGTAACATGTTTCAATTGAACCCTACAAAGATGACTTGTTTGGTTGAAAAGGTGGATAATAGTTTGTCATGGCGTAGAAGATTTTTTCATATAATATTAGATATTATTGTGAAGGCTAGTAGCACATTTGCTATTAGAGATCTACCTAGAATCATGAAACCTAGTATTGTTGTTTGGAAAGAATGTGTTATGGCTAGTAGATGACGGTTTCTTTTCCCAGTAAGAAGTTCACTACCATAGTGAAATTAGAGATTATTTATATATATTTGTGTGGTCTTTCCATAAGAAGAGGATTCTATGGTGAAAGGTACTTTATAAATTTTGTTTATGATTTCACTAGAATGATGTGGGTAGCATTTCTTAAAGAAAAATATGAGGTATTTGACAAGTTTGAGTTGTTCAAGAGTAGAGTTGAGAATGAATCTAGTGTAAAGATAAAATGGTTGAGATTAGATAGAGATGGAGAGTTTACTACTAGAGAGTTTAACATCTTCTATGAAAAAAATGGTATTAAGAGACAACTATCAACACCTAAGACCCCTGAGAACAATGGGATTGCTAAAAGAAGAAATAGGTCAGTAATAGAAGCAATAGGAGCAATGATGTTTGAGAATGATGTATCCAAGATATTTTGAAGAGAACTAGTAAACACAATAGTATAAACCATGAACATAGTACATATTAGAAAATTTACAAATAAGACTCCCTATGAATTATGGTTTGGAATGCACCTTTAGTTAAATATTTTAGAATTTCTGGAAGTAGGTATTACATAAAGAGAGATGATGATATTATTAAGTTTTATGCAAGAAGTGATGAAGGTATGTTCCTTTGTTATTCATTAAAAGTAAAAGCTTATAGATTTTTTAATTAGAGAAATAAGGCAATTTTTGAGTGTACAAATGTGGAAGTGGATGAAAACTTTGGAGTTAAAGAAAGAATGTTGGATTATATTTCTGATGAAGATTAAGATAGTCCTAAACTTGTTAGAGATAATATTGAAGATTTCTTTCAAACTAACATTGATTTGTAGAATAATGCTCAAATTATTGAACAAAGAGAAGAAAAGAGATTTGAAAAAAGAGAACAAGTGAGATTTGCAATAACAACTCCCAAAAAAAAGGAATTTGACAAAGAACCACCCTCAAAATCAAATTATTAGAAGTAAAGACAAAGAAGTGATGACAAGAAACATAGTGCATGAGTAATTATGTTTGGTTTATCAAGTTGAACCAAATAGTGTAGATGAGGTATGTAAGGATGATAATTGGATTTAAGAAATGAAGGAAGAATTGGATCAGATTGTGAAGAATGAGACATGGGAATTGGTTCCTAGATCTAAAGACAAGAATGTTGTAGGAACCAATTCCTAGAAATGGGTATTTAGAATTAAGAAGAATGAACATGGTGAAGTTGTGAGGAATAAAGAAAGATTGGTATGAAAAGGATATTTATAGAAAGAAGGCATAGACAATGAAGAGACATTTTCCCCTATTTCCAGAATTGAGGTAGTAAGAATGTTTTTGGCCTATGCAACAAGTAAGAAGTTTAAAGTGTATCAGATGCATATAAAGTCAATATTTCTAAATGGAGAACTTGAAGAAGAAGTCCAAATTGAGTATCCTAAAGGTTTTCCTTTGGAAAAAGAAAAGAATATGGTATGAAAATTGAAGAAAGCATTGTACGGTCTAAATCAAGCACCTAGAACATGGTATGCCAGATTGGATAGATATTTGGAAAAATTGGGATTTGCTAAATGTACAAAAAATAGTAAATTATATTTGAGAGAAATTGAGAATTGATTGTTGATAATTGTGATATATTTTGATGAAATAATCTTTAGAGGAAATAATGAAGCAAGTGATAAGTTTATTGATGGGATGAAGAATGATTTTGAGTTGAGTATGATTGGTGAGATGATTTTTTTTTGGGTCTATAGATTTTATAGAATAATGATGGTATCTTCTTATTACAAGAAAAGTATTTAAAAGACTTATTGAAAATATCTGGTTTAGAAAGTTTTAAGCTTGTTGGTACACCAATAATAATTAGTCACATGTTATCTATCAAAGATGAGACACCCACAGTTGAGATAAAGAAGTATAGATCTATGATTGGAGGTTTGAAATATTGACTCACACTAGACTAGATATGGAAAATGTAGTTGAGATAGTAGCAAGATTTCAAGATTACCCTAAGGAATCACATTATGCAATAGTAAAAAGAATATTCAAATATTTAAAGGGTACACCTAATTTTGGACTATGGTGTGATAGATCAAGTGATTTTACTTTGTGTGCATATAGTGATCTGGATTGGGAAGGAAATATGGATGACATAAAGAGCACTAGTGGTGGAACATTTTTCCTTGGAAGAAGATTGTATTTCATAGAGTCCAAAAGAAGTATAATATGTAGTAGCAACAAACAATTGTAATTAGATCATGTGGATGAAGCATATGCTAAAGGACATTGGGATATAACTTTTAGAATATATTATCATACATTGTGATTACATGAGTATAGAAAGTATGTCTAATAATCCTATGTTGCATTCTAAGACTAACAATATATCTATTAAGTATCATGTTTTGAGAGAGAAAGTTGCAGTGAAAGAGATCAAATTAGATTATGTCAGTACAAAAAAGAATATTGTAGATATCTTTATTAAGCCTTTTCCTATAGATACATTTGAGTATTTGTGAGGCATGCTTGGGGTTATGTCCCAACCTACTTCTAAGTAGATGATACAAAGAGTGCATCAGTATAGTGGTATAGAGCACTATTATTTGTTTAGACTAAATGTTGGTGCTTTCTGTACGGGGAAGAATATATGATGAACAGAGTCATCAAGGACTCTTGACAGTTGATATTGAATAGTGTCTTTGGACACTTGAGCTGATTGAAGACTTGGAGAAAATGATTGACATAATGAAGCCTTTATCATTAATATTAATGGAGGATAAGTATACATGAAAAAAAAAATCTATGTATGGGGAGAAGTTTTATAATGGGGAAAGAGATTATAACAATGGGAGAGATGCACCAATGAGAGTGATTGACCAATGGGAGAAACATTGAATGAGGGAGAAGTCTGAAAATTGATGACTATCTATGAAAAAATGCAAGTTGTTCTTGAGAGTTAGAATGTAAAAAAATTGATCTCAATCCTAAGAATGAGAAAGCATAGACAAAGCAATGTTTGAGTGATTTTTAGATTTGATTGATGAAGAGAATTTGAAAACAAGAGAACTACAATAGCAACAATAGAGTCTAATTTGGTACTCTTTGAAGTTAGATGTATTTCATCCATGTTACCATCAATGCCATGGGGGGAGATTGTTAGAAGCAATACTGATGGTATCCTAAGCATTGGATGGAGTGTTTATGATTGACATGTTGCATTCATGATTTTGTTTGTCATTGATGCTAACATAGCATTGTTTTTGTGAAGACTGGTAGAGTAGAATATAGAGAAAGAGGTTGTACAGATTGTGTTTTATTATTAGGTCAAGCATAGTTAAGGATGTATTCCATAGTGTTTCTTGATGATGTGAAAAATTGTGCATACATAGAGTCAAAGTTGTGTAGAAGATATGCTTGATTTACAGAAGATAGTAGGAAGATAAAGTACCTGATAAGTAGTTTCTAATGATTGATTTGTATCTCTTAACAAGGATATAATCATGAAGAGAATAGTCAAATAGTGACAATAGACAATTTGATGATGACATCAATAAGTACGTAAGGTCTAAGGTTGTGATGGCCTGTATTTTCACCATTTTAAAATTCTAAGATAAAAATTTAGGTTAAACTATGTAATTAGGGTTTGCATTTTCATGTTGCAAAGATATTCCTAGAAAAGCCCTAGTTTTATGTTCATATGCATATTCTTCTTGTCTTAACCTTCTTCTTTTAAATAAATATGCTAAGGATTTTTTTGCTTTAAAAGAAATATTGAAAATTTAAGTAGTGATGTTGTGACTAAAGCTCATCTCTGAATCTCTGCCTTATTAAGCTTTAATATTTTCTAAGGCACGATGATGTGACATAGTTAATTTCATTGTGTTTGGGAGATCTTTGCAATTTATTATAAAAGGTTGGTTCAAATAGGGAAGGTGCAACATGACTAGAGGGACAATCTTCATAGCTTTGCCACAATTATAAATGAGGGAATAATTTGACTAGCAATGATGTGAAAGGCGTTCATGCTATATCTTTGGTCTCATGACAACATATAAATATGACATGTGGAAGTGTTGGAAGATGGTACATTTTTTGGAAATATAAGGTAGGCTAGGTTACAAAGAGGGGAGAGGTGAATTGGGAACCAATAAAACTTTAACTCACTTTATCAATTAATCCTTCATATATTATTCTGATCTATTTTCATGCATGAAAGAATGAAAGCAATAAAACATTCATAACACTTTAACACAAGATATGGTCAACCAAAAACCTTCCAATTGGAAATTAAAACTGGGTTGGGGATGATACCCACAAGCTTTAGTACTATAGTATAAAGTTAACCTATTAAGGCCTTCAATTGACCACTTCTGGTGATCTGCCCTATTAGGAGCAATAAGGATTGTGAGGTCCACCTTGTTAAAGGACTTACAACATAAAATAAAGTATGCACTTAGTTAAGAGATTTAGAAAAATGATGTTAAGTCCACTTGGTTAAAGTATTTGATTGATGCACCTGTTAGGATGAATTAGTGGTTGATCTATGATCTACAACTCTGATTTTTAGAATGAGATTCCTTGTATTGCAATGATCACCTAGCTGTGATAGATAAATATCTGTTGTCCCTTATATTTCTTGTAGCTTTATTCAATTCACACTCATATACTTCATATTCTTCTTCACACATCTTTTTGGATATGATACAATGCATTACAAATATACTAATCCAATTCATTACCTTCTAGGGTCAGTTATAATACTAAATTCATCATAATTCACAAATTAACCCCAACTACTATAACTTGGGTTCAGAAGAAAAATTGGTGATGTTTTGATACTCGACAAATATTTTCAATGCTTGGAAAACTCTAGCACTTAGTTGAAGTTAAAGCTTGATCCATATTGATCACTTTTGAGTAGCTCAGACTTGGTCAACACTAGGTGACTCGATGATTACTAAGAAATTTAGTAGCTACTGAATCACTCAATTAACACTACATGACTTGGTCAACACTATATTCACTTTTTTAACCCTACGATCTCGGTAGATATTGTAGAACTTGGTTAACACTACAAAGCTCAATTAACACTAGAGTCTTCATCACTTTTACTTGATAGCTTGGTAGAAACTACTATGCTCAGGCTATACTACAAACTATCTGTTTAGCTTGGTAGCAACTAAAACACTTGGTTAACAATTTTGGATGAATGATAATCTTGGTAGCAATGTAACCAATGGACTAAGTGTTGAGTCACTAATAGAGAAATTGATCTTAATGTCAACAATCTCCCCCTTTGGAATTAGTGACAAAAACACTTATCATACCAAAAAAAATCTGAATACTCAAAATTACAAGTAAAAACCTCCTTTATCAAAATTTTGTGTCTTCAACTTGGTTTTGACTTCTTGCTACTGTAGCTCGGTAAAATACTCTATTTTTCTAATTTTTCAAAATTGCTTTTGTAAAGATATTTTCTGCTTATGTACATGTATCTACATATTTCTATACTACTCCCCCATACATATAAATCTCCTATATACATAAATCTAGAGTATAGTATTCTTCTCCCTTTTATCAATAATCTATATAGATAATCTTCTTCTCTTATATTTTCTCCACTGATCATATTTACTTCTCCCCCTTTTTGACATAAATACCAAAGGTCTATAATATCTACAAGTTAATACCAAAATGTGACAAGAAATCATAATGTACCTTCAAGATTAGTACCATGGTCTTGTCCCAATTTTCTTGCAATACCTTACTTGCATGCAAGGCTATCTGTACTTCTACTGATAGTTCCATCATGTGGTTAGCTATAGAGAAGTTATCATGGATGAGAGTCTTAGCATGTTCAATGTGCTTTTGTAGTGCATCCATGTTTGGAAGAATCATACCTTGAATTTATGCAAGTGTGACCCTAATTTTGGCTTCTTCACTCAATAATTCTTCCTAGAGATTTATCAAATATATTATCCTTGTAAAGTGTGTAGAACTATAACTTAGATCAGTTGATAGCTGGTGTACACTTGCCTTCGTATCCTCATCTATCTTGGATAATTTATCCTTTATTAGCTTTGTAGAGATAGATGTGTCACTTAATTTGACAAATAAAAAAACAACATTACTAATAGATGTTTCCAGTGTAGCAAAAATGTTAAATAGTTCTACTTGATCTATAGCAATCTTTAGTGCTACTTGCTCCAACACTTTATTTTCAAATTTCCTTTGAGCTTTCTACAATAGTTTTTCTTATCCATTCAATTCTTCATTGTACTTATGGATAACATTAGCCAAATGATCCAGAATAGGTTATTTTATATCAACCTCAATATTTAGAGCATCAACAATATGCTCTTTATGTCTTCATGGACTTTATTTTTCTTCTTCTACTCTTCTTTAAGATTTTTTTTCTTAGTAATTTTCTTCAAAAGTTCTCCTAGGGTATCCATTTAACTAGGAGTGAGGTTAGAGACATCCCAATTTGGAATAACAATGTCCTCATCCAGATTAATTTTTTCCTCTTTACTCTTTTCTTTTGGAATTATTGATGAAATAATTTCTTTACCCTTATTGAAAACTTCAGTGCCTGGTTGAGATTGATTCTCAACTATCATTGCACTAGCTACGGATACACAAGGTATTGAAATAATTGTAGAAATAGATGGAATAAAAATAAATGCAGAAATGTACTAACAAAAAGAATACGTTGTCATTGCTTGATCAAGCCTGATGTTGGAAGAACTAGTTGCTTGGTAGATGAAGTGTTGGGCACTTTAGTCAATGAAATACTTGGTAATATAGATGTAGAGATTGGTTGTGTGCTTGGTGTAGAAATTTTGACCTCAACCAACTTTGTAGAAGCCTTCTCTGAGCCTAATTGAACTAATTCTTTACTCAGAGAGTGAGGAAATGAAGTCATAACTAATGATTTACATCAGTTTCTTCAATGCTCTATATTTCTGGAAGACTTTCCTTAGTGGCTTCCTGACCTTCATCCTCGTCATCAAGATCAACATAATCTATCTCATCATCTTTTATTTCTATATCCTTATCTTCACCATCTTTTTCATCAACATGCACAAAAAAGTCATTGAGTTTGTGTCACCCATAGATGTTTTTTTATGTTGTAGAAGTAGATTGCACCACAAGGTCAATGTCTTTAAGCAATATCATACATGCATTGAATTTGAGAGTGAGCTTCTTCTCATTCTACTTCAAGGATTCCTTTGCCTCTTTCTCATTAACATTTGGCATAATGTAATGAACCCATTTTAGGGGTCATTCATTTATTATGGCTTTTTCTTTAATTTGAATCCCTTTTTCCATATTTTCTCTAATGATGCAAATAAATACTTGCATTGTTGATTGCCTGGATAATCCGCTACTCTAAACAAAGTGATCCATGAAGGGATGCAATATATTTAATATTCTAAATTTTAATAATTGATATGATCTTTGATATATACATGCCCAAGATAAGGAAGAGGCACGAGGGAATAGTCACCTGCCATCATGGAAATAATGATGAAAAGTTGCCATTAATCATTGTAAAGGTGATTATCATTAATCATGTGTTTTTTATGCATTGTTAAGACACGCATGAGAATCAACAAGTGTGGAAGCATACAATAATGCAATGATAAGTGTGACTAGTCTGAGAATCAGCTAAGCTTGGAAGAACATGATAATACAATATGATTATTGTTATGAATCAATGCAACTATGTAGATGATGCAATTATGACTATGTAGTTTACAAAACAAGGTAGTTAGGAGTACTTGATTATGAGATAATGCAATTATGATTATATGAGAAATTGTGATTATGTGATAATGCAATTATGATGTAATGCTATATGTAGGCCGATATTATAATGAGATGGCATGATTATTATTATATGGATGCAATTACATCAATCTAGATGTATTTATCTATGACATGGTTATATAACTAATATATATGTATGATAGTGATAACTGTTATGCATATGTATATGGTGGGATGTATGATAGCATCATCAATGGATGCATGTAGACTGATGGAATTTGAGTGTGTAGCTCACTAACTGAATGCAGTGCATAACATGATGGTGATCAGAGGCTGATGATTGCTATGACTAATCATCAAGCCATCAGTCCATCATATAGCTCATAAGTTATGGTAGTGTTTACAAGTGATCATCTTTTGGTCAATTGTAGATAACATCATAGCTATGTCTACATGGTAAATGTATGTCTTGGTGATTGCCAAGCTCCATATACAATTATTTTGGTACTATATTAAAAGTGTAGATTATGTACATAGACAAGGTATGTTTCAAAATGTTGGAATATTACACGATCATAAGCTAACACTAGTCTATGGAGATTACACATAGTTCCCTTTTATGAAATTGGGGATCTTTGTTTAGTATCAAATAAGTATTTATCAAAAGGTGGAGATCATAGAGGTCAAAAAAATTAGAGATACAAGAAAATATATTAGTGATCAACTTGGGTATGATAACACACTTGGGTGTTTGAAGCAAATGCATTATGGGAGTCATATTTGGGTAACTTGATAGTTAAGTACTATCATATTGATGACCATCGCTTTGTCATTTTTTGTTCTAAAGAGTTGAAGGTATCAATTATAAATATTATTAACATATGACATTATAATGATGCAAAATGAAATGACGATAAATAAAGTAATCCAAAAAGATATAATAATGAGTATTATTGACTTCATGAACAAGCTATCTATCTTCTACTAGTCATTAAGACACATGGTAGTAAGAGTTGTAACTTTTCAATATAATAATATAATTGTTTATTTATATTAAATTTAATATTTATCACAAAAATATAAATTATTTATTTATAATAATATCACAAATTATTTATATTATAATATATACTAATTTAATAATATATTAACTGTATTATTAGATTATAATACTTTATTGATATAGTACATTTCTATATTATATTAGATTATTATTATTATAACACGATATGATATTATTATATAATTAGAATGTAGTATTACTTTATATAAAAATATTATTATTTTAATATCATTATTAATATTAATTTCTATAAAATATTTATTTATTATTTAAATTATATACAAATATGGGGACATCTCACATAATTTTTCTCAAAGTTTGTTCAAAGATCTCCTTAGCAGTCTTCATTGCATTCTCCCATCTAGGTTTAACTACTTTCAAAAGTTCATTAGATATTTGCTGTGAAAGATCATAAGGTAAGTATTTCCACTTAACCAATTTTTCCATAAGGGTATCCTCAATCTACTTTTTCTCTTCTTCACTTCTAGTCTCATACTTAAGAGACTTAGAACATGCCATTCCTGTTCCTTCCATCTTCTTTAATTTTTCTTAAAGGGGAGGTGTAGACCTGTTAAAGATAATCTATTTAGCTTATTCTTCATCCAAGTTCAACTTCTTCTTGGACTTTTTTGTTCTTCTTGTAAAGACTGTAGGGGAGGACTTAGCAGGTTTGGTTATAATAACCTTCCCCTTCTTCTTGGGAGGTTCTTCTTTCTCAAATTCAATTTCCTCCACTTCATCCTCTTCATCTTCTACATCATCTCCTTTACTCTCAGTAATCATAAGAAGAAAACTTGACGACTTGGTATTCTTGATTATCTTCTCCATCCTCTTCCTTCCTATATTCATTGCTTGAGGTAGCTTTATCTCAAGCTCAATTTTGGCCTTAGCTTCATCATATGTTCCAAAATAAGTGGCTTTAGGATCTACAAGCTCATTTAGTAGAGCTTCAATGATATCCTTAGTGTCATCAATGTTAACCTCATATTCCAGACATTTAACCCATGCCACTCTAGGTTTGACTACCTAAAATGTAAACATTGTCACAATCAACCATGAAACATATATCTTGTTCATAATCTTCCACAAGATTCCTAGGTATCCTAAATCTACTTTGCATTTTCTCCTTGAAAATTTCAAAATAGTGGTCCATAATACTGCTAAAATTTTCACCCATTTCTACTATGAACTCATTTATCTGATATAGTACTAGAATATCTTTTCTCCATACTAAAAATCCTTTAGAAGGGAAAACATTATGAATATAGAAAAATAGACATGTCAAGAGAGAACTGAACTTACATGGATTGTTCTTTGAAACTTGGATGCTTTCCATGTTCTTGTTGAATTGAATCAACAACAACTCAGCAAGGTCAAAAGACAAATTGTCCTTCATAACCTTGTAAGCCAGGTCAACCACTTCACATAACACACTATTCAACTTGTTTGAGTTTTAGATCTTGTGAGTAATTACATGGATCCCAAACTTCAACTCCATTTCTATCACACCACTTAGCGTCATGCTTCTTCTGTCCCAATCAACAAGAGTTTTCTTTATTAATTCCACCCAACCTAGCATTTTAGTGGTCATTTCTTTATTCAACATGGGCAATCCAATGATATTATGTATCATCTTCTTGGTTATTGGAATAGGATGATATATTCATAACTTTTCATTGTGAACATGGCTCAGGATAAATATGATCCATTTCACTTGAAAATCTTTTGGCATATGCAGTATATGTGTCAAACCCTTTGTCTCCAAATGTTTGTGCTCAGGTGTGAGAACACCATCCACATAAATTTCATTGTATGCCTCATTAATCTCTAGGGTTCTAAGCTCCTAAATAGAATAGTGGTAGAAAGGATAGATATCATGGAGAAGAAGTACTTTAGGTTAAAATTGTGATTGTGCTCCAACAAGGTCTAACATCTCCATAATTTCCAAACTCAGTTTGAATGTAGGAGCCTTGCAATCCACTCCACAAACTAACATTTTAGAACCTTTCTTGACCTTGCTTCTTGAAGATGCCATCGCTTAGTAGGGATTTGGATATGAGAGAATCTTCAACAAGAATTGCTTAGATAACTTGGAGGATCTAAATTCACTCTTTACTCTATGCTCTATAAAATTCATGGTGAAGTAATGCAATTGATTTCTTCATTTTAACAAATTTCCTCTTTATGAGTACCATTAATGCTTCATATATATACTCACTCAGTGATAGACTATCCTCCACTTGATTTGGTCTTTAATGCTTGGAAGACACCTTCAACTCGATAAGGTCTTCTAATTCAGTAGGAACTACCAAATTGACATTTGCATCTTAAAAAGATATGTAACCCAACCTTGCTTGGTAAGATCTTGAGTTTCCATCATCACTTGGTGATCCTCATGCATATTGAATGCTAATATGTATCTTTTTACTTGCTAGTTGGAACTAATGTTAGGTGACTTCTTCTGAATCATAGTTTGAGTGATCTCCATAAGGAACTAAGTTGAAATGGTTGGGCCACCTAACTCGCCGACTTGGGTGTCAAGAATTTATTGACATTGGTTTGCATTGTCTAGAGATTTTTGTACCCTTTCCTACCTTATTTGTTTTATGATATTGTTATCTTTGGCTTTCTTTTAATCTTTAATCCTTCCTGTGTTCATATAGTTCTTGGCAAGATGTCCAAGTTTTGTACAAATAAAACATCTTTTTGTAGTATCTCTTTTTCTCATGTATTTTTCACATAGTTTGCTCCAATATTCCCACACTCACCAAAATAGTGACATCTACACCATATGTTGTAATCCCATCCATCTATTTCTTTCACAATTTGTTCTACTGGGTTACACTTCTTGGTCTTACACTCTGAAGATTTATGTCCTTGTTTGTTGAAATTGTGACACTTTCCTTCAAAATTAGGTTTCTCTATGCATTCACTTGCTCTATGTCCATGTTTATTGCAACTATAACACTTTCCATTGAATTTTTCTTTTCCATTGCTCTAACATTTTTTTTGATGTATGACCTATCTATTACAAGCTAGAGTTGTCATTGCACCAAAAGATCTACCTATCAATGCATGATACAACCACTAGACCTATTGACATAGGAGGTGATTAAGCCATGTCACAAATCTCAAAGGGGAAGGCCAGTGTTTAGTCCAACAATCCCCCCTCAACATTACTCGAGGAGATTCAAACCTGTGACCAAGTTCTGATACCACTTGTTACAAGCTAGAGTTGTTGTTGCACCAAAAGATCGACTTGTTAATGCCTAATACAACCAATAGAATTATTAAACACAAGAAGTGGTTAAGCCATGTCATGAATCCCAAAGGAGAAGGCTGGTGGTTGGTCAACACTATCTTATCACAATGGTTGCAAGTAGGTCCTTTATTCTTTTGAGCTACTTGCTAAGATGATTCAACTTCTTCTATATATCCTAATCCAACTTTTCCTTTGTGTCTATGCTGATTTTTCTCATTCAATTGATTCATTCTTTCTTGAAATTTCACCATTGTCTCATTGGTTTTCTTTTCAATATTGAGATCATTCTATAGTCTTTAATTCTCTATGCTTAGATTGATAAGCTCTTGATTTGCATCATTAAGTTGATCAATAAAGTCTTCTTGCTAAAGGGATAGTTGATGAATTTCATTGTCCTTTTCTTTGATCACTTCTTTGGCTTTGTCTTTTTCTTCCATGACTTCACATAATTTGAATGATTGTATTTCTTGCTCTCTTTTCAACTTTCTAACTTCTTCTTAAAGATTGGTATTCTTCTCTAATAGGTCTTTGATTGCTGCATCAACTTCATTTGAATTTCTTTATGGACATAAGTATTCAATTCTTTCTTCAATCTAGAGATTGTCATCCATTTGTGCTGCAAGATCTTTCCTTGTTTTCAATGATTGAGAGAGTTTCTCCTTTACTTTCTTGAGTTGTCTAATGGCCAATTCCAAATCTAACATTTCATTCTCAATAGCCTTATCTAGCCTGTATACCTCCATTGCTTCTAATCTTATCTTAAGCCATTAAACTTCTTCTATGAGAACCAAAAGATTCGATACCAATTGTTGGAAATATAAGGTAGGCTAGGTTACTGAGAGGGGAAGGGTGAATCTAGAACTAGTAAAAATTTAAGTCACTTCACCAATTAATCCTTCATATATTATTCTAATCTAATTGCATGAATGAAAGAATGAAAGTAATAAAATATTCATAACATTTTGACTCAAGATATGGTGACCCAGAAACCTTCCAATTAGAAAGTAAAACTGGGGTGGGCATGATACCCACAAGCTTTAGTACTGTAGTATAAAGTTAATCTATTAAGGTTTACAATTGACCACTTCTAGTGATCTATCCTATTAGGAGCAATAAGGACTATGAGGTCCACCTTGTTAAAGTATTTAAAAACATACAATGAAGTATGCACTTGGTTAAGAGATTTAACAAAATACTATTAAGTCCACCTAGCTAAAGGATTCGACTAATGCACATGTTAGGATGAATTAGTGGCTGATCTTTGATTTGCAACTCTAATTTGCTGAATGAGATTCCTTGTATTGCAATGATCATCTGGCTATTATAGATAAATCTCTAGTGTCCCTTATACTTCTTATAGCCTTATTCAATTCATACTCATATACTTCTTATTCTTCTTCACACATCTTTTTGGATATGATACAATGCATTACATATATACCAATCCAATTCATTACCTTTTGGAGTTGACTACAATACCAAATTCATTATAATTCACAAAGTTGGCTCGACTGTTGCAACTCAAGTTTAGAAGAAAAAATCAATGATGTTCTGATACTTAGAAAACACTATCAACACTTGGAAAAATCTAGCACTCAATTAAAGTCAAAGCTCAGTCCATATCGATCACTTTCAAGTAGCTTAGACTTGGTCAGCACTGTGTGACTTAGTAAATATTGATAAATTCGGTAGCTGTTGAATCACTCAGTTGACACTACATGACTCGGTCAACACTAGATTCACTTTGTTAACCTTGCAAGCTCGATAAACACTACAACACTTGGTTAAAACTATAGATCTTGGTCAACATTAGAGTCTTCTTCACTTCTATTTGATAGCTCAGTAGACACTACTACACTCAAGCTATACTACAAATTATCTGTTTAGCTTGGTAGCAACTGAAACACTTGGTTAACAGTGCTAAATGAATGATAAACTTGATAGCAATGTAACCACCTGACTAAGTTTAGAGTCACTAATATAAAAAATAATTTTAATGTCAACAACATTATGATGCAACAAAAATTCTTAAGTGGCAAAGTGGAGATCAATGTTAGAAAACACCTTCACTCCACTTTGTAGCTTAAATTTTTAAGTGTTAGCATTGCGAAGAGATCTAGAGACTAGACCTAAAGTAGTTAATGTATTATAAAATCTTGGTTGTCACCGAGTCTTGCGGTTGAAGATATAAAGTAAAAGAGAAGCCACAAACAAGAGACTAAGAAAAAGTTAGCAATGATCACTATTTTGTTGGCTATTTTGAAAGTCTTAAAGGTTAAGTGGTTAAGCAATGATCATTCAAACCTTAAAGTATAATGCTCCATCATAGGTTAAAGGTGCTAATGTTACTACTAAGAGGAGGATGAGAGACTAGGATGTTTGTAGCTTCACAATGTAAGAAATGTGGTTAATGCAAACAAGTGAGACCCTACAATGTGGTTAAGAGATGGAGAAGTTAATGTTAATGCTTGATCATGCAAGTAAGAGTACATGGAATAAAAGGGAAGCCATGAAGTAGTGATAAGGTAATGTTAGATATTTTCACTATTTTTCATGGTTTAAAGATCAAGGGTGAAGACTAACTATGAACTAGACATTAACAATTCTATGTTGTTGTAGGCAAGACAAAGGGGTTAGATAATAAACCTCGTGACACCACCAAAAACTCAAAATGCTAAGGGTTTGTGTGGTTGCAACTTAAAACATAAAGAGGTAAAGTGGCTATTGAGATTTCATAATTGTTAAAAATGTAAAGTACTATCTAAAAAGGTTAAACAAGTGCCGTAAAGAATGAATATGATAGTTCTCTAAATTTTTGAAAGAATTCATACTTGTTGCTTTAAAGATACTATTAATGCCACTCCCATGTTAAAGTTCCATTAAAAGGGGTGATGTAAAAGAATTTTTGACTCCACCATTCATAGAGTTTAGAGCTAAGAATAAATTTGTGTGGAAAATTGTTCAAAAAGTTTGAACTACAGAAAAGTATTAGAGATTTTGAATTTAGAAAACATGGCACAGGAAGAAGGAAAATTTATTGCTTAAGTAAATATTGAAGAAGCTTCTCTCAGTACTAAGAAAGGAAAAATGAAGATAGTGAGTATGTATGTTGATGATTGGGTCTATTTTCTCCCAAGGTCATCAAATTCTTAGTCAATTAATTTACAAATCCTCAGAGGTCCTTACAACTTCTGCGCTGATGCTAAAGTACTAGAAATGAGGTAATTAATTGTTTTGGTATTTCTACAACAAAATGTTATGTGAGCCACCCATTTTAAATCCCTAGAAAATAAATTTGGCCAAATTGATTATGCCATAAGTCATTGTTGATGTAGATTTGGTTAAATCCCTAATAAAGGCATATAATCTCATGACCCATGGATTTCACAAAAAGGAAAGAAATGTCTTGTGTACATTAGATAGGAAGACATTCATAGAAGTCTTTGACATGGGAGGACCTATGATCAAAATTATTGAACAGGACAAGATCGATAAGAAATTCAAGAGTCAAAAGAGTTTCATTACTGTAAAAGTTATGAAGATTCACATTCCAAGGTCCAAAAAAGAAAAGGGTGAGACCCTAGAAAGGTAGGAGACCTCATGCCCTTGGAGTTTTTTAGTACATATTTTCAATATAAAATCTTTGGATTGGACAAGGTGATAGGGTTGAATGGAACTATGAATGCTCCTAGTAATGTATATATCATGGCTTTAGACATACAAGATTTTTGCACTAATGTTGCGTAGAATTTTGCTATCCATATAATCAATTTTATGCACAATGAGATCATGGCCACACAAAAAGGAGAAATGGGGAATTTCAAATTTCACCATTATTCATTGTTGATGCATATAATCTTGTATAAGAACATAGGATACATTAATCCTTATTTTGTTGAAGGAATAGAGGAGATTGGAGAAAGCCTCCCAATACAATGGTGGACTCGAGTATGTTAGAGATTTTATCCTTATGCTAATTCTTTAGCCTTTTACAATGATTTTGTGCATCTGATTCTGAATATGTTATCAAATATTAGTGAGAGAGTCCCTAGGGGTATTAGAATGTTAATTAAACCCTTTAGATGCTATAATGAAAATAGGAAGTTGGGACATGATTGAGCAATTATTTTTCTTTTTGAAAAATATTTCATCATAAGGGTTTATGGATGCCCTTAGCCTCCTCATCTTTTACCAAAATACATTCTAGAAAGAATGGACATCATTGAATTTTTTTGGAAATTGATTATGATGAACCAAGAATACTTGAGACCTACATTTAGAAAAAGGATCTTTTGTATGCAGAAATGTTAGAGTTGGGGACTTTATCATAGGAAAATATGCAACATAAGAGTTGGATGAATTTATGAGAGGATTTCTATTACTTTCAGCTCCTGCTAGGACCTATGACCCTAATGATCTTCTTAGGAATTCCCTAAGACAACTAAGAAAATATAATTTTACAAATAGTAAAGTGGTATGGGAGGAAAATGTGATCACAGATTGCTTGAAGAATGAGGAATGTAGAGAAAAAACTTTGATGTGGAAGGAAATAATGAGCATTAAAGAAGAGATGAAAATAAAAAATCCTTCTTTCAAGGGTTTCTATCACGAGGAGAGATATTTGGATAGGTACAATAAATGTATCTAAAAATATCAAGAGATAATGTCTTAGGTGTCCCAAAAAATTAGAAATAGAATAAAGCTCAAACATCATGTGTAGGATATTGTGGTTGAAATTGATGAAGATGAGGAACAATCGAAAAGTTTTTCTTGGGCTCAAGCTACTAGGAAGAGACATTAATTAATTGAAATACCAAGCAAAGAAAGAGAACATGCCCTCCATATTTTTCATAGGGAGTAAGTATTTGGATGACATCAAGCACAATTTTATGATAAAGCAGACCACTAAAAATGAAAGAATGACAAATAAACTTGAGCTTGAGGCTAGAATGATAGATGACAAAATTATACAAGGTCAAGAGGTTATGAAGGATGATGACTTTATTAATTCTAAGGAGTCCAAATATTTTATTTTCAAGATAAAGAAAAATGAATTATATCTACAATTACAACCAGGAGATTTATAGGAGAAGGTTACAGAGCTAGAAAACAAAATTACAAAAAAATGATCCAAATAGTGAAACCCTCACTATAGATGAAGCTAGAGAGCTTGTAAAGAGAATTGGAATGTTGCTATTCCCTAGATGGAAAATAAGAACATCCTTTATGTTGGACCAGATTAGAAGACAAAATAAATTGTCTCATTTGAGGAGATCAATATCACCAGAGAATTGCAAGGGACTAGTTTTAATATTGACACTAAGATAATGAAAATCTAGAGTTTGGCCCTTGAATTAGATAAGCCAACACTTATGGAGGTTAGATATTCCTTATAGGGAGATGCGATATTATGAAATACTACTAGAATATTCAGTGATTAGATACACAACATGATGAACATAATGTCACTTGTAGGAAAAAGCAAGATAGACATGTTGGAATAATAACTATTTCAAAATTATAGCATGTACATTGAGACAAGGAAGAAATATGAAGAAGAAATGAATAAAACATATGTGCTTGAACAAAAAATGACTACTTTGGAAAATCAAGTTAAAACTTTGAAGAATGTAACAAGGCCAGTCACTGAGTTGAAAGATGAAGAGACCCAGATAGATATTGATGCATCAAATGTGGGTAGGGATCAACAAATAGAAGTGGAAGAATTAGAAGCTAGCAAAGAGATAGGAGTAAGGAAAATGGAAATCATGCTATCACATAAGATAAATGTCCTAAAACAAGCTTCACAAAATCTCCACAATAGTTAGGTTACTTTACAAGGTACAAAATATCAATGTTTAGAAGCATTATATTTAATTTCTCCATTATTTACCAAGTGGGGTGTACCTATTTTGACACAAAATAAAGAATTGACTAAGGAGGTTATCATTTATACTAGGAAGATGATAAATAGAGTCAAGGATTTAAATGGTTTCTTTTTGGGGAAAATGTAGTTGATAAAAAATAAGATGAGGACCATTGCTAATGGGACACCTGGCTTGATTGAAAATATTTTTGATGATAATAATAACTTAAGGGAGTGGAAGGAATGGTCCAATTCCTTTGATAATATCTTGAGACATGAGAGATTCATTTCTTATTGCAATCATGAAACTAGTATTGTTCTAGTTTTTGATATTATTGACATTATGTACAAACTTGAAGCAGATATCAATAAGATAGTTGTGAATGTTTGAGCCATAATAGACTCCAATTGGAATAAGTTGAATGTTTTCAGAGAAGCCACCTGGCCAGATGAGGACTTTGATATTATCATTTGGGAGGTTGTGGCCAATATTATAGCAATACCATCTAGAGATAGTGACTGAGCAAGTTGGAAGAAGTTAAAATAAAAAGAAGAGGAAGGAAAACTATCTCAAAGAAATACCTTACCTTTGCGGTTCACCTATTGTGAGTATTCTCTTGTTTCAAGAAATGAAGTTGGTCCTAAACATCTACAATGAAAACTATTCAATTTTGGTTATCTCCAACATTCTCTTATGTAACTATCTTGTCTTATGTGAAAAAATATTGTTTCAATTATTTTTGACATATGTCCTCCCATCTAAATCTTGTTGCAATCCTTTTTCTATAAAAGGATTTCCAAGATGTGGAGTGAGGGTTTGAGTTTTGAGTCAATTTTAATGTTTATATCATTTTGAGTTGGTCCATGTTTTATGCATAATTGGTGATGTTCAAGCATCTACTCCCAAATTTTATAGGAAATAAATGAGAAAGTTTTCTTGAGTTCCTTGTTATATTTCAGAGTCTTATATTAGAAATTGCATCATTCTCAAGAAAGATAAATACAAAGGATAGTTGTAGGATACCTATGTATTATAAATTCTATCTCTATTTTAATTTGTCTTTGACTTCCAGAGTGTATGAATAAAGTTAAGTTTATTTGAATGAAATTTAGATGAGTTATATATTACTTTATTGCTTCTTTTAATTCAATGAATTAAGTAAATGCTTTTGTGAAGTGATAAGGTTATTGGTGTATGGAGGGTATATTATAAGGATGAACTTTAGGGTTCAAAAATTGATATATTTGATTGCAAGATAGTTATATAAATCTAATTTAGTGATATAACTCTATCATAACAATGGATTAAGGCATTGGTCAATATTTGAAAATCAACTAGGATAGTCATAATTTTCAATAAATTATTCATCTTAAAATCAAAATCAATTTACAAGTGTTAATAAAAATGAAATTCAATGTTGGCCATCAATTATTGTAAAAGTTTAGCAAGTTTTAGTTGGTTATTGTGAGCTTGTTGTCATTTGCAATTTCAAGAATTTTTAGAGACCAAATCTTCTATAAGGGATGTATGATGTGATAATGCTCAAAAGTTATTGATATCCATAGGTTAACCCACCTTGGTTAACAAAACTTAAAGTGTAGAAGGGATCAATTTCCTTGTTAGTTGATCCATATCCAAATAACAGGTGCTAATCATGGGAAGTAGCTAAACCCTAGGTATTATTTTATTTTTCCATCTTCTGGTACTATTAAATTAGAACTGCAACAAGTTGCAAGTGTGGAAATTTATAAAGATTGTGAGTCGACAGTGATTGGAAACATGAATTCTTATGGGAGTAATAGAGACCACTCAACAAAAATTGTCTAGTTATTAGACTTATTAGAAACTAACAAGTATGACATTTAAAAATAAAAACTAGACTTTACTAAAATCAAAAGACCTAAAAGGAGGAATCTTGGGCTTCATACTTGTTACACATTATATATCCAACACATATAAAAAGTAAAAACTCTAACCAAAACCAAAAGAAACTCAAAGGATTAGTTGGTATTATGGGACCTTTGGAACTCCAAAAGTTTTATAGCTCTAAACATATAAATTAAATATAGAGTAGAGAAAAATTAGAGGAAAAAGGGAAAATTTAACAAAACAAGAAATTGTAAGAACTCAAAAGACCTAAAATAATTGGTAGGATTTACTTGAGACAATACCCAACTATTGGGGACACTCAAATACAAACATAATTTGATGCTTTAGGAAAGAAGAAGAAACCAACCCAAAGAAAAGTGAAGCAGTCCAAAAGAAAAAAGGGATTACATTTTGAGGAAGTATTTTAAATGGGGTTTGTTTTGTAAAACCAAAACAAATAGCTCTAACAAAATGAAGAAATAGAAAAAGAATTTATTTATTAGCAAACAACCTGTAGACTCTATCTTGCAATAAACCAAATACAAGTACCCCTTATGGAAATAGTGTATCACCAATTCTCAAGCTTATAACCTTATGTTTTACATCAAGTGGGTGTTTTTATATTCATTCTTTCAAAATATGGATGAATACAACTCAAATAAGCATTGGCTAAAATGAAGCTTTAGTGGGTGACATAATTTCCACATGCTCAATCTAACTTTTCTCTACTTCCAGGTATGCTAGAACCACTCTCTTCAATCCTCTTGACAAGATTTGAGATTCTATTTAGAGGGAACTATATCAATCAACAACATTCTTTCATTTTCTTTTATGTATTCAATGATGTACATGAGATGATACACTCTAATTTGGTCACTCCTTCATTCTTAATTTTAAATTATTTTGATGAGATAAAATAATAAATAGTTTGTTCTACCTTAGAATTTTATAATTTTTTTGTCTTTCATTCTATTTTTTTAAATACCAGTAGTGATTAGACTATACTACAAAAGTGTTTGAGCCTTGTTAGAGGCCTTATCCCTATTAGGATTTGTTATTACAATACAAAATACAAGATGACCCCACTACCCAAACATGCATACATACCTTTCTGAGTTATATAATAGATACAAAACCTAGACAATGCCAATATCTTCAATATATGATCTGTCCTTATAGTTCCTATTCACAAAAATATTTGTACAATGTTTTACCCTTCTCTAAAATAAAATTTAACATCCATATAACATATTCAAATCTTGCATATATCAATTATTTTATTACAACATCATTGGCATCTTCACTAAATAAAAAGATTCTTCTTTATACCCAAAACTTTGATTTGTCTACCTTTTGCTACCTTGCACATTACCATATCTTCAAATTAAAATTTTCTACATGAGGGTTAAAATATAGGATGTCTTCCCTACCTTGTTAAGTAATTATCTTGTCAAGCCAAAATGATTCCTTATCCAAAAACTCAATATATTTTTAGTTATCTTGTTTTGTACTATCATACCTGTCACTAAGAGTCCTTCCAAAATAAGTTACAATCAGAACACAATCTTTATCAGTCTTAACTACATATTCTAAAGTTTATTTTCTATCTATCATTAAACCTGCATAACCTTATATGGTCTTTGTGAAGCTCACCGAACAAAATTGTTTATTTTTTCCTCGTTTACGAGCATTATATTTTGACAATTTTCTAAATACACTTTCTCCAAACTTCATTATGTCTTCTACCATCTCAAACTTAGTAATATGTTACCATAACTGACAACCCTAATAATTTATATTATCCAAGTTTCCAACAATATCCCCCTTTGGCATTGATGGCTATATATGGGAAAAAATGGCCAAGTATGACAAAATTTCAACATCCCCAAATTGTGATCTTGTGGAAAATTATGAAAATGTGTCCATCATCTTATAGTAATTTCTTCATTAATATTGCACTCCCCCTATGCTCATACTCCTATATTTATCTTTATAATCTTCCCCTTATAATATGCATAATAGACTTTACATGATACTTACAAATATTCTCTTCTTCTCCTCCCCATTTGACATCAATGACAAAGTTGACTCAAAACTTATGTACATGTGAAAATTGAATGTCTTAATTTGCTTCCTTATAATGGATGAATGCCTAAAAGTTCTATACAATTAGGAAAAAAATTCTTCACGTTTATAAATGCATCATCCAATGAATTTATAATTTCATCTGCTATGCTGATAACTCTCCATAATCCTTAGGCTACTAATTTAGTTGCATTAAGGGGTATGTGTAAGATCATAGTCAACCAAACTATGCTCTTAAGTGGAAATAAAAAATTAGAAAATCAGGATTATGTGAACTTGACATGCAATTTTCTACTTGTTATTAACTTTATATCAAAAGGTTTAGAGAAAAGAATCTCTAGAAAATTGAATCTAGTTTCTAAACTATTATGACTTATCTCAAAAAAAAAAAAATTGATTGGTCAAGATTTTGAATTTTAATGCAATATTACAAATATTTCAAAAAAAAGAAAAGAAGTAGACGTATGTCTAACCACCTTAATCAAAATCAAATGATAATATTTTTTAATAATATTCTAGATATAAGTAGTAGACTCATGCTTGGATGTGACACATATTTTTGGGTATTTTTATTCTAAATAAATAAATAATTATTAATTTTTGACTTTAGTATTTTTGGAATTAAAAAACTCTTGTGTCTAACCACCTTAACTAATTCAAAACTCTACAAAATTCATTTTTTCACATTTTTTCCTTATAGTAGAAGAAACATAGAATGTGATGCATCTTTTGGATTTAAAAAATGTTGTATCATTTGAAAGTTATAGTTGTTATTCAAGTAGTGTGTCAGTTAGCACTTTATATGTAAATCCATTAGAAAATAAGTAATAATTACTTACTAAATGCATAATTTGACAAACCTTACATTTATGAAAATATAAAAACATTCTTAAGAAACCCTTTTCATTTCATCAAATTTTGGTGAAAAAAAAGTCATCAGTGACATGTTTGAAGAAAAAATCACATAAAAATAGGCCAAAAGCACACTTTTAGGATGTTTTTAAAGTTTACCATATAGGTTTGGTACCAAAAGATATAGTAGACCTTATAAAGATATTAATTGATTTTGAAATGGTTTGAGATATTTCAGAACTATAGATTTTTTAGATCGCCACTTTTTGGCACACCATGATCCTGCACATACCCTAAGGTCAATATAGGAAAATTTCTTATATGATGCCTTATCCTCTAAAAGAGTATTTAATTGCCTTTGCAATAAATGAATTTTTTGATCCCTAAGAAAATTGAATCTTTTCAATAATATTTCCTTGTCCTACTCTAGAAGTCTTAGCTCATCATTTTCCTTAACAATCTTATGATCTATCACAATGATATTTACATCATTTTGTTTCAATTCATCTACCATTATATCTATTTCATCTTCTTTATCCTTGATAGCCTTGGTGGTGGAAATGGTGTACTTGTGTTCATTATAAATTCAACATAGAATTTATTCCCTTTAGAAACACACCTTCTCATTTCTTTAATGAAAATACCAAGTATAACCAAATCACTTTTGAAATTGTCACAAACTGTATTGAAAAGTTTGGCATCATGCTCAACTTGTACTTTGACCTTCACCACCTCCTCAAGAGTTGAATAGTAATTATCAAATTCTTTAATCAAATTTTATGTACTTTCTTTTCAATATTTTTTTTTTCTAATTGAATAGGAAAAGGAAGTGTACTCTATAATTTTTCAATAGTTAATTCCAACATCCTTTTTGCATTCTTGCTCATCTTTTCCTAATTTCTCTACTGTCTTCCCAATACAAAAGGCTAATAACTGAATGTATTTATGTATGTCCATTTCCTTTAAAATTAAACCTCTAACATGTTTTGATATATTTATAATCCATGCTTCAAATGGAGATTTTGAAGTACTCATTGTAACCTTACCAATCTCTTTTGTAGGGTTCTGCAAGATTGTAATCTAAGTTTCTTTTCATGAATCCTCTATTTTCTATCCAATTTTATGTTCTCTCTTTGATCTAATCTTTATTTATTTATTCCACTCTTTGTTCATCCTCCACTTTTTATTCTTCTATCGACTATTGTGGTTGATATCCCAATGGATCATATTTCTTTTCTACCTCATCATGTTATTCTACAATTGTAACTATTTTAACCTTCTAAACACTATGTTTCCTTTGTTCTATCATATTGGTGTTTGTGGCCTTCAAACTAGGTGTAAAAGTATAGATACTTAGTCATAAACAAGTAATCAAGGTATCATAGGTATCTTCTCACCTAAAAAATGTATGCATCTTGATCTTGCTCCTTATTCTCTACCATGTCCTCATTGTGATAATCCTCAACAATGTCAATAACCAACTTTCCAATATCATAATATGATTGGTCTTTAAATGGATCTTTTGATGTGTCAATGATTATTTAAAATCCTTAAATTCTTATGTTAGGTTGAGTTAAATTTATATCAAAACATTAAATGCCAATATCCCCACTGGTCAAAATAGTAGGTACATTACTAGGTTCATTATGACCTGTAGGCTTTAAAAAAAAAGGCTCACTAAGTACTTTAAGGACTACATCTTCAATCTCTTTTATTACTTCCTCATATAGTCCTATTGTTGATCTCCAAGCCTATGTTTCCAATTAGTATCCAAACTCTTAGTCATTTGCAAGGAAATATTACAAGGTCATAACTATGACCACTTTATCTAGTAAAGACCAAGCATACAACGCTTATACTGAGTAGAACAATGATTATTGAGCATTCAATAGAGATCAAGAAGATATATGAGCTAAGCAATATAGAATGAGCTAAGAAGTATATTGAATTTGACCATATTGATAAGTTATCAAGAACTGAGCAAACAATTATATAGAATTTGAGTAACAACACAAAGGTTTATGCATGATCGAGTGTCAAAACATTCAAGTGTTGAGTAGTACCGTTTTGATGTTAGAGTTTGTAATGGCACAAAGTCATCTGTATACCATTTTGGCCAAATTTTCTACAATATTTAATATTTGAAGATCCAACTAAGATGTTGATTACACATTATTGTAGAAGGTGATGATCCCTAGGAAATAAATTCAACCAATCAAAAAAAGGGATGTAAATGGAAACAGATGGTGCAGTGTAAACCATTGATCAAGGCCTAGAACATTCACAAAATATCTATTTATGGAGGATTCTAACCCTAGAATCAAGGGATAATGAGAGAGAGATTGTGAGTGTATGAAGAAGAATGAAGATATAAGGATAAGTATCCTTATGTGCATGTAAAAGAGCAAAGGTGAAGCTTGAGAGCATATAAGGCACTAAGAAATCATAGCAGTGAAGGACTCAACAAAGTTATTAGATTAGGAGAATTATATCAGTGATACAACAAGGAGGACACCCAATATCAGCTTGTAAAATAAATCAATAGTTAGGTACTGAATTAATTATTATTAATTGAGACAGGGTAAATCTCTTGACAAAGTGGTCCTAATAGGACTATGTAAGTATCCTAAAAGAGTCCTTACTTCATTGTGAGTGTAAAATCCTTTAACAAGGTGAGACCTAATAGTTTCAACATTTTAAATAAGACAGACCCCTTATAGGGTAGATCATACTCTATGGTCAAACATTTTAACCCTAACAGGTTAACTTTATTGTTGCAATAGTGAAGATTTGTGGGTTTCATCTCCACCATAGTTTTGCCTTCATCTTGAAGTGTTTCTTGGTTACCAAATCATTGTTTTATGTATTAATTTTTTTATAGATGTGATATATTTCTTTTTTGTTACAACATTTTGGTTTTAATGGTAGATCTATGAGATGAATTAGGTGTGAATTTATATTATTTGTTTTGAAGATAAAAGTTTAAGATGTTGATTAACCCCCTTCTCAATATCTTGTTTCCCATATAATTATTCCAATAATTGGTATAAGATCTTAGTTCTCTTGTTAGGAATTCTAATAACTTGAGAGGATAAGATCATGGAGATGGAAGTGTACAAGATGGGAAAGATCATTGAAAACTAGATTGAAATCAATATCAATTTACAATAATTAGAAGCAACAAAAGAGGTGTCAAGGAAAACCCTAAAGAGAAGAAGAGATATAGCTATTTATCTAAATGATATGCAATACATAGAAGTTGACACTAAAGGACTACTATACAGTGGAAAGGCTACTAATATTAATGAAGCAATGACAAAATTGCTAGAGAAGAATAGCACCTTGGTGAAAGAAGTAAGAGATCTCAAGACAAAATAAGAAATTCAATCAGTTACACTTTGTGAAGCAATTGGACAAAAGAAGAAAGAAATGGAAGAAAATATCATGGCTGAAGAAGACAAAAGGAAGATGACTAGAAAAATTGAAGAAAGATCATTTGAAGTATAGAAGCTTACACACAAATAGCTAGACATGATAAATTATTTAGTAATTGCAAATTAGGAAGCAAACAAAAAATATGTAGAGATCACAAATTTGAAGCTACAAAATGAGAAATTGAAAAGAAATATGTAGAGATCACAAATATGAAGCTACAAAATGAGAAATTGAAAAGTGAGTTAAGGCATGAAAAGGAACTCATGGAAAGAATGAGCAAACCAAATGAAGCAATCAAGCACTTTGAAGACATGATGAAGTCACTTAGAAAAAAAGACACCTCTGGAGTTGGATACAACAAGAAATATTCACCTATTGAAGAAGGAGAATCATCCAAAAGTGGAGAACAAAGGAATGCAAAATAAAAAGGAAAATCTACATGTTATTATTGTAAGAATAATTGTCATACAAGAAAAATTTGTAGGAGTATAAATGTTAAGAAAATTACAAAACCTAGACCAAGTGGTAATTGTTTTAATTGCAAGAAAACAAGACATCAAGCACATGAATGTAGATCAAAGAATAATGACTCAAGCAAGAAAACATCTAAATTCCAAGGCCACTAATACAATTGTCAAAAGTATGGACATAAAGCTCATGCGTGCATACTTAAGAAAAAATCAAACTAGTCACCTGAAAAATAAACTCAAACAACAAAGAAAGGTAATACCTACAATTGGGATTACAATACATGGTATAGTTGTTACTATTGTGGAGAACATGGAAAAGGAAATTATAATAAATGGTTAAATAGAGAGATAGTATGTTCTAGTTGTCTCAAAGTTGGACACATTAGTAGAAACTACAAAACTAGAACACTAACACCAACACCAAGCAATGGAAATGACAAACTTGAAGGAAAGAAAACATGGATAGAGATAGTAAGAGTTGGAAGTAGTAAAGCATAAGAAACTATGATCACCCAATCTGATGGATCATGTCATCTAGCCACTTATTACTAAAGAAAAGAAGGTATGTAGAAACTATATACTCAATGTTATATTTTACATTAGTTCCTAGAATAGAAGAGATGAAAAGTCATATCTGGATAAATAAAGATGTAATAAGAACTATTAGAAATAGAAAACCATTAAGTATAGAGTACCATTTGTACAATTTATATCGACCGAGCCTTGTATTATAGACCGAGTTATTGAGGAAGATAACATACTAATTGAGTGAATTGGTTATGACAGAGTGAATAACCTTGACTGAGTCGAAGTGCAGACTAAGCTAGCTATCATACTGAAACCAAGTATGAAGACATTAATTAAAAACTTAAAAGTGAAAGATCAAAGGTATATATCAAATTTGGTGATTCATTTACATCCATCAAGTGAACAAAGAGTTCATGAGAAGATTTAAAGGAAATTGAAGCAATTTTAGTGACCACAGAAGAGAATCTTAGTAGATTATTAGTCAATTTATGAAGCAAAGTAAGTATCATTCTCAGTGATAAGTTAAAATATTCAATAAACATATTTGTGAAATTTTTGTTTAAAACCCTAGTTCAAAATGACATCTAGAAGTGAAATGGTAAAGGATAACAATGCTCAAATCATTAGGAATGATCAAAGTCCTCCACCAAACTTCATAAATTTAGTGAACATTGATAACATTATTGATAATATGGGAGTGTTATCATCAATTCCACATAGAGTCTTGACTATGCAAGACCTAAGACTCATGCTATCAATGCAAAGTTGGAGAAATTAGAGATTTTGAGATAAAAGTAGCTTATGAGAAGCTATGTGTTGATGGAAACCTAAAGGATGAATTCAAGATTGTTGCAAAGAAAGGGCTTACCAATACCCTAGGATTTTCAGATTTAAAGTCAAATGGATCAAGATCATGCTTAGCTAAGTTCATGACATAAAAAAATGGTTGGAAGGTGAGCCGATCAAAATTAACAAAGAAATCATTCACATGGTAACTGAGTACCCTACTTTGGTCTAACCAAAGAGCATAATGAGATAAACAAAGAATGAGGTTGAAAAATTGACCAAGGAAAAGTGGAATGGTCATGGTATTTCAATTGATGGCATCGAGGATCCATAATGGAATTTATTGTTCATGTGATTGCACACGAGTTCTATCAATCAAGAAAATTGAACATGTCTTGTATTGTAGTTGATATAGGGTACAACATAGTGAAGGTAGATCATTCATATGATCTTGATGAGCTGCAACTGTGCCAACTTAGAGAGAATCTAGAGGCAGTGAGAAAAGAAAATAACACCTTTGTAAGTTTGGTTCCCTACTAGTTTGCATATTTTTCTATGTACAAAATTATTTTCCTACCATTAGAACAATTAGATTGGCTAGGAATAGGAATGCTATGGAGTAACTGAATGACCTAATAAAATGATTGGTAGAGAATTTTTAGGCAGTAATGGATAACTATTTTGAAGAATTCAAAGATAAAATGAAGAATAGAATAAGCATTCCAAAGTTAGTTGTGGATATATTTTATGATGAAGTATGTATTATTGTGGACAAAGATTTGGTGTATGCATAGGAAATATTACCAAGGGTATCATGGTTAAGGCCAATTCCCTATGAGATAAATGTAGATGATGTCATTTTAGCAGTTACTACACTCTTAGCAAAAGAAATTGACTCTAATGTCAAGTAGTTTGGCACGTATGAGACTATTATTACCGAGTTGACTACTAAATCTAGCACACCTAAGATAGGAAAGAAAAGGAAATGGAAAGTTACCAAGGCTAGTAAGAAAGAACAAGGAGAAGGGTCTAAACAACCCTCAAAGGCTGATGAAGGAAAAGGAAAAGAGTTTGCAATTGTTAGGCCAAGGGCCACAAAAAAAGAACAAGGTCATTGAAGCTAATGTGTAGGAAGACCTAAAAAAGGATGTGCAAGAAATGGTGACACCATAGAGGCCAAAGGGAAAAGTGATTATCACCAGAAAAAAGGTCAGCATAGCCTTTTGTTGAACTACTAATAGGAAGTCCATCAAAGAGGAGGAGACTGACTAAAGTCTAAGCTAAGCCAAGGAAAAAGATGATCATTGCACAAGAGGAGGAGGAGGATGAAGAAAATACCAAGTATGATGAGACTAAAAAAATTCAAGTAGTAAAGAGATTCCCTCCTGTTGGTACTCAAAATTGTAGCCCTGATTTTGAGCACCGTTGAGAAATTTAAGCCCTATAAACGCTTTTTGATGCCTATGGACCTAGTTGTCCATTTGATGCCTAAGAGGTGTTCAATGTTTCTAACACCTTTCTTTTAGTGCGTTTATGTGTTTCATGAAGCTAAATTGACATTTCGAGCAATTTCATCAAGTCCCATTTTGAGTAATTGTCAAATCTGCATTTTCACCTAAGTGTCAAACAATGATAGGAGGCCATTTTTGCATCTGAATATCTTGCACCTAGAAATGTCTCATGACTCACAGCTTTGGGAGTGTCTAGTATCCATACCCAAGAACCTATGTTCTAGTTTTCAAGTCATTTCAAATCCGTTTGACTAGGTTTTGAATCCTTCAAAGTTGGTCAGTTACTATTTTCATGCATTTGCAATTTGCACATAATTTTGGGAAGCCTTGTTTGACATGTTGTAACTTTTGACCAGTTCAACCAAATACTAAATTTCCTTTTGCGTTGCATTGTAGACATCAGAGACTTCTTATGTTTCGAGTTTCAAATCATTATGAATCTGTTTGATCAATTTTCAAACATAATTTCAAATGGAATTTCTATCTTTTGCTGGTGTCAGCATTTGCAGATTTGTTAGAACCCCTGTTCATGATGTCATATTTTGAAATCCGTGATAGGTTAAGTTGAATGGATTGTACCACTGTGTTTTCCTCCAAAAATTCTTTAAGTGTGTTGATTTTCAAATCTTGACGAATCCATTTGCACACTTTTCCAGGTCATTTCCATTTGCCAAAAATCATTTTCTGTCATGTGTTTCCAATTTGCAAAATCCAAGTAATTGTATCTTATTATTCATCACCAACCCAAATCACAGATCCATAGTCACCTCATGAAAAATAACCAATGCCCCAATTTTCTCCTCCCATGTGTCAATTTACTTAGCTTCTAAAGCCGATTCTTAACCCAATTTAGCATTTTCTGACATGTTTACTTGTAGGTAGTTCTAAGAGGTCAACTTTGACAATGATTATCTTTTAACAGGGTACAAGAATGCAGAATAAAGAGTCAATGTACCAATTTTTAGAGCCTGGTTAGATGTTCGGGTTAGTTTTTAAAGCCAACTGGTAGGCCTTATTAGCAAAAAGATGCAATTTGTAGATTAATGATAAAATGAGTTTTAATGATGTTTCAATGATGAATTTTGTTTTTAATTAGTTTGAGATGCCAAATGGATTAATCTAAAGGATCAGTTGTTCAAAAATGAAATTTTTTTTAGCCGGACCCACTTTAGGGCCTGACTGATTCTAGGAGATCAATTAATGTCGTGGATATCAAGGTTATGTTACTAGTCCTAATGTTTGCATTTTCTAAACATCTTGATATGCTTATATCTAAAGAAAGTGTATAGATTATACACAACATGAATAGTAAAGAAATGGATCAGTGCCGCATTAGTAAATTTTAACATAGCAGAGGTGATAGTGGATGAGCACTCTTGGGAAGTTCCTATTGCTCACTCAAGATGAGGCAATTACATGGATCTACTCTTCTCCAATAGATGACCTTACAAAGGGGAAGGAATAACAATTCAAAGCTGTTGGTGGTGGAAGATTTATCTACTCGAGAGGTGTATGAAAAGCTTTTGCTTGCAGTGCAACCGTAGAAGTTATTATATTTCATTTGAATTTGTTCTTCTATCTCAAATAGTTATTTATAACTTCTCATTGTTCCTACCAATATGATGTTAATCATAAAATTATGTGCTACATTTTTAATTAGCCTTCTCTGCAAAAATGTTCATCCAACTTATATGAGATAGATAATTTGGATGTGTATGGTGAATTCTTTTTTTGATTGTTGCCTCCTAATAAAAGAGCAAGTAAACAAAAGAAATGAAGTCCATGAAAATTGCTCTTCAGGAGATAGAAAACTAGAGGCATCAAGTACATTTGCTGGTAGCCGTTTAGATAATCAAAGTGCAAGCGAGACAAATAGGGCCAAAAGTAATGGTGCTTGGGAAGCTATTTCATCTATAAATCAATTAGAGCATGGAGGAGTTTCTCAAAAAATTTCCAAGAATTTCACAACAGATGCTAGTGTGTCAACTGCTGATCAAGGGCTAGTGAGGCCATCATCTGCCACTGCAAGATCTGAGCCCAGTCAAGCACCATATTTGAATTTATGTATTGAGCTTATGGCCATGGTACAATGTGGCGGCAAACCTCCATATCCAAATCAACTGCCATCAAATCCCTGGTTACAACCAAAAATAGGGAGACTTGGTCAAAGCCACAGTGTAAAGAAACAAAGGAGCCGGCCAAGACACAGACTAGTGCCAAGAATTAGGGAGCTTAGAAGTCCATGTAGAAAAGAACACCTCATGCAATTAAAAGGAAGACCACGCTAAACAAGTAGGAGAAAGATGTAGGGTGAGCCGTCTAGTATCAGTTTCTTGCCAACTCGCAACAAATAAAAGGGATAGAGTCATTTTATCGAGTATGAGATATATCAATATGGCTGGCTATTTTCCATAGTTACTCCCTGAAGAAGTTGTAAGCTGCTCTGGCCATGGACATGGATTTGAACAAGGTTGTTGATAAGAGGGTGGATGAAGTGAAGGTGGTAGAACTCATTCATGGCTATTTGGAATGCACAATGTTCCACATTGTGTTGGATAATGAGTACAGGACAAACTAGCGCAGGGGACTGGATTGAACAAGACCCACGCAATTGAGAGAATGGAAGCCAATAGATAAATACACACCAATAAAGAGGCTACTCACCATGCAAAATCCAAGAGCTGCCAATGCATTTAAAGAGAAAAGGCGACCCACAGCAGGGGAGTAGATCCACATTTTTGTAGGAGTCTCACTTCATGGAGACAGGGGTGAGCACATGTAGCTTATGCATGAGAGAAAACAATGCTAAGGGAGTCATTTTCAAAATGAAGCCATTCAAACAAAAAGAGGTAGATCACACCAATCAATAGGGTAATACCCACTCAAGATAGGGATTTTAGGCAATTTTGCATTAAAATAAATAAATCATTTTTACTGTAGAATTCATGGCCGCTGGTAGATATGTATGAGAAGAAAGCCACTTCAATAGAGGAGTACATGGTAGAGCCCATGTGCAAAGTAGATCATTCCATAGCAGTGTCCACCATAATCCCACATTTGTCAGGGAGAGACATTTTAAAATGTTTAAATGAAACAATACTCACTATTTAACTTGCCTCAAGGGACAAAGGCTTTTGAAAGCCCCAACCAACAAGGCAGGTCCCACCCAACGTAGATGCCAGCTGGAGGCAACCTGTGAATATTTTAAATGATGTTTTTGATGTACTTATGTGGAGGCGATGCACAAGATTGTGCCACATGGCACATCTTGTGGTCACCGCATTCCCGCAAAACAAAGTTGAGAGGAAGTTAAGGAATGCAAGAATGCGCTCGGGTGCCACATGGAAGTGGGCCCAAGATGCACGAGGAGGAGGTGATTCTGTCAGTAGATGATGTGGCAACAATCCAGCCAATAAAAGCATGCTACGTGGCAGAGGACTTGAGTTTTCTACCAAGGGGGACATTTTCAAATAGAGTTTAGGAGGTTTTCGGTAGGTTAAATATGCAATATTATATATCATCAGAATCGGGAGAATCTAAATTTTTTGATTATGAGGTTAGTTTTTGCATAGAATGCCACTAGTTCAAGCTACAAGAGGTTTTCTTCTAGATTCCTATCTTGTAACTGTATTCAGGTGACAAAGTTTAGAACTAGCAGGATTCCAGTGTTTTACTATGAAACCATTCTTTCGGCACTTTCTCTCTTGTATGAACAACATTAGGAAGGATAATAGATATGGTTTAGATATGTTAGGTGTTTTCATGTTTTCATTTCATGCATATGGTTGTATTGTTTCAAAGAAATTAATACAAAGAACAGTAGGTTGAGTTTCATCTTGAATCTTGTCTCCTATCTTAGTGAGCTTCAATGTTTTATGATCTTTGAACAAAGAGCCTAGATCGTAGTTGCAATCCCTTAAGGCTATATGTTGTCTTATTGTTGCTTGTAACTCAAGGGGTTATGTAAATGCTTCAGTGAATCAACAGGGTTATAGGTTTATTGAGAAGGATATCATGTAAGAATGAGGTTCATATTGAGCACATATGTCTATTTTCAAGGTAAATACATAGATCAAATATCTGAAGATACAAATATGTCTCAGATATTCATATGTTTATAATTAATTCATGGAATTTCCCAATAGATAAGGTAGTGGTCAGTTATAGGATCATTAGTTCTTATTGTTTCATATTAGGGATTTGCTAAAATCAACATTATTAATCAAACGTGTTTTACCCTTTCATGTTGAAGGACTTAAAGGATTAACCCTCACTCAACTTATGTGATTCACAGATTTGCATTTAACTACTATATATCTATGTTATTGCATGAGTTATTAGGAGATATAAGGGGTTTTCATCTTCTCAATAGATTCAGGGATATGTTTTTGCACTGGTACGATATCAATTGAATCTGAGGTCCACCCACCTAGGTCTTGCAGAGTCTGAAGTAGAAGAAGGATTTATGCCTTATAGTTGGCCCAAGACTGCAGTTAGATGTATTTCTCATAGGAATTTACTAGCCTTAGATGCATTTGTTTGGTTTTTTAGTTGTTTGTAAAACTATTAAATCAGGAGCCAACACCTCCAATGATTGTGGATCAGATATGTGCAAAACTAGTAGAATTAGAAAACGTAATGGGATTGAAAGACATTCAATATGATTCTTTGAACAATGATGATTGAGTTAAGCTTGAAGGTGCAATGATTGATATGATGATCAAGATTAGGTGCACACCCTTGGAATTTGGTATTGGATATCTAGGGGGATTGTGCAAAAGAGTGGATGCCAAGTGGAAATGGGCATTTTCTACTAATAAGAAAATAAGAGAAACAACATTGGCATAATTTATGCCAGATTTAGGGCAGATGCACATTTCTATAGCCCTTAAAGATTTTGTTAAGAAGTTTATGCTAAGGGATAGGGGATACAAAATTTTGAAGAATAAAGCTCATGAAGTTGAGAAAGATAACTTTAGAGTATGGAAAGAAGCATTTGGAGTGCTTACTCCATCTGTGGAAGTGAGGGAAGGATGAGTTGCTATTGAATTTAAAGACGAATACAAGAAGGAAATAGCTAAGCTGACAAAGGAGATTCAATAGATTGTTAGTTAATGTGAACAAAAAGACTCCATAAAAATTGAAGATGACATTGACACCCCTCCACTTAATCCAAACATAATGACAAAAGAAGAGATTCAAGGTTTAAAGATGAACTCAAGAAAACTCTGTACTAACCCAATTTTTATATAGATAGTTAAATATGAAAAACTTGAAGTTAAGAAGACTGATGATGTTATAGTCACATTAGTTATAGAGGCTACAAGTGTCAAGCAACTTGGTAAGGAATTAATTTTATATACACTACTAACTTATATTCCAATTTTTCAAAATTTTGTAAATTTTGATAAAGATTCTTGCACTAAATCAGTAGAAGATGAAGTCACATAGAAAGAGAAAGAGGCTACTCAAGCTCTTATTCAACTATCAACTACAAAGGCTGTAGGAAAAACAAGTGTAACACCTATACATGTGATTTCTACACTAGTGCAAAAGCCAAAGGTGAGATCCAGTAAAAAGGGGAAGCAATTACAACTATAACTACCAAGTGATACACCCTCTAGATCTCAGGATGTGACTCATGTAGACAAGGTAGATGATGAATGAGTAAACATTGATGAGGTAACTACATTACCTACATATGATTTGAACAATCTTGCACTAGAGAAAATGCAAGAATTGAAAATCTTGTTGAGATGTAAGGAAAAATAAGAACTTCTAAGAAGGGAGTAGAAGAGAAGATAGGTACTTCATACTATCAAAGATATTTTTACAGATGTATTTGGAATCATAGATGTGAATAATCAACATACAATTTTGGATCAGCCATTATATGTAGTTGACATAATTCAGACAGATGACATAGAGATAAATGAGAAGGTATTACAATGGTCTGATAGAAGAATGGAGCATAAAGTGTTACTAGAAAGTTTCACAAGAACTTGTACAAACACAACCAAGATTTCTAGCTCTATTACATAGTTGGAAACAATTTTGAAGATCATCAATCTTTATACTTGAAATTGTGTGATATAGATTTATTTACAAAAGATACTACAAACTCATCAAAGCTATTGCATGCAGATATAAGAGCTAATGTTATTACATTGGAAAATAATGCTAGTTCAATCTCATCCTCTTACTATGAACTGACATTTATTCAAAAGAGGCTAGTAGAGCTTAGGACTAGAGATACAGAGATACAAAACAAGATGGAATGGATTCAACTTCAATTATTGCCCCATATAGAGATAATCCAAAAGGTAATATATATTGCTAAAGACATTTTGAAGAAAGAGACACATTTTTCCAATATTATAAGATTCATTAATCTAGCTACCAAGCTAGAAATTCAATTTCAAATTTTGGAACAAGTACATGAGCGATGGAATAAAGGCTATGCCAATATTGTGGCAAGTCATCAATAATTCTTTGGTAAGTATAAGCTAACCCCAATAATCCCAAGCTCCATCAGTGAAAAAAACAAGGGAGAATGAATACAAAGGGGAAATGAGAATGATTATGATGGGAAATGAAGATGATATATGAGGATATGAAAGAATAAGAGAAGGAGAGTTAATATACAAATCAAAGATTAGATATCATATTTTTACAGGATCACATTATGGTCTCAGGGGGAGTATACATTTTTGAACAAAATGATTTCATGAAAAAGTTTTTTTTCCACTAATGTTAAAGGGGGAGATTGCTGATCTTGAACCCTATGTTTCTAATTAGTGTCCAAATACTTAGTCATTTACAAGGTAATATTACAAGCTCATCACTATGATTGAGTTATCTAGTAAAGGTCGAGCATAGAACACTTATACTGAGTAGAACAATGATTACCACACATTCAGTAGAGATCGAGAAATATAGTATGAGACATTCAATATAATAAAGACTAAGCATATTGATAAGTTGTCAAGAGCTGAGCAAATAGTTTTATAGAAGTCGAGCAACAACACAAAGGTTAATGCATGACTGAGCATCAGAACATTCAAGTGCCGAGTAGTGAATTTTTTATATGAGAGTTAGTAATGGCCCAAACTCATATGTATACCATTTTGGTCAAATTTTCTACAATATTTCATATTTGAAGAGCCAGCTAAGATGTTGATTATGCATGTTGATTACATGCCATTTTAGAAGGTAATGATCCCTAGGTGAGAAATTTAACCAATCAAAAAAAGGGATGTAAATGGAAAAAGATGGTGAAGTGTAAACCATCAATCAAGATCTAGAATCTTCACAAAGAATCTTTTTAAGGATGATTATAACCCTAGAATCAAGAGAGAGTGAGAGATATTATGAGTGTATGAAGAGGAATGATGAGATAAGGAGAAGTATCCTTATGTTCATGTGAAGGAGCAAAGGTGAAGTCTGAGAGAAAAATAGACATAGTGAAATCAAAGTAGTGAAGGAAAAAATAGAGTTATTAGATTAGGAGAATCATATTACTAATATAGTAGGGAGGAGACTCAATATTAGCTTGCATAGAAAACTAAGGGTCAGTTATTGAACTAGTTATTGTTAATTGAGATAGGGTAAATCTCTTAACAAAATGGTCCTAACAAGCCTATGTAAATCTCCTAATAGAGTCCTTACTTCATTGTGAGTGTAAAATCCTTTAACAAGGTGAGACTTAATAGTCTCTTAAGCTTTTAACAGGGAAGACCCCTCACAAGGTAGATCATATTTTATGATCAAACATTTTAACCCTAACAAGTTAACTTTATTGTTGCAATAGTGAAGATTTGTGGGTTTCCTCCTCAACTCAGTTTTACCTTCATCTTTAAGTGGTTCTGGGTTAACAAATCATTGTGTTATGTGTTGAACTTTTTATATATGTGATGTATTTCATTTATGTTACAAAATTTCAGTTTTAAATATAGATTTGTTAGATGAATTAGGTGTGAATTTATATTATTGATTTTGAAGATAAAAGTTTAAGATCCTAATTCAACCCCCCTCTCAGTATCTTGTTTCCCATATAATTATTCCAACACCTATATTTGAATAGGCATTTTCTTCTTTCTTAGGAGTGGTTCCAATTTCTTCATAATATCCTAGAATTGTTCATCACTCTATAAAATACATAATTTTTGTACTGAATTTTCTCATATCTTTTTCTCTTCTAGTACTACTCTTTTCTTCCTAATCTCTAAACTATTCTATAGTTCTTGTGGCATGATATAATGAATATGAATGAAGCATTTCTTAAAGTTAATAATGTATTTAACCATTTCATTCTCAAGATGTCTCTTTTGATTAGGATCATATAAGTCAAAATATTTGTTCAATTTCTCCAAGTTTCCTTCATTAATAATCATACTATTCATTATTAGGTTTTCAACCTTTCCTCTTCATACTACTACTAGATTCAAGTTTAGCTATGGAATAATTTTTTTCCTCTCATCCTCAAATTTTCTACTACTTCTTTTAACTCTTCTTGATTGTTTCTCCCTTTATAAAAAAATTCAAGTTTAGTCTTTTTAGGGCCTAATTCTTGAGCCATTTCTTTAACTCTCTTTGTCTTCTTGGTTGTTTCTTCTATTTTTTCTTCCTTGATCTCCATAACCAAACCTACTATAGTTTTTCTTGCTATAATAGATGGTAAAATTCTTGTTGGCATCATTATTGGTGTTGACTATAGTGTAGTTGTATGAATGCGATAAATCTTTTCATTCCATCCTTTGATGGTGTCACTATATAGTAGGTTATGTTTCCGATGTCCCTACTAGAACATCAATTGCAAGGGGTTTAATCAAGAATAAATTAGATTGTCCACTAGTTATCATCTCCATAACAATTTGCTTCACCTCTTGAAATTCTTGTCTTGTCATTGCAGAGTCCTCAATCATTTTCTCAATATTTTTATCCACTTTCTTCTTGATTTATTTTCTATATAGTTGATCTCTTACTTCACTATACTTTTCTTCATAGGTTCCCCATCTAGGGCATTCTTCATCTTTTTCCAATTTTAGAATTTCTCATGCATAATAATCTAACATTTTTCTATCACATTATATCCCAAAGGTTTTTAATGAATAGTTGTCTAGGCTCTATAGCCTCCATGCAAGTATCATAAAATATATATTGTCTTTGTATTTTTATATTATTGACTTAGGGATTCTAAATATCTTCTTTATCTTAGTCTAAAAATACTTCATCATTTTATTTATATCCTCTATTATCCTCTTTGTTGCCTTCTTAGTAAAGTAATAGGCAACCAATCCCATAGTGCATTTTTAAGTATTCCACTCATTATTAGGTATAATAATAAATCTTCTCATAACTTGAAAGAATAGGTGAATTAACAAAAATTCAAATTTGAAAGGTGTGTATTTTTTTTTCTTTATCCTCTCAATGTTGTTAATCAATTGATATCTTAAAAATTCACCCATATTCATTTTTCCCCTTTAGAAAATCATCTTATATGTAGCATGGATAAATCCACCTAATATTGAATTATTTCTTGAATTTTAGTTCATCTTGTAGCCAGTTATTTTACTTATCAGTCATACATTTGTTTGCTTAATCTAGTCCATCCTTATGCCTCTACCATCCCAATTTGATCCAACATTAACATCAACCAATTTCTTCACCTTCTTTTAGAAATAGGTACACTTCCCGCATTGCTCAAACTAACAAGTTTACAGATTAATTCATTGGTTATCATAATTGGCATATCTTCTACCCAAAACACACTATTATGAATGTCAAGTCATTGTTGGCAATCCTTCTCATATCCTTGTGAATTTTATTATCACTAATAGACTCAAATTTTTCAGTGTATGTATGCATGAATATCTTCAACATGTAAAACCCTATCAAAAATTTATAAAAATGATCCCACAAAATCATCTCCCAAATAAAAAAAAGGGTGCTTTCTAAATTAATATCTAGGTCTCTCTCTAACATCAATACAACTGGTGTAGCCATAACTTCAATTCAACTAAAAATCCAAAGAAAATTGTGATCTCATAAATATCTTTTAGTTTTCATTTTAGGGCTTCACAAAAAAATCACTTCAAATGCTTCAAATTAGCTTTCAAACCATTCTTCTAGCTTTCTATATTTCTTTGTCATTCAGATGGTGATCAAATTATGCAATTTTGATCCTTAAATCCTCCAAAAATTGGATCAGCAATAAATGCACAAATGGGTACAAACAAAATGTTATTCTTCAAACTAGTAACCTTAAACTCTTCAATGACCCCACACATGAGCATGAAAACTTTTGCATCCTTAGATATAGATTCCATAATACCATGCCATGCTACTATGAACCTTGCAAAACATAATTTGATCATCAAGTGGTCTGATAAATTTGGTGTGCAATATCCTTTGTTTGAGTTATAAAGATAATAATTCAAGTTGATTTAGGGGGTTCAATAGTTGGTACTATTCCCATCTTATCCCTAGACATTTCTTTTGACTTCTAGATACATACTTTTGTATTTGCACATGTTTCTTCGTTCACAAATGTCTTATTGATATTTTCTACTTATTTTCAACCAAAAAATCTTCATTCCTTATTACAATATTGCCGATGTTTCCCATATTTATATTAAAACAATCAAATATATAAAATATTGCTATATGTCCTAAATTATTGTAAATATGACATATCATAACTAGGTTTAAACTGAATAAGCTATAGTTTGAAATCTCTTGCAATGTGTCCAATTGTAACTTATAACTCTATTTTTAAAAATTCCTATAGGTCTACTAGCTATAATATTAGTCCTTTTATGCATTCTATCATTAAATCTAGGTTTCCTACGTTCACTAGATTTATGTCCATAAATAAAGAAATTATTACAATAACCAAAAATCTAGGATGAGTTCCATGCAAAACATCTTCCATTGAATTTTTTTTCCTTTGATCTTAGGCTCTTTATGTTGATTAAGTACTTCATTGTTTAGATTTTCTTGTTGACTAGGTTGTTGATTCAAAAGTTCTTTTTCTTTTGTAACTTCAAAATCTTTAGATGATTCTCCTTAAGTATATCCAATTCTTATCTTATCTCCAATAGGTCTTCATTCATGATTCTTTATAATTTTTCTTATTTCTTGTGTACAACTTCTCAAGATGTTAGTTGGTTTGTGTAAGATCCCCTTTCATAGTAGTATTAGACTTCTCAAGTTCTTCAAATCTAATGTTGTAGTCTCAAGTTCAAATGCCACCTTAGTAAGTTGTGATTTTAGATCTCAAATCTGATTTCTCATTTTGTTCATTTTCCATCATACTCATCTTTAGTATCTTAATTCCAAGTTCATACCTCAAAATCTCATTTTCACTTTTCAAGATTTGTAGTTTTCTCATAGCTCTTGATTTGATTTGGTTGAATTCACTAGTTGTTGAAGTTTTAAGTTTCATTATATTTAGGAAAGACGTGGTCACATAATATCCTACTTTGATCCCTATTGTATATATTTGTTAGTTTGTACACAATTTCTGTCATATACCTTTATTTACTCTCAACCTTCTTCTTCTTCTTTACATAAACCTAGCTCTACCTTCTCTTATATTTCTCTACTAGAATTTTTTTTTACCTATCTTTTCCCATTCAATATTTTTCTACCTCTTAGTTTCTATTCTCCTTTCATCATATTTCTCATGTATTTTGTATACTTTGATTCTCCTTCCCAACCTCTCTCAATCCCATCATAATTGTTTCTCTCTTCTTCATAAGCCTAATAAGGTGGGTCATTTCTTTCTTGTTTATCACTTTTTTATCATATTAGTATGGAGTATTCCCTAATCACTTACAAAAAGAACATCACCAAAAATGTAAACATATCAACCCAAATTTTTAGTAGCAACAATGAGAATTTAAATAAAAAATACATAGAAATAAGAAAAATCCCCAAATAACTACTAACACTAACAATATTCTTAAAAACCATCACAATAACCATAGACATAAACTATATGTATTACTACTAAGAGAGTTTAAGGACATACCAAAATTAAACAAAGAGTCCATATTAGCCATACATGTCATTGAGTCTTGCATAATCTTGAAAACTAAACCATGTCTAAATTGAATATTAGTAAACTCTAAACTATTAGAAACATTTATTACCTTGTAAAAACCACACCAAAAGTAAATAAGAGGCTAATAAACTCAAAGAGATTCTCCTTCCAAAATGTTATTATTGATAATTAGATCCCAAATTTCTAGGGAGCTATATTAGGTTCTTAGTCCAGTGCTAAGCCTCAAAGTTTTGATTTGCTTTATCAACATTTTGGAAATTTCCATTGTGTAAGAACTTTTTGGAATTCTTCCCTATTGAGAGTTGGGTGGAAACTTTTCCTATGACAATATTCCTCATTATTTAATTATAGAAATGCATAGACAACTTAAAGGAATTCCTAACTTGCACTTTAGTGTTAACAAATAAAATTTTTTTTTCTTTGAACTCCTTCATTCTACCTTGTTCATTTTCAATTTGGATTCAAAGTTGAAGAATCTCATTGTCACTATCAATAGGGTTAGGGCTTCAAGCTTTTTTCCTATAAATATCTTCAATATTATGGACAAGGAAGCATAAAATGATATATAAAAGATTATTGTGGTCATTGAGGTTTTTCGTGAGAGATCAATAAGCCCCCCTTGCCCCTTATCCTCCTCATATAAATATTCTATGTTAACTTAAAAATCCTCATCCTTTGATTTATCAATAGACTCATCATCCCCTTTACGTTTGAATTCATGATTAGTCTTCGAATTATTTTCTTTTATTATTCATTTTCTTTTGATTTCCTTATTGAGGAGGTGAGTAGAGTATCTCTCACTAGAGTTAATGTCTTGATGGGGCTCCTTATTCTTTGCAATTTCATCACTACTCTCCACATAATCATCAATCTGAATAGTTATATATTTTATTTTAGTCCCTTCCCCCTCTTCCTTGTCTTAAATAGAGTAAGTTGATTGTTAGCATCCTTATGCTTCTTAAGGGAAACTTTCAATAACTTGATTTCTAGAGTTTTTCAAAAAGGGATGCATTTAGTTTATTTGGATTTTTTCTTATATTAGGCCTTTCTTAAAAGGGGGTGGAGCCTCTTTTAGTATATTATGACAAAGGGAGGTAAATAAGAAGAAATCAATACCAATTCTCTCACAATGTGCCTAATGTGGCTTAAAATTGGGAAATGATAAACAAAACTACAATATATATCTTCTTTATCATTTTTTTATTAAGAAAATAAGATTTGATGAACCCCTACAACCCAATACAAAGAGATATTAAAAATTAGACACTAAGCCCATTAGGAAAAAAAGGAAAAAAAAGGAGGATAGATCCAATAACTGAACAAAAGCCGGCTATGAAAGGACAAAACATGATCACTACTAGAAAACATAAAATAAGGAAATAGAAAAGGACACCAAATGGTATATAACCCATTTACTTTATCAGATCTATTGCCTACTCCTCCAACTAGTCTATCTTCTCTGCATTCTCCTTAATTTGGCTGATTTTTGAAGAGGTCACACTACCATTTTTTTTGTGTTTTCTCTAGTCCTCCTTTGAGTTCCTTCCTTACTTTCAATAGTAGCACCTTGCTCCTTATGAAAAGTAACAATGACCTTCTCCCTAGGAGTACTCTCCAACTTGTTGATGAGAATTTTAACATGTTCATTGGAGACCTTGAGAATTTTATAACTCTAATCAGCAATAATTTGTAGAGATATCTCAATGTTGTTTACCTTTTTATCCAACTCCAACATCTTGGCCTTTAACCTGTAAAAATCTGCAATGCCATTCAAAGAGCCACCATAAGATTCTCCCTCTCAGTAATATCAAGAAACTTGTGGCTATCAATTCTTCCTTCTAGATAATCCATCCTTTTCTTAAATTCTATGACTTGCTAAAACAACCATTTAATGGATCTAAAATATCAAACAAATTTTTCTTGGCACTATTAAGCACATCCAAATTCTCCTCCTTACTATAATCAATGAGTATAATTATTAAGGGATTGATAAGTACCTAGAGGTCCACTTTTCTTGGCTCCATCTCTCCAACCCTATGGTCAATTTTCTCTCTAGCAATACCAAGCCTCACTGGGTTCATAATCATATTTTTCCATGTCATTCTCCTACCCTTAGAAGAAGCAAGGGAGTAATCAACAGAAACCTTGGCCAGAATAATTTGGGTGGTATCAACATATATCAAAATATATCTTCTTTATTGTTATCATAATACATAAAAGTCTAATTTAAACTTGAGGCGATTATAATTTTAAGACATTATTTTATTTGTAAGGGTAGTATTCTCAATGTCTTATTTTTTTGTAGTAAGTAAATTTTCTTCAATAGAAAATGGTTAATTTTTTTTTTGTTTCAAAAAGTATACACCTTTCCAACTATTCTATCACTCAATTCTAAATATGTTTTATAAATTTCCCTATATTTATTATCTATACATTATTTGCAACTTATCTCCCTCTTATTTATCCTCAAAAAACATATATTTAAATCATGAATAACCTAATAAATATCTAACTATATTGTATTGTTAAAAATAAAATTTAGTATCTAAATAAAAATTAGTAGAAGAAATGAAATATTTTTTTAGGCAATAAAAAATAAAAACAAAATTAAAATCAAATCTTAGATTAAAATTAAAAATTAGCATATTTTCTTTTAGTGAACAATTCTATTTAATTCTAAATGAACGAGATATGAAAATATAATATGCAATAAACCTCTAGGTTATAAGAACATAATGGAAAAGTCAAGAACAAGATTAAGCTCAAATGAAAGCTAGCAATTAAAAGGGTCAAATAGACATACCATAAAAATCAAGCAACTAACATAATTTAAGCTCAAATGCAAGAGAACAATTCAAAGGATCAAGTAGACCTACCATAAAAATAAATCAACTTACATAATTTTAACATAGTGTCTTTATTATCAAACTTCACACAAAAATCATCAAAAGTATGATTATCATTACCCACTCTAATCTAATGAGTACATATTTGAAACTTTTTGTCAAAAATTATATTCAAAAGATAAATGAATACCTATCACAACAAAGATCGATGTGAATGAAAGAAACACCATGGCCATTATAATTATGACCAGTATGAATGACATTATCTCTATTTCTAGAATACTAATAACCATGGAATTGGCTCTTTAACATTTTGTGGAAAGAGAGAAAAAAAAATACGTAACTAAGAAAAATACAAGAAGCACTACTCCAATGATCATGAAATTGAAAAATCAATTAATTCTTCTGATTATTTATGAGAAAAAATGAAGTCAATTTTCTACTATTGTTTCTTTTACCTCTTCTTGATTCTTTCTCCCTTTATAAAAAAATTAAAGTTTAGTCTTTAGGGGCTTGTCCTTGAGTCATTTCTTTAATTCTCATTGTCTTCTTGGGTGTTTCTTTTGATTTTTCTTCCTTGATCTTTGCAACCAAACCTACAGTAGTTTTTCTTGTTGTAACAAATAGTGAACTTCTTGTTGACCTCCCTACTAGTGTTGATTATGGTGTAGTAGTATAAATATGAGTAATATTCACTTCAGCCTCTGGTGGTGTAACTATATAGTAGGTTATGTTTCTAACATTCCTACTAGAATATAAATTGCAAGGGGTGTGACATAAGGAGGGATTGAAAAGTGAAGGTTAGAGGCACACCTAACTATCCAACTACGTCACCAAGTAAACATAACAAAGGAAAATATTAACATAAAAAAACACCAAGGGGGGTGGGGAGAGAGAGAGAGAGAGAGAGAGAGAGAGAGAGAGAGAGAGAGAGAGAGAGAGAGAGAGAGAGAGAGAGAGAGAGAGAGAGAGAGAGAGAGAGAGAAATAAACACTTTGTGGACTCATTTAATTATCAACATACATTCCCAACTGTAAGGCCTTCTAGGTTATGACCAACAAGATTTATGAAATCCCAGACTTAGAATTTTCATAGTTCATCAATTCAGACTTCCAAATCTTCTACTTCACTCTCTACTCTAAAATCCATCTGTCCATTTTAACCTAAAACTAAACACCCTTATTTATACTTTCTAAAATGGATTACATAAGATTCAAGATAATTAAATAATAGAAGGCTATCATTATGGTCCACACATCCAAAGAAAAGATCCTAACATTAAATTCATAATTAAAATTAAATACATAACTCTGATCAATCTAAGAACCAATCACAAATAAACTCAATCAAAGAAGGAACTGAGCATCAAAAAATCTTAGGTTCATTCGGCACATGGAGAAACACTTGGCCGACATTGGAAAAATCATTACATATAAGAACTTAGCAATGGCTAGAACTTGGTAGCAACTAGAACTCAACAACAATAGGAACTTGATAGAAACTAGAACTCGATAGTAGTTGACACTTGGCAGTAATTGGTATAATGAACCAAAATGAGTAGAACTACAAGGCAATCTAGGATGCTCCTACACTAGACAACTAGGGTTGAAATAAATAATTCTCCTAAATCATTGAGATGTCACAACTTAAGCTTAATCCAACTCAAATTGAGAAATCCATGTAGCATCTTCAACTGGTCTATTCTTCCACTTCCCCAAATATTCATGGCAATCTTTTTGTCTTGTACTTTTATCAATTTTTTGATCCAATTTTTTTTCAATCTCCTCAATCTGCTTCTTAGGATAATCTAGTATAACAACTTCATCATCTGACTCATGATACTTATGCAAATCAACAATATTGAATATAGAAGATAAATCATTGTCATTGGGTAACTAGACTTCAAAAGTATTACCACTGTCAAACTTCCTCAAGATCTTACAAGGTCCAAACTTCTTTATTTTTAGTTTACTGTATTTTCCAACAATAAACCTCCCTCTCTTTAAATGGACCATCACCTCATCTCTATCTTCAAAAACATGTTGTCTCCTAGACTTATCAACATTCTCCTTATACTTCTGATTAATTTGTTTCAACCTCAACTTCACTTCCCCATGCAAAGTCTTCATGAAATCAATAAATTCTTCCCCTTCAACACTTCTCTTCTCTTTAGCAACAACAATACTCAAATATAATAATCCTCTAGCTTGTAGTGCACTAACAATATAATAAGGTATTTTTCCTGTACTCCTATTCACATAATTATTATATGAAAACTCAACTAGTGCCAATACCACATACCAATTACTCATCTTATCTCCAACTAAACATCTCAAAAAATTACCCAAGCTTCACAACCTCTATTTGTCCATTTGTTTTTGGATGGAATGTAGAACTAAAAATTAACTCACTATCCATATTCTACAAATTCCTCCAAAAATAACCAACAAACTTACTATCTCTATCAAAAATAATACTTCTTGAAAATCCATGCAATCTAACAATATATTTAAAGAAAATCTCATCAACATGCAACATTTGATGTCTTCTTAGATGGTATAAAATATTTCATCTTAGAAAATATATCCACAACAATAAATATGGAATCATACCCTCTTATTCTCTTAGGTAATCCAAGAACAAAATCCACACTGATGTCACTTTAAGGTTTTTTAGGAACATAAATAGGTGTAGACAATCCAATATTCTAACTTGCTTCTTTTGGAACTTGACACATTACACAACTCCTTACAAAAATTTGAAAATATTTATACAAATGTGGCCAATAATACTTATCCTTCAACAAAATCAATGTCTTATCAATTCCAAATGTCCAACCAATCCACTACAATATTTTTCCTTAATCTATGAGGCCTCACCCAATCCATCATAATATAGATGACATATTTGCATTATGATACTTCTAATTTGATGTTTTGATATGCGTTCAAGACTATAGGGTGATGTTATTTTAATATTTTCATTTTGATGATCCACATGTATGTCTACACATTAAGACCTAAATGATCATATAATTAATGATTTCATTCATGTTATAACCCTTTCAATTGCTTTAGTAGAAGTTGAATTTCGGAAATGCTTGTAATGTGAAATTGTAATGTTTAAGTGGGGGTATGTTACTTGCATTTCAATATTCAAGATTGGATATTTTGACATTATTCGAGACTTAGAAGGACAATGACTTATTTTGTCTATTAATTTTGACATTTACAGTAGTATTTTGTACCTATGATATGTATTATGAACCTGATATTGTGAATGGAATGATCGAACACATATGAATGCAACTTTATGATAGGATATAATTATATTATGATGATTTTGATTTAGTGTGATATGTAGATAAATGTTAATTTGATTATGATGATTATGATTTAATGTGATATGCAGATAAATGTTAATTTGTTTAATGTGATATGCAGACAAATATTAATTTGATTATGATGATTTATGATATGTAGATTCTAATATCTAGATAGTTTGAATTATTTATTTAAAATGATTAGGAAAGGAAACTTAATTGAATTATGTTAATATGGATTAGCTAACATTTGAAATTATATTAATTAATGATATATATTTTATATGACCTCCTTGGACTACTGATGCTCAAGTGTAATGTGCAAGAAGTAGAACCATGAAAATTCTTGGGGGTAACAAGTTCCAAACCTATGTGAACATAGTTTAACCAAGTTGAATCTTTGGAAGATTTAAAAGCCTCATTGTGGTGTATTTATTTCATAAATGTAAGTTTTCTTGTATGTGGAAATGTTTAATCATAAAGATGCATTAGGGACATGTCATGATGATGTGGAATTTATTTTTATGTGTCACTTGACACTTGTGGATTCTGTGTGCAATGACATGTCATCTAGGGTTTTGATCATGGTGGAAATTTAACCTAAAATTAAGTAGCTTGTTAATGAGTAAGTAAGCCCACTTGACAAGGGGTAGGATGGGTCACAATCAAAGGAAATTCTGATTTGGACTTGACTAGGGTTTTGAGGGGTCATTAGGTGGTCCCAAAGTGTCTTTTATGTGAAAATGAGCTACCCATGTGATGGTATAACATGTTAGGGACCTAATTTTGACCATGATAGTGACTAGACATCCTAGGGGGGGCCCTTTACCCATGCATTCTTCCACCAATTCGAAAATGGACTTGTCACATGTCTTCTATCCCATGTTTTCACTGAGTCAAATATAGAAAACTTAGAGGGAGACAAGCTTTTAAGAGCAAGTGGCTTGGTGTTTTGCTAAAAACATTAGTGGGAAAAACCTTTTTAGGGAGTCTTGTACAAACTAGTGGAGTGCTCACCCACTTTCTAAGTTTAGAGACATTTAGGGTTTGGAGGGAGATTAAGGGAGTTCTATAACAACTATCATTGCCTTTAGCTTGGACCAAGGTTGATGTTGCAAAACCATGTTCTTTATTTTATCATAGTATAATAAATCTACAAGTATGGGGTAATTGTTTTGGGTTCATGCATTGTATAGTGAATCTTGGTATTGTAGATTCTGATATTGTGTTGCGATGGTGAGAATGTGTAATGTGTTCATGTAATTTTCTTGCTTTTCTTTATTGATCCTTTTGGTTTTGATTTGAATGTCAAGTGTTGTTATGGGTGTGAGGGCTTCACTCACCCTTTGGGAAGGGAAGAGAATTCTAGAGTGAAGGGCTTAGTTGGGCTTGAAATATAGTTGAGAACTTTGGAGTATGGGCTTCATTGTATGCTATATTCATTCATATCTTGCTTTGGGGGTGATAAGGGAAATGATGGTGTATAAAGGAAGATTATGGAGTATGGGTATTCAAGGATGCTATAGTTAATGGTAGTATGTTGGAGGATATTTGTGAAAGCCCTAAAAGGGCATGAAATTGTTGATTTTTGAAAGCCCCAAAAATGCATGAAAATTATTGATTGCAGATATGTGATGATATGGCAAGTCTCTTTTTTGAAAGCACACCTTCACGCTATGTTCAATGGTTCCAATGATGAATCGATGTGTAAGCCATGAAAGGGATTTTTTTGTGTTATATGATATTTTTTATGCATTGGCAAGTGTTGTGTGTGTGTGTGTGTGTGTGTGTGTGTGTCCCATTTGGACTTGATTCCCCTACTAGGTGGGTGGCTTCATAGAGGCCTAGGATGGGAGGTGAGCCTCCATGGTTCCTAGTTTGTGTATGTATGAAGGTTTGTGAGGATGGATTCCTTGAAGATATTAGGGTTTTTACCTTTGACAATGTTGAAAAAAATCAAGTGTGTAAGGAGAGACCAATGTTCCATGTCATCTCAAATGTGTTGTGATATCAAGTCTCCATTTTTATTTCATTGTGATGTAAAACAGAATTGTATATAGTTACTTGCAAGGAAATATTCATTGTATGTTTCATATTGTGTAATTTTATGTAATATGGAGATGTTAAGTGATGAGACATTCTTTTTGTGTTGGTTTATAAATCAATTGTTGGAAACTTTTCATGGGTTTTTGAAGATCCTTATTGATATGGTTGGCTCAATTTGAAAACATAGGTGATTGGAAAAGTAAGATCATATATCATGTTTTAGATAGAATGCAAAAAAAAAGTATTATATTTGATACTTTATTGCATATGCATAGAGAATGATTCATTTGTTTCAAGTTCAATTAGATCCTTAGATGTGATAGATGCTTTAGTTATAATAAACTTGCAAAGTAAAATTAGTAGGGTAGTCAAATCAGATTATTGACAACTCCAAATATATGATCACCCAAAAGAAGAGAAAGAGGAGAAATGTATTAAACTTAGGGAGAAAATTTCCTCTAGCTTCACTTTTATTCTCTAGAAAATGTATGGGGAAAGAAACTAATTCCTTTCCAAGATTACAAACTAATAAAATATAAGGGAATATACTTGATACTCCTAGTAAGGACCTATAAGATTTAGTGTTATAATATATAATGGTTAACACTAGGTCTCCTAAGTCCTTCCTAAAGTCACAAGTTCTTCTGAAAGTGACATATATAAATATACTAATCAGAGTATGTCACAGAGGAAAAATAAATTTAAAAATGGCAAAGGCAACTGAACACACTAAAAAATCAATAGGGAAAGAAAAAAAAAGACTAATTATGCCCAAGACTAATCCTTTTTCCACCAATTAATAATAAAGACAAAGAAAACTATATATACATAAAACAACAAACATCATACTCCCTTTTAAACATTTGGGTGCATGTCAAAAGATGATGTTGACCTTGCCTTGTTTAAGGCACCTCTCCTTGTCACATTATCTTCCACCTAGGCATCCACCTTCAAAAAAGAACAAACAAAGAAAAAAGGTTAATGCAAAGAGGGGGAATAGTGAATCCCACCTTCCAAATGAATCACACTCCCCTTGGATGTTTATTTTTGACATGACTTATGACAACTTCCTCCTAGGTGCCTAGTAGATTTGAAAAGGTGCAAAGATTTAAGACTTATGTCAATCATATTATGCCTAGGGAGGAGCAATTAAAGCTTGGGGTTAAGTGCCCATGATGGGCCACCCTAGGAAATTGACTTCCCCTCATGACTCACATGAGCCTGGGGGAGGGGATCCCATGTGGAAGGGGGATATAGTTTTAGGTTAGTATAAAGGAAGTTTCGGGGAGGTAAAATCTTAGGTTGGGAAAAGGGCAGTGGGTTAGGACCTAGGAAATTCACATGGGTGGGTGTGAAGTTAGTGAGGGATATGTATGATAAGCATTAATGTTTTTTTTGGATTATATTATTTTATGGGTAAAAGGGTTAGTAGTTAGTGGGATGGTACAAATTACTTTATGGGAATTTTTTTTGTAATATTGCTATACTTTATTTTATTTTTCATGATATGAGAATACGAGATTATTTAAGGATATTGTTTTTTCGGGGTCATTAGATAATGGAGAAAGTAATATAGAGCTTTAGGATATTTGGGCTAATTAAATATTAGGAAATGAAATGGTAAGCATTATTTGGGATAGATAATAAAATTATGAGCTAATAAGGGAAGGTAATCCATATTGTGGATAAGTATGAATCACAAAGCATACAGAAGTTTAGTAGTAGGATATATATTATTAAGTATTAATTTATTAATTTAAGTTTTAGAAAATTTATTATTAAATGAGAACTTGAGTTAAATTCTTGTATAAATCTCGCATGCATATTTAGGAGGAATAGGTGTATTGAGTTGCTTCTTAGGATTAGTATTACTTTTGAAAATATCTCACAAAGTATATTTGATTTGGAATTAAAGCATAAAAAGGAGAATGGCCATAGGAATAATAATGATAAATAATTAAAAGTAAAATAAATATAGAGGGGTATGTATAAATAATTTTAAAATAATAATTAAAATAATAAATAATTAAAATAAAATAAATAAAGGGTGGTATGTATGGAAATTACATTGGCATTAATATCATAATAAATAATCTACATAATATCAAAATTACATACACAAATCTTAAATAGGAAAGGTTGTGATATATAGGACACATCATAATGGGAAAATAAATTATATGAATGCATCATAATTGAGCACTAACAAAGATGTTAAATAGAAGGGGACAATATAATAATCATGAAAATAATTAACAAAAATGAGAAATTTTGAATGCACTGTTATATTCATGAGTTATGGATACATCCAATCTATCTAACTTGTCGACATTTCATTTCGATATGAGAAAGATCCAAGTGGTCAAACTCCCATAAAGAATAGTAAGTAGTAGCTCATTAATATCCCCTCAAAGGAACCCTATGTATATCCTAAGTATGTCCACACCTTATACACATAATGTAATAATAACAATTAACTATTCAACACTTGTGGTAACCAAAAAAAGGTCGCGTGTATGCCTCCTATGTTAGCTCTTACTCATCATCCAAGCTTATATTCCAAAACAAAATAAATTGAGATAAAATAAAATAAGATATGCTATATATATATATATATATATATATATATATATATATATATATATATATATCCATAAAATTTAACTTGGAATACTAGCATCCTAACCCTAACACTTATGGCCTGGTTAGAATATCAGTGCACCTAAAAGTTGTTAAGCATTACCTACAACCCATGATCAAAATAGAGATACCCTAATGTCCTTAAGAAACATTAATTCAATCTTTGTGTAGTTCAATAGAGTATATCTATTATACATAGATACATGCTTATTATCCCTTGATTTACCTTTCAAAAAAAATAAAACTTGTTGGTTGTGTTTTGCCCTATTAAATTTAGGGCATGACATAATCAAATTAACTCTCATAGAACTTCTCGCTATACACAACTAAATTACTTTGAACAACATGACTTCTTAAATGAAATTCTCATCATACTTACTCATTTGACTTGATAAATTTGGTTCTCTGCACTCTCTCCACACCTCAAAAAAATTAGGGTTAGTATCATATAACTCCTTCATTTCACCAAAACCAAGAACTTCAATCTTCATATTGATTAACAAAGAATGCCTTCTATATAATGCATCTACAAACTAGTTAGTAACTCTTCTCTTATGCTTGATCACAAATTTGAAACTCTACAAATATTCAACCCACTTCATATAGATCTTATTTAACTTACGCTGAGTTCCCAAATATTGTAAATATTTAAGATTAGTGTACAACAAAAACTCTTTAGGAATTAAAAAAAATCTCCATGTCTTCAAGGCTTTAACATTAGAAGAAAATTATTGATCATACACAAAATACTTCCTTTAGCATCATTGAAATTCTCACTAAAGAAAGAAACATGTTTACCTTCTTGACTCAACACAACTCCTATTGCATTGCCACTTGCATTACATTCAACTTGAAATACTTTTTATCTCCTCTCATTGTCTAAGTCATAACATTACAAATAGAACTAAAATTCTTTATAAAATTTCTGTAGAAACTAGCTAAACCATGAAACAATCTTAACTCACCCACATTCTTAGGTTTAGACCATTCTAAAATTTCTTTAACCTTCTTAGGATCTATTCTCAAACCTTAAGCTAAAATTGTAAATCCCAAATACACAATCTCCTCTTACATGAAAGAACACCTTTTCAAATTAATCAACAACTTCTCCTCTTTCAATCTCTACAATAGTTTCCTAACAAGAAAAATATATTCTTCTTTAGTCTTATTGAATATCATAATATCATCCAGATAAAAAATCACAAACTTATCCAAAAATCTCTTAAGAACTTCATTCATCAACCTCATGAAAGTACTGAGTGCATTAGTCAAACCAAAAGGCATAACCAACCATTTATACAGACTATCTTTTTCCTTGAAAGAAATCTTCCATTCATCACCTTATGTGATATTGATATGATGATAACCACTCTTTAAATAAATCTTGGTCAAATACTTTTCTCCACTCAAACAATCCATTATGTCATCCAACCTCGGTAAAGGAACCTATATTTCACTATGATTGATGAAGGTATGCTTTGATACCACTAGATGAAGGTGGCCACACCACCCTACCAACTCATAACCAAAAATTCCACAATATGAAGACAAGAGATGACAAAATGCTTCAAACAATTTTGTTATACTTGAAAATCCAATATTAATTACAATAACATTTCTACAAGATCCCTCAAGATCCAATCCAAGCCCAAGCTAGTCCAGATCTACACTCTAGTAGAAACCTCTGAGATCTCAACTTATGCTTGCAAGCCACCAAGCAACCTCCTTGTTTCTAAACCGCAGTCACTAGCTCTTCTCCAACTCTATCCAAGATGCAAGTGTAAACTGCCACACTTTTGGCACTCTGTCTACACACTCACAACTCCATCACAATCTTGTTGTAAACTACCTCACATTTGACACTTTATCCATAGACTCAGGAAAAATCACTCTTTATTCCTCCTTCTCTTTCACACCTTGAAGCCTTCACACCTTGAAGCCTTCACACCTTCTAGCTTTCAAACCTTGAAGCTTTTCCTTCCAAAGCTTTCCACCTTCCAACTTTCCACCTTGAAGCTTTCACCTTCCAAAGCTTTCACCTTTCCAAGCTTCACCTTCTACAACTTTCACACCTTGACGCTTTCACCTTCCAAAGCTTTCCTTCCAGCTTCTACTTCTTGAGCTTGATTAGAAATGTTCATATGCCTTGCTTAAATAGGCACTTACCACCCAATGCATGACTTATCCAAAACCTTCTAGAATTCCACCTACACAATATCCACAACCTTCTACAACTTCCACAACCTTCTGCAATATCCATAACTTTCTGTAATTCCACCAACACACCTCGATAAATGGAATGACAACCTTTTCTTCTTCTTCTTAATTTTCTATTTTATGCCACCTATGCACCTCGAAAATAGAAATTCCTCCTTTTTTTATTTTTCTCCCTTTTCCCTTATTTTATTTTATTTTATTATTTTTCCTTCTATTGTCATCACTTTCTCTCTCCAATTTTATTTATTTATTTATATTATTTTTTATTTTTATTTTTTAATTTTTAAAAATAATTTTCCCATGCAAGATGCTCCTGCATCAGACTCCTCCAGTAGATAGAAAAGTGTGTCCCACACTTTGATGCCAAAAAGAAAGATCTACCACCATCTTCATCTTTACCAAAGGCTTCCACCTCAAAAAGGACAAGAAAACCAACATGCAAATCCTCCATATCTACATCGCTCTATCAAACACCAAAATCTCAACCATCCAATCAACATGCTCACTCCCAGGAACACACTGAACATAATACTTCATCAAAAAACCCTCATCCACATCAACAACTAGTGAATCCATACCAGTAGTAACAAGCTCCACATCAATCGCAACAAACTCTACATCAGCAGCAATATGTAGATTTCCATCAATAGAAGCCAAACTCTTAACACCAACCATCTCATTGCTCACAACAAGATGCTCTACAACATACAAATCATCAACAACTAGATCATCCACAATCAAGTGCTCCACAATCTCCATATTAGACTCAACCAACTGACCATGAAAACCAACCTCTATCCTAGCATCAACAAGGTTATGAATATCTTCATAAAAAAACTCTAGTTTCTCTATAGGTTTTGTATCAATCTCCATAAATTGATCAACAAAACCAACCTCTTCCACCTTGACCTTCTTAGCTTGATCAACCAATCTAGCATCCAACCGAGAAAACATCTTAGAAAAATTCCTCTCCACTATATCATGGAGTTTTGCAATCATCTCAGGATCCAATCCTCTTGGAGCCATCTTCCAAGATCTTTGTAAACCCTCTACAACAAACCCTTCCCACACTCCTTGTGACAACCTCAAATTTTTTGCAAGTCAAATCGCAACCTGCCACCTCGCACGAACAATTAGGAACCACATCACAAGTCTAGGACAATGGATCTACAATCCACAAGCTCTCTACGATCATGCCTCAACAAGTTTAGTCTTCCATCTCCGCATCCATCGATCAATCTGCAAGCCCTCAAATCAAAACCAACTCAGATCTACTTCTCTATCTCAAGTCCTCATGCAAACTGCCTCAACTTCAGCGATCTATCTACACGCTCAGGAACTCCCACTTGATAAAATTTGCCCAACCAAGGTCCTGGTACAAATTGCCTCACACTTTGATGATCTTCTTGTACACTCAGAAACTCCTGCTTTGATACCACTTGATGAAAGTACGCTCTAATACCACTTGATGAAGGTGGCCACACCACTCTACCAACTCATAACCAAAAATGCCACAATATGAAGACAAGAGATGACAAAATGCTTCAAACAATTTTATTATACTTGAAAATCCAATATTAATTACAATAACATTTCTGCAAGATCCCTCAAGATCCAATCCAAGCCCAAGCTAGTCCAAATCCACACTCTAGTAGAAACCTCTGAGATCTCAACTTGTTCTCACAAGCCATCAAGCAACCTTCTTGTTTCTAAACTGCAGTCACTAGCTCTTCTCCAACTTTATCCAAGATGCAAGTGTAAACTACCTCACTTTCGGTGCTCTGTCTACACACTCACAACTCCATCATAATCCTATTGTAAACTACCTCTTTTTTTCTTCTTCTCCTTTTTCCCTTTTAAAAAAAAAAAAATTTTCCCTTCTATTTTTGTCACTTCCTCTCTCCTCCAATTTTTTTTAAAAAAAATTATATAAATAATTTTCCCATGCAAGATGCTCCTGCATCAATAATCTTGGTAGTAGCTTTCAAATCAGTACACATTCTCCATTCTCCATTGTTCTTAGGTGCCAATATATTAGGTACAACACATGGACTCAAGCTTTCTCTGATAAAATATTTTTGCATCAACTCCTACACTTATGTGTTAAGTTCTTCACTCTCTATAGGTGTTAATCTATATGGTGCATTATTTGAAAAACTAGCTCCAGGGATCAAAACTATGCAATGAATTATACTTCTTACTAGTGGTAAACCATCAAGTATATCCTCTACAAAAATCTCTTTATACTCATAAAGAAAAAAATCAATTTCCCTCAGCACTTAGCTTACATTGTGTTTTTCTACTTTCACTCAACCTCTACTATCTTTGGTTGCTTAGTCATCACTATTTTCTATCGCTTGAGCATGACTACCACAACTCGGCCCTTCAGGAATTATAGAAAAAAAGCTTGGATCCTTTACATTTACTTCTCAAGTTGTTTTCCATTAGCCTAGAAAATTATAACAGTAGTACAATTTATTTCATCAAGAGTTTCAATTGAAGGAAACAATATGTTCTTTTCTCCATTCATCCAAAGTGTATATTGGTTTAATCTTCTATAATGCACAACATGTCTATCATACTGCCAAGGTCTACCCAATAGAATATGACAATAATCTATAGGCATAAAATCACACATAACTTCATCAAAATAGTTCACAATCTTTAACTTCACAACACATTGCTCACTTACCAAAAATTTATGCTCATCTTTCACCCATGAAATTGTTGGAAATATATAATATTGTGCGGGTGGTGGGCGGGGGTGTGAATTAGTATTCTAAAAAATTTTTCCCACAACTAAATATTGTTAATTACTTCATAACTTTCATATGAAAGTAAAACAACAATGTTGAATATTAAATATAACCATGCACAAAGAGAACTCATAACACTATTATTTGTTAACTAGGGAAACCCTAGCCAAGGCAAAAATGCAATGGGGATGGTACCCACAAGATGATTCACTAAACAAAAGAATCTTGTTAAGGATATTGACCCTGTTAGGAGTTGGTAGAATAAATACAATGTATGCATGAAGAGCCCACTACCCTAAGATGCAAATATACAATAAAGTTTCTTCACAAGAGTAGGTATACATACAATATTGTCTTACTATTGTATCTCACACTTTCTCTTATCATACATAAAATTTCACATCACATAACATAAGCTTTCTTCTCAATAGTTCACATCACATGCACTTCACCACACATCACATTCATTCACATCATATTTGTGCAAGATATGATCTTTACTTATATCTCACAAACTAATAAATTTATGCTCAGTTAGCCTTAATGGTTTCACATGCTTCATCAAATATAAAAATGAATTAGGATAAACATCTAGGATGTTGGCCCATCATAATTTAGTAATTATATTGTCACCAAAATTATTCCTTAAGTCATACAATCCAATTCTTTAATATGCTCTATTATGTTCTGTTAAATACCTGAACTAGTATCTTGACTGTAAATTGTGTTGTACCATCCATGCATGTTTTCATGCTGATATACATCATCATCATGTTGTCATCTATCAATCCTTAAGTGTGCATGTCCTAACTTAAATTTAGTCATTTGTACATTTTGTATTTGTCTCTATACTACTGCAATATATCTAACACTTAGACAATTTTCTAACTATAAATGAAATATTGAATACATGTTGCCATAAATGACAATACTTTGGACAACTAACTAGACATATTGATAGAAATCTCCCCCTTTGGCATTGATGACAACATTTGGGAAAATTGGCTAAGTCCCAAAATGATGTCATATAAAAATGAATACAAAAGATAACTACACAAAATTGCCTTTAAAACAAAAAATATTTTATTCATGTTTTGATGGATCATTACATTCCTTATCACTCCTTACAATGGTATATAGGTAGACTCCCCCTTACATACACATACTTCTTTTTACAAACATATACAATTTTCCTTACTTATATTTCTTTCCCTTTGACATCAATGGTAAAGGTGTCAAAAACTATATACAAAATTTTGTTTCCTCTTATTGATCAACTTGTCATTCTAGATAAACAATCTAAAAAACTAATTTTCAATCATTCTAGATATTTCTTTCAGTTCTCTTTGACCATGTCAGATATACTGATGAGTGTGCAAAGTGCATAGTATACTACTTCTACCACACTCAAGTCAGTATAGGAAAGTCGTAGGAGGCCTTAACTGAGGGACACTCCTCCAATTGCCTTTGTAAAATATTGATTTTAGGTGACAAAATTTCTCTAAGATTAGAGAACCTTTTGATTACCTATTCCTTATCAGTTTCAATGCCTCAATATCATTGTGAATCTTCTCCATTTCAGTTCCAAGATTTTCAATGCTTTCCTTAGGTTGCTACAATCTAGTAGTGAGTGTTTGAAGCTCACTCATTAGGCCTCTATTCATATTCTCAAAATATGATAGGTAATTGTATGATAGTGCACATTGTCCATACAACTTCTTACCTTCATCAATGTTCTTCCTTAATTCCTTGATGTATACATCTAATGTCCTTAGATAATTTCTCACATTCATGCATACTGTATCAAATAGTGATGCACCATGTTTTTCTTGTGCTTGTATTGAAGCTACTTTAGAAAAAATTGTGAATTTTTCATCAAAAGATTTCACCAATTCTTTTTCCTTGGTCTATAGGCCTGGATTTGTAACAGTTGTGTGAACTATCTTTGGCATCCTATCTAAGACTTCTAGCAATGTTTTCTCCAAAGACTTAATTGTTTTTTTCTTTTGAAGTAATTTATTGAAAGAAATCATTAGTTCTTTCTAATTATTATCATCATCATATATTTGTGTTGCTACTTCTTCTACTAGAGTTGTTGTAGGAATAAGTGGAATTGCTTTCAGCACTACACTCTTATTTTCTTCCTTAGACTTCTTTCTCTCTTATTCTAACTTGTCTTTTTCTTTCTTAGCTTCTTTTCATTTCTCCCTTTCTTTCTTTAATTCTTCTTCTAATTTCTTTTTCCTTTCCTCTTCTTTTCTTTTTTATTCTTCTTCTTTCTTTTCTTGTTTCTTTATTTCCTCTTTCTTCCTCTTCTCATCCCATTTCTTCCATTCCTCTTCTTTCCTCTTCTCTTTTTTTCCCTATTTCTTCCTTTCTTCTTCCTTCTTTCTTTCTTCTTCCTATGATCTTTTCTTTTCTGCATTGCTCTTTCTTTCTTCCTCTTCATCCTCTCTATCAAAACTAGTGTAGGTAGTAATATTTCCAACAATGTTTGTTCCATATTCAGTAAATTGATTTTCTTTTACATCAATAGTTATGTGCATACTGTCCACTTGCATGGATTTAGTACCAATAACTATGTGAGGAGGTGACATGGTTTGTTGCACTTCTTAAACTTCTTCTTCATCAATAGGAGTACTAGCCTCCACATATACTAGGCTAGGTGATTTTGGCCATGCACTCTCCTTGGTGACCTTAGGCATAGAAATCATAAATTTCACTATGGCTTCCTCTATTTCTTTCTTGAATTCTTCATAATTTCCTCCCATCAAAAGAATAATTCTTCTTTTATTTCTTAGCAGGGGTTCAATGCCTTTCAAAATTTTGTCCAAATTTTATTTTGTGTTCACTTCACATAGTTTGTTAATCATGCTTTCTCTTAGCTTGGTATCTTCTTCTACTACTCTCTTCTTTCTATTTAGTAACCTTTGGTTTCCAAGCCTTCTTGCTAGTTGGTGTCCTTCCTGCTGTAGCTACTTGCTCAATTGGCTTGTCTTCAATTTCATCATCATATTTCTCAAAATCATTGATTTGCAATGTTTTTCTTCTTTTCCTAGATCTACTAGTGGTTTTCTTGACCCTTTTGTTTGAAGGTGGTATAGGTTATTTTTCAACCTTTACCAATATTCTTGACTTTCTCTATGCAATAGGTGTATCAACCTCTAATTGCTTTTTTTTTTTTATCATGTTGTACTCTAACTGATTGCACTTGCACAAATACTGCATAAAGTGGAGTAGGTGTCTACACAGTAGGTTCTACAACTAGTACACCTTTAGATGATGCTATGATAGAAATAGGTGTAGCTATTAACACATCAAATTGTCCACTAGCTTTCATATCCATTGCTATCCCTTTGATTTCATTAAATTCTTCTCTAGTCATACTAGATTCCTTAAGAATGGAATCTATCTTCTTCTCCACATTCCTTTTAATCTCCTTGCTATGAAGTTTAGAATGAATTTCTCTCATTTTTTTTCTCATATGTACCCCATCTAGGGCATTCAACATCATTCTTTCACTACAATATGATTTGTGCATAACCTTCACTAATTTCTTCACTCATTTCATATCCCATGGGTGCAATGAATTTCACCCTAGGTTTTACTACTTCCATTCAAGTAGTACCAGTTTCCACCATGAAACATTTCTCATCTTTATAATTTTCCACCATGAAGGGAGGGGTTTTGTATCTTAGTTTCATCTCCCTATCTTTGATATTGTCCAATTTGGCCCTATAACATTGTGTTACCTACTTCATAGAACATTCATCACTTTCCCAACTTATCATGCTAGGGAATTTATTGGTTGCATAAAAGAATAGATGTGTTAATAAAGATTCAAATCCATAGACTGCATTCTTAGTCTTCTTTAGCTTCACAATGTTGTCTAACAACTGTGTTTGAACTATCTCACATAAGTTTACCTTCATTTTCCCAACTACCATAACATATGCTACATGCATGAATCCTTCTGGTGTAGAGTTCACTCTAGAACTCTGATTCAACTTATATCCTAAATTTGTTTTGAACACTTTGACTCCTTTGTCCCGAATCATCCCAACTTTCATGTTCCTACCATCAAACCTAGTATATAGGTTTTTCTCAACTGTCTTTCTTACATTTATGTCATTCCCTAGATTATAGCCTTCATTACTCATACTTGTGACCTTTTGAGTTAGGTCATTGTCAATTGTGATTGGTGAATCACCTATCCAAAAAATCTCTTCATGAACTCTACTCAAAATAATTCGTGTCCATTCATGATTGTCAAATCAAATTCATTTCATTCATATATGCATATTCATATTTTTTGGTTAAGTCACCATTACACATAACTCTTAAATCCTTATGGATATCCTTATCACCAATTCTCTCAAATTTATAGTGAATATAATTTCTAATGTATTCTACATGAATTACATTTGGCATAAATTGATAAAATGCTCCTTAATGATCATCTATGAGAGAAACAAATGAGTGTTTCTTAAACTTGTATATGGGTCTATCCCTTACATCACCTACTAATTAGCCTTCCATGATTCTTATAGACTATACTAGAAAATCCAACAAAATCTTCATAAAATACCTTTAATGTCATACTTTAGGGATTCTACAATTCACACTTCAAATGGCTTTTTTCACACTTGAATTCATTGTCAAATCACTCATAAATTGCTCCAATATTTTTACACAAACAAATGGTACTCACAATCTTTCTTGCAATCCTTAAATTGCTTCAAATCTTACTCTGCATTAAATGCACATCTACTTCTTCTTCAAAAAGATATCACTGATTACCAATAAACTTACTTTCTTCCGTACGACTTACTCTGATCACACAAATGCTTTTTCACTTGACCATAGCTTGCACTCTATGTCCTCTACCTTTTGTTGACTACACAACTTCTTATTCATAATCTCTCATCAGTTTTGATCAACTAATGCTCTGCCTCTACTAGAAATGCTTAAGTCAAATAGCATGAGTCATAATTCAATTTTTCATTAGGTGCATCAAAATATTATTCCACCAAAACTATATAGAAACTTTCTAGATCCTTAGCTTCCATAAATACTTCTTTACATTCCTCAACATTCTCTTTTACTACTTCTTTTCAACTATTATGATTGTTATCATTCCTTTTGTCATTCTTGTTATTGTTCCTTCTATAATTGGGAATCCTATTGAAGTTACTTCTATCCATTCTATAGAATCTTTTTGTGTGTCCAAAGTTATTACATAGCTAACATATAGGTGTATTTCTTCTATGATTAGTTCCATTCTGATTTTTAGGTACTCTGCAATTCCTTGTGATATGTCCAGGATTATTACATTTGTAATGTACAACATGTTTCCTTTTGCTATTAGATCTCTCTCCATCATTAGATTTTCTTTGGGATATTACTCTTTCATTACTTATAGGGATAGCATTCCTAAACATTCTATTATTCCCATTATTACTAACAAACTTGGGTTTCTCACAATCTACTACTTTATGTCCATAACATGACAATTATAATAATAAAAATTAGTAATAAGTTTAAAATACTTACCCATGTAATCTTTTTTTATATGACCAACTTCATTTCATATGAAACATCTACCTCTGAATTCATGTCTAACTTCCTTGGATGGTTCATCCTTCTTAGGTTTATCAACTTTCTCTATTTTCTTTGGTTCATCATGTTTCATAGACAAATCAGCTCATTCAATATCTTTAGACACTTCAGTAGTTGTGCTTGATTTAGTCTTACTCAGATCAAATTCTTTAGGGGACTCAAGAATTAGATTTGGTTCTTTCCTATTTTCAAATTTCTTTAGTGACTTTTCTCTAATAAGATATCCAAGACCTGTTTTGTCATATGAAGGTCTTTGGTGAAATATCTTCCCATCAATTTTCTCACTACTAGAATGAAGCTTTTCTAATTGTTGCTTAGCTTCTATCAATTCTCCTTTCACAATGGTACTATACTTTTCTAATTCGGCATGCTCAATCTTGATAAAATCTAATTCAGATGTTACTTGACTTAACTGGGATCTAAGATTTGCATTCTCAGATTTCAGATCAAGTTCATTCTTACTATCATATTTCTTAAAATTGAACTTAAGTTCAATGATTTTCAACTCATGCTTCAAAATCTCATTTTTTGTCTTGAGAAATCCTACTTCATAATTGTTACTAGTCTACACATTTGATTCCTTACTAGATTTCAGATCATCAATCTCGTCTTTCAATTTTCCAATGTAGACATTTGCATCCTCGTACCTATCTTTCAAGATGTCTCTTTCTTCTATAAGAAAATTAATTTGTTCAAGTGCTTCTTCAAGGTTTCTCTTCAACTATTCCATATCTATAGGGATCCCACTCAAGATGTTAAGCATCTTCTGAGTAACTCTACTCTGATACAAATTATTAGAAATAGATAATATTGAGAGGGGCGGGGGCATGAATTAGTATTCTACAAACTTTTTCCCACAATTGAATATTGTTAATTACTTTATAATTTGCATATGAAAGTAAACCAAAAATTTTAAATAGTAAATATAACCATGCACAAAGAGAAATCATAACACCAATATTTGTTAACTAGGGAAACCCTAGCCAAGGGAAAACTCTAGTGGGGATGGTACCCATAAGATGATTCACTAAACAAAAGAGTCAAGTTAAGGATATTGACCCTGTTAGGAGTCTATGAAATATATATAGTTTCTCAAGTCCTTATTAGAGGACTAGGCCTTGAAAAGAGCCTCAGCCTTGTTAGGAGTTGGTAGAAAAAATACAATGTATGCAAGAATAGTTCACTACCCTAACATGCAAATATACAATAAAGTTTCTTCACAAGAGTAGGTATACATACAATATTGTCTTACTACTATATCTTTCACTTACTTTGACCATACATCATATTTTGCATCACATTATATAAGCTTTCTTCTCAATTTTTTGCATCACATTTACTTCACCACACATCACATTCATTCACATCATACCTATGCAAGATATGATTTTTACTTATATCTCACAAACTAATAGATCTTTTCTTAGTCAGCCTTAATATTTTTACACACTTGATCAAACATAAAACTGACTTAGGGTAAACATCTAGAATGTCGACCCATCATGACTTAGTAATTATTTTGTCACCAAAATAATTCCTAAGTTGTACAATCCAATTTTATAATAAGCTTTGTTCTATTTTATTAAATACCTTAACTAATATCTTGATTGTAACTTGTGTCATACCATCCATGAAATTCTATGCACTAATATACATCATCACCACATTTCCATCTATCAAATCCTTAACTATGCATGTCCTAACTAGAACTCAATTATCCATTTATGTCGTATTTGTCTTTGTACTACTGCAATCTATCTAACACAGAATATTTTCTAACTGTGATTGCATAAATGAAATATTAAATACATGTTGCCATAAATGATAATACTTTAGATATCTGACTAGCTATATTGCCAACATAAACATGATAGGGTTTAAGGTGTCTCAACCTTTGAAATTACAACTTTGTAACTAGCTCCTCTAATGCCAAATTTTCTAAAATTCCACTGTCAATGATCACTTTACAAAATTTTCTTGCTATCTTACATCTTCTAATGCCCCACCCAGAGATTTTTGGAAAAAGGATAAATTAAAGCCAATACATTTTTTTAGGGATTAAGCATGGATTCAAACAACATCAATATGAAACTGATTAGAAGGATCGCAATGGAAGACTTAACCAAACAATCCAATCAACCAACAATCTCCAAGCATCACTAAATACCAACACTCATAACCAATAATTAAGAAGATACCCACAAATGGTCATGCACATGATGAGACTCAAGGTTACAACCACTCATCTATAGAACATCATGCTAAAAGATAAATGCTAACTCTTAAAATTTAGCTAAGTCTAAAATCCTAAAGCCTTGAAATTTGGCTAAGTCTAAATTTCTAAAGTCCTAAAATTTCCTAGAATCTTTATCTTAACTCGAAGAGGTCTAGAACCTATCTATCTCAAATGAATAATTGTATATATTAGAATATATCTTAAGTATATGGAATTAAATATATGTCAACTTATACTTAAATGATATATTTCATACCCAATAGAAAAAAAAATTTCAACTAGGAAGGTGTGGAACCCACTAGGGTGTCCAAAGCCAACTTCCAAAATTTCCTCAGCCAAGCCTAAATGTCTATTATTTCTTGTGCAAGGAAGCTATGCCCTCTAGTCTCATTTGAGACTTTGCACTGTTGCATGCAAGAGAGTACATTATTGCACACGAGGAAGTATAGTAGTACACACAAGGAAGGACATGGATACACATAAGGAAGTACATTATTATGTGTAAGGGAGTAGATTCTCACATGAGAGAACATATTCTTGCACGAGGGATACTGTATAACCATGCGAGACAATACATTGTCACATGAGAAACTGCCCTTCCCATGCAAGGAATGCCAACATCACAACATTGAGGAAAGAAGAAAATACATAAAAACATGCAACCTCCATGCCGGGGAGTACCAAATCTACATATATCGAGGAATGATCATTCAAGAGCATACAGGAGATCAAATAACATAACCTCTAATCCATATCATCAAATGCAATCATGTGGAAAGAAACATCAAAATGAACATACATGTGAATAAATCAACTATCACATGAAGGAAAACACAAGAAATGAAGCCACCAAACTTTAAAAAACCATGCTTGTTTCCTCCTATCCATAATAGCATCATGAGACCTCAAAGGCCCCAGCCATCCCCCAAGCATGAATCTTAAATTTACAAGAAGATAGTTGGAGTTGTATCATGAGATCATTCTTACTAATAACCAACAAATAACATCATAAGAACACATACATCCAACATGTTAATCTACTAGTAGCATCACTAATCCAAATTAGTCATAAGAAACCTCATCTACCAATATGGTGCAACTTCATGACAAAGGAATGCATCAAATAAACATACTAAACATCATATAAAACTTGATATCAATGCATCCAAAGTAGAACATAAATCACAAGAGAACATATTCCAAATATATCAAAGTAGCAAGTGAATATCTAGCACCGACCTCAAACTGGAAGTAGACCATCTCTGTACACTAGTCACCAGTAGTGTTATAGGTAGCTATGCCTCCCAACCACGTGGTATTCATAGGCCCATTCCCACTGTGCTCATGGAGATAATGACCCAACCATAATCACATAAGACAATCATCTATGGCTAACACACATGCCAATCAATAACATGATGCCAACATCTATATGGTCATGAAGATAATGCAATACATCAGGTCACTAGTTAGATCCACTATGGATAACTATGTAGGAACTCTAGTGGAGTGTAAGTTGTTTGGCATTAGAAATCCCAAGCTATATCAGGTGTAGAATGAATCCCTTAGGAAGTCGTCATACTTGTGTGGAATGAATCCCTCAGGAAACCATCACACCATGCCCTTAGATACACTATATAGGTGTTTATTTATCTGATATTAATTATTATTACCCATTTATTAATTTAATTATAACTTTTTAGAACATCCTCATGCTACCTTGTCAGAATACAACTAGGGTATACAAGAGAAGCCACTCCACACATCTACCCTACATACCCATGCTCATCTCAAAATGAGTGCCTAGAGGTAATGCAAGTTCCCAACCCAACCCCAAATGAACAATCCCTCAACTAGCCTATATCTGGGAGTTCGAGTCTTGCAAGATCCTATAAAATGCAAACACACATGCTCATGTGTGGGCACAACCAACTACATGAAATCAAAACTAAACAAGGGTTGGATGAGAAATAGAAAAGTAATAGGTATAAATAAATCACTCAATCAACCTATATCCAAGAGTATGGATTCAACATGAATCCCAATGAAATAAAATATATCTAGGGTTATATCGATATCCCTATAGATAATATGAATCCAAGGCCAACTTTAGTGCCAAGAAAACCTGAGAAAGCTGGGTGGCACACAAACTGAGGGGAAAACCAAAAATGCCCAAAAATGTTGAAATTAAAACCCATTATGTCATTGGGTACAAAAGTCACAAATATCAAATAAAATTTGGGTTTAGATTTCGTATGCAAAAATGACCAGCATAACAACATGAAACCCTAAACCCCCATGTCCAAAAGGCTACAAATGCTCATACTTGTCTAACCAGGTAGAGGTAGTATGTAGAAATAGAGGGGAACACTAGTTCTTAGCCTCCAAATAGTTCACTACTAGAAATAGACTCCAAAATAGAGCAAATTGAGCTCTTAGCCAAAAGGGCTAAAAAAGGAATGCAATGCGATAAATTAATCACTTTGTAGTCATCACCAAAATTCTTGACAAATGAAGGTCTCCCCAAGTTGGATCCAATGAGCTCAACCTTGTGATGATCCCATGTCCGTAGCTCCTATAATTAATAAAACCATAAATCCTTTAGAGAGGATTTTGGAATTTGCTCTCCAAATTCCTATTTCATAAGTGAGAAGTGAGGAAATAATTCCCTTTTGGGATATATATTCACTTTTAAAAGTGAATTATAATATTAGGAAATTAACTGGCCCACTAAAAAAACCCTTTCTGAACACAGAAAAAAATAAGTAATTTCAATTAAATGGAATTCAACTATGAAAAGCTATCAGGAATAGAAATAAATTAAATCAAATATAAAATTCCTAAAAACTATTAAATCACAATATTCCTTAATAACTTTTGTGACAAATGCTAGCCTCTAAATGAACATACATAATCACAAGTCTAATCACATAATACAAATGAGTCTAGATTTATTAAATCACTAGAGGGTTTAATTAATAATTAATTAGGATATGTCAACCATACAGGGATGACATTGGCTAGGTATGAACAACCAAATCACTAACTCCACGTTCCACTGCTAGAGACATAAATCTTGCATACTAAAAAACAAGATCAAGTGCAATTTCATATAATAATACAACGAAGGAATAAATGCATTAAATCATGTAAATACCCATTCATTTAATCACATTAAAACAATCTATTTTAATCACTCACTACATCATAAAAAATCTCAAAGAAAGAATGAAGTAAATAACCATAGCATCAAATCAAAATATCCAATATCCAATATCCAATAAGTCCATCATATAATCATAATAGAGTATATGTATGAATACAAAATAACTAGATATCATCATAAAGTATCATCATGTACATATGATCAAAGTGAACTACATAACATCTACCATCTATGATACTAGCAAGACAAAATATAGTATCTAACCATCAGATCATCCTTAATTTCATCCAACATGAGTATTAGAGTATCTCTCAAATCAAAATAGATCTAGGTAGAGAATGCAAACACAGGAGGCACTACATATCTAGTCATGAAAAGAATTCTCCTATTAATATGTTCTTTATCCTCAAAATTTTCACTGCATAGAGTTCTTCTTACCATCTAATTTTCTGTAACCTTTGGATCACTTTGAGGGTGCATAGATTCACCTTGTATCAAAACATTCTAGCTACCACTTTCATTTTCACCAAAGTAACTACATTCAAAGGATCTATGCCTTTCTTTTCGACATCTTAACAATTACCATGAAATCCTCCTCTATAATTATAATTGCATCTTCCTTGGTAAGAACTAGTACATCCTTGGTAAGAATTACCACGTTTCCATTCAATCTTTCCTTTATCATTAGTTTTCCATCATATTTTCCCTTATCTTGCATAGAATAGTCAAATCTGTTACCTTCTCCATAAGATCTTCCTTTGCCTCTCTAGAATCTATCACCTCTACTTCTTTGTCTTTGTTCATGCTTCTTTGTCAAGATCTCCTAACCTTCAAGGCATATTGATATTCTTCTTCCACACTTTTGACTTTCACAAAACTTGTCTCATCTTGAATTTTAGATCTTAATTCATTTAGATACCTTACAACTTTCTTGACCTCATCATCCACATGTCCAGATCTGATGTCAAATATATAGAATTGCTCAATGTAATCCTCCATAGTCATGTCCTTTTGTCTTAAATTTTTCATCTTTCTGATAACTTGGTAATTAGCACGAAGAAACTTCTTCTTCACCTTGTTCACAATTTTTAGCTAGATCCTGATCTACTCTTTTCCTCATCTTTGTCCATCAATTTATAAATGTTAGCATGAATACTAATGGTATTCCTTTGGGGGAGTATCCTAAGAATTTTCAAAGCATGTGGAGATTGGAAACATGATTGATATGTTGCATTCATGACTGAGTTTATCATTGATGAAAACATAGTATGATTTCTATGAAGATTGGTAGAGTAGCAGATAGAGATCAAAGTTGTATGGAGAAAGGTTTAATGTTCAGGTCAAGAGTGGTTAATGATTTTTTCTAAATTGTGTCCTAATGATGAGGTTAAGTTTGAATGAAGTAAGTTGAAGACATATAGATGATATGATTTATTAACATAAAGTAGTGTAGAGACAGAGTACCTGATAAGTAGTTTTTGGAGGTTGGATTATATCTCCTAACAAAGATAGAATTGGGATATGAAACTCTATAAAAAGATAGTAGAAAATATAATGGTGATGAAAATGAGTGCAAAAGGTCTAGAATCTCATGTATGATATGCTGTAGAGACTATGAGATGACGATATTGTGTTATTGTGAAATAATTAATTATCTGAATGTGGTCCTATTATAATTAATTAAGAATGCCTCAAGGAATTATTTTGAAGAAAAGGTATAAAGGAACTATATTTTCCTTTTGGTAAAGTGTCTGTTGGATGTGAGTTGAAATTAAGGAGTGTGAACAAGACAAAAGCATTTGGCAAATGTGAGTAAGTGATCCAAGGGATTATTAGATGCAAAGTTGGTATTCTGGTATAGAGATAAGAAGAAGAATATCACTCTAGTTGACAAGACAAAGGAAGAGGAAGTTCAAGTATAGTTTATTTCTATTATTTTGTAAGGAATAGTATAAAGATCATCTGGATAGTGGGTTCATTGGTCTTTCCCTTGAAGCTAATTTGGATAGTGGGTCTATCTTCCTTCCACAACTCCTAATAGGGTTGGAATCTCCTAACATGGATTCAAAGTATGCTAAAAGGGACTGATATGTATTGAATGTTTTTATTAACTCCTAATAGGTTCCACCCTCTATCAAGAAATCTTTATATTAGTACATCATTTTTTGGGTACCATCCCCACCAAGGTTTTCCCTCTGATCAAGGGTTTCCCTAGTTAACATATCTGTTGCTATTGTTTATGAGTATCTTGTTATGGTTGCTAATTATATTGCTCATATCATTAAGGATTAATAAGGTTGATAATTATTGTAATAGTTGGATAAATGATTCACCCCCCTTTGTCTTAGTTATATTGGTGGATTTTACATTCTAACAATTGGTATTAGAGCTTGAGATCCTTGAAGAGAAAACTTAACAACTTTGGGAGATCAATGGCGAGTCACTTCAGAAAAGAAGGTCCACATTTGAAGGAATCAATTATGATAGCTAGAAATAAAAGATGGAGAATCATCTACTATGTATGGGTCAAAGATATTGGCTTTTGGCAAAGAGTGATAAAGAAATTGGAGAAGATGAAAATCTCGAAGTATGTAGCAAAGTAGAAAGAAACCTATTTATGTGCAATATGAGAGCCAAATAAGCCCTATTATTAGCTCTTCTGGAAAATGAGTATAATCAATTAAAATCACTAGAAACATGTCATAATATTTGGAAAGCTTTAGAATCTAATTTTAAAGGAGATAAACATACAAAAAGTATAATATTACAGAATTGGATATGTTTGTTTCAAGATGCTAAGATGTTGGAAGATGAATCCATGAGAAGCTATGTTGGTAGGATGTTTGATATTCTTGTAGGAATCAAATCATGTGGTAGATCAAAAGAAGAAGATAATATTGTATGGAAGATTTTGAAAACTTTGACACCACCATTAGAGAAAGTAGCAAAGATGATTGAACTATTGATACCCTGCACTAAAAAGTTTACTAGGGAAACTATAGCGCCTCTCCCATTTGACTTATGTAAGTCATATCAATGGATCCAACCTTTTTGACCTCTCCTTGAGATGGGATTGTGATTGGGACCATGAGTGGTCTACACCCTTGAGGTGATTAGATTTATGTTATTGTATCAATTGCTTTGATTATGCTTATGGCTGATTTATGAGATTATGATGTGTTAGATGGTTCATTAAGGTTTGTGCCAGTGGTTACCAAGATTGATGTGGTATCATGATGTTGTTCTATGATTTTGCTGAGATGTGCATAGAGATTGAATTGTATATTATTACTGTGCTACACTAGACTAGGTTCCTATAGCAGTGGTTAGTCATGTTTATGATTGTGTTTTCTTATGTGTTTTAAGTACCTTTTTTTTGTTGTTTAAACAACCATTATTAAATTCTTAAATAATTAGAAATGAATTTTCCATGTTGGATTCATTAGTTTTATGTTGTGGATATTTACCTTGTTATGTTTTGATCTGAGAGATATTTGTTACTTATGTTATTATTACATGTTGAGATGACCTAAGGGTTAGATGTTATACTTTGATTTTAGTATCGTAGATGTTAAGCTACTATATTGTTCAATTGATCATATTGCATGATGATTCCATTTTGAGATGACAATATGTTTTATAATGATATTTGGTTATCTAGTATTTAGACATACATCTGATTATGTTATGTGGTGGATTTTATGTTATGGGTATTTACTTCATTCCTATATTGTTATGCTTTATGCGAATGTGAGTGATGTAAATAAATTATTTCAGTATAATTGAATAAATGGTTAAATTAGGCGATTTAATGCATTTATTGCTTCGACTATTTTATTATATGCAATTGCACTGGATCATGTCATTTAGTGTGCATGATTTATATCCCTAGCAGTGGCAAATGGAGTTCATGATTCAATTGTTCATATTTTACCAATGTCATCCCTATATGGTCAATGTATCCTTATTTTAATTGATTAATTAAATCTTTTAGTGATTGTTAAATCCAAACTCATTTGCATTATGTGATTAGACTAGTGAGTGTGTTTGCGCATTTAGAGGTTCACATTGTCACGAAAGTTGTTAAAAAAAATTCTATGATTTTGGGGTTTTTGAGCTTTATTTTATTTTATTTTAATTTTTGGTTGCTTTTCCATGGATGAATTCCTATTACTAGGAATATCCTATTTTTTTTGGGTCAATTTGTGGTTTAACTCGATTAGCTAGTTATTTGCCTAGGTAATTGATTATCCACTCGAAAAGTAAATAAGTATCCAAAAAGGAATTTAATTCCTCACTTTTCACTTTTGAATTAGAAGGTTGGAGAGTAAAACACAAAATCCTCTTCACGAGGATTTACTATTTTGTTTGTTGTGGGAGCTATGAGCGTGGAATCATCACAAGATTGGGCTCATTGGATCTAGCTCGGGGGACCTTGGATTACTGTGATTTTTGGCTACTTCTATAGGCTTTTTATTTTATTGTTTAGATTCTCATTTTCCCTTTTGGTTGTGAGGTAGGGCTCTCTCTTTTTATTACTTATTCTCTATTTCTACTTCTATTTTTGGTAGGTGTTTGTTAGGAGGTTGAGAACTACTGTTCCTCACTATTTCTATTTGTTGGTTATGTCTGGTTGGTCAGGTATGAATATTTTCCCTATTTTGGGGAAGGGGGTTTGGGGTTTTGTGTCATTATGCGAGCCATTTTTGCATATAGTGTTAGACCCAAATTTTATTGGATTTTTAGGGTTTCTGTGCCACAAGACCAAATGGGTTTTAATTTTGAAGTTTTTCATTTTTTGTGGTTTTTACCTCATTTTGTGTGCTATCCTATTTTTCTCAAGTTTTCTTCGCATGATTTTGGTCATAGACCTAGATCATTCATTTGGTCATAGACCTGGATCATTCATTTGGATGTTAATTAGACCATTGTTGCACTTTTATATTTGCATTGGAATGTGTGCCACATTTGTACTCCTGACTTTGAGTTTAGCTAAGTTATTTTATATCTAGTGTTATGGTTTCTTTTGGACCTTTATTTTGATTTCATGGAAACTAGGATTCGTGTAGAATCCACACTCCTAGATTGAGGCTGGTTGAGTGAGTTCATGATGTTTGGTCTTCTTGCATCATTTGAATTCATGTAGAATCTATACTCCTAGATTGAGGCCATTTGAGTGAGTTCATGATGTATGGTTTTATCTTTTTCGAGATTTGTGTATAATCCATCCTCTTGAGACTATTTTTAGTTGAGTGATATCTTGTTTTGCGTTCTCATCTAGTCCTTTTTTTTATGATCTTTGTGATGGTGGTACACCACACAAAAGTACTTATGTGTATGTTTGTTGGGTGACTTACAAGGCTCAATCTTCCATGTACTTAGTTTGGTTGTTCTATACTCTATGATATTATTTCTATAAGCTACAATGTTGTTTTCAGTACATCCTTTTTACTGCTATGATTTGGATATATAGATGTTCCTCTTTCTTGTTTCATGACATCTTGTTGTTTATGCACTTGAGTGTTCATTCCTCGATCTACGTAGATCTGGTACTCGCTGATGTAGAGGTGTGAAACTGTATTTTCTCTTTATTTTTTCCTTGGAGCATTTTATGCATTTCTTGGGTGACCATGTGTCAACATGGGGTGATACTATAAAGTGTTGCATGCCCAAAGGAGTTCTATTGTGCGATATTGGAAAGTAACTCACCCCCATTGAAGAAGTGTCATACGATGCTGGTAATGTATCACATGCCATTTTGAGGAGTATCACCCAAACCCTAAAACTATTGTCCTCCTTCTTGAGAAAGGTCATCCAATAATAGAAAGTATTACACAAGGTTGTTTTAAAGTATCACATTCTTTTTGTAATAACCTATCTGAGCAGACATCGGGCACTTTTCAAATTGACCCAGACTTTTTGGGAAGTGTTTTGGCTATGCTCTTAAGCATTCTTCAATCCTTTGGCATTTCATTTTGAATTTGGGATGTGTTGATTCAAATTTGAGTGTGCATCTCCTGTAGTTTGTCATTTTTATTTGGTGGTGGTGTTTGGAGACTTTTTGGTTGCCCAAATTGTTGGTGAGGTCTTTTGTTGCAATATTTGTGACCCTTGTATGATGTTGTCATGTGCATTCATACTTGTAAGAGAAAATATCTTGGCTTGTATTGAATCCTTGTTCCAAGGATCTCTGGGTGAGGAATTACAAAAACTTTTCTTGGAAGATTGGAAGCAACAGAATCAAGTTTGAGATAGTCTCGAGAATTGACAAGAGTGGAGACAAATTTTAGGTCTTTGAGGTACAAACGCCCATGGAGATTATGCTAGTAGCAGTAGAACTAGATCTGAAGAGGACAAGTTTTTTGAAGAAGGTATAGCATTTCTTGTAAGAAGAGAAATGAATGACAAAAAAACATTTAAATATTGGAATTGTAATGAATTTGGTCACTATGCATCTAAGTGTCCTAAAAGAGAGAGAAAGTATAGGAGAAATTTCAAGCCTAGAAGACCTAGGGATTTTTTGTATGAAATGAAGATGATGAATTTGAAGAAAGAGTTTAGAATGAGAGTAATGATGAGTTAGGATTTGTGGCTATAAAAGAAGAAAGTCCTAAAACTAAAGTTAGAGAACAAAAATATCTAGTCTCTTAAGTTGAAAAAAAATCTGATTGTATTATAGATAGTGGATGTTCACATCATATGACTGGTGATATAAACAAGTTTGTTAAATTTAGAAATCATGATGGAGGTATTATTAGAGTTGGAAACAATGTGGCTTGTCACATCACATGAATAGGATCTATTACTCTTGATGGAAAAACTAACACTAGTGATATTTAATTTATTGATGGCTTAAAGCATAACTTTTTGAGTGTTAGACAGCTAGGGGATAAAGGTTATCAATGGAAGTTCACAAAGAAGAATTGTATTATCAAAGACAAAGATGGTAAAATGATAGGTACATGCATAAGGTCTAGAGGTAATGTATTTCAATTAAGTCCTATAAAGATGACTTGTTTGGTTGCTTAAGTGGATAACAATTGGTAATGACATAGAAGGTTCTATCATATAAACTTTGATAACATTGTGAAGGCAAGCAGTACATTTGGAGTCAAAGATTTGCCTAAAGTTATGAAACCTACTAATGTTGTTTGCAAAGAATGTATCATGGATAAATAGAAGAAGGTATTATTTCCTAGCAAGAAGTTGACTACCACAAAAAAGGTGGAGATTGTTCATACATATATGAGTGGCCCTAGCAAAACAAGAGGATTCTATGGAGAAAGGAACTTTATGATTTTTTTGATGATTTCACTAGAATGATGTAGGTAGAATTTCTTAAAGAAAAATATGAAACAGTTGAGAAGTTTAAGATATTCAAGAATAGAGTTGAGAATGAATCTGGTGTAAAGATTAAATGTTTGAGATTAGATAGAGGTGGGAAATTTACCTTTAGAGAGTTTAACATGTTTTGTGAAAAAAGTTGAATTAATAGACAGTTATCATCACCCAAGACCCCTTAGTAGAATGTAATCAATATCAAAGGCAGCAAGAGCAATTATGTTTGAGAATGATGTATCCAAGAATTGTTGGAGAAAAAAATTGATACAATAGTATACACCATGAATAGAGTATAGACTAGAAAATTTATGAATAAGTCTCCTTATGAATTATGGTTTGGTCATATACCCTCAGTGATAATTTTTGGAAGAAAGTGTTACATAAAAAAAGATAATGATGTTGGTAAGTTTGATCCAAGAAGTGATGAAGGTATGTTCCATGGCTATTCATTAAAAATAAAAGCTTATATATGTTTTAATCATAGAACTAAGAAAAATGTTGAGTGTGAAAATGTGAAAATTGATAAGAAGTTTGTAGTTAAAGAAATAATGATGGATTATAATTATAATGAGGAAGAAGACAATCCTAGATTTGTTAAAGAAAATGTAGAAGTTAGTTTTCTTTGAAACTAAAAATGACTTGTAGAATGATGCTCAAATTGTTGAGCAAAGAGGAGAACAAAGATCTGAACCAAGAGAAGAGATAAAAGTTGAGATAACAACTCCTACACCTAATAAGAATCTAACAAAAAATCACCCCATAGAGAAGATTATTAGAAGAAAAGCCAAAAGAGTAATGAAAAGAAACATAGTACATGAGGAATTATGTTTAATTTCTCAAGTTAAACCTAAGAGCGTAGATGAGGAATGCAAAGATGATCAGTGGATTCAAGAAATGAAGGAGGAACTAGATTAGATTGTGAAAAATGGGACATGGGGATTGGTTCCCAGGCCTAAAGGTAAAATTTTTATGGGAACTAAAAGGGTATTTAAAAACAAGATGAATGAACAAGGTGGAGTTGTGAGAAACTAAGCTAGGGTGGTATGCATTGATTATTTATGACAATAAGGAATAGATTATGAGGAAACATATGCCCTTGTAGCAAAAGTGGAAGTAGTAAGAATATTTTTTGCTTATGCAAAAAGTAAGAAGTTCAAAGTGTATTAGATGGATGTCAAATCAACCTTTCTAAATGGAGAACTTGAAGACTAAGTTTACATTGAACTACCTAAAGGATTTCCTTTGACAAAAGACACGGATATGGTATGCAGATTGAAGAAAGCACTATATGGCCTAAAGTAAACACTTAGAACCTGGCATGCAAGGTTGGGTAAGTGTTGGAAAAAAATGGATTTTCTAAAGGTACAATAGATGCTAACTTGTATTTGAAAGATTTTGAGAATGGTTTATTGATTATTGTGATATTTGTTGATGACCTAATCTTTGGAGGTAATGATAAAGCCTATTGAAGAAAAGAAGAATTAAATTGAGATGAACATGATTGGTGAGATGAAGTTTTTCCTAGATTTATAGATTGTGTAAAACAATGATGGCATTTTCATTTCACAAGCTAAGTATCTGAAAGAATTTTTCAAAAAATCTGTCTTGGAAAGTTGTAAGCCTGTTGGTACACCAGTGGTAACCAGTCATAAGTTATCTAGCAAAGATGAGACAACTATAGTTGATCATAAGGAGCACATATCAATGATTAGAGGTCTACAATATTTGACTCACACTAGACCAGATATGCAGTTGGGATTGTTGCTAGATTTCAAGATGATCCTATGGAGTATCATTATGTAGTAGTAAAAGGGATATTTAGATATTTGAGGGGAACATATGGCTATGGACTATGGTATGATGGATCAAGTGATTTCACTTTGTGTTCTCATACTAATGCCCATTGGGGAAGTAGTATGGATGATAGAAAAAGCACTAGTGGTGGAGCATTTTTCCTTGGAGAAAGATTGGTTTCTTGGTTGAGAAAGAAAAAAGATTGTATTTCACGAAGTAAAATTGAAGCAGAATATGTAGCAACAACAAATAATTGTAATCAAGTCAATGGATGAAGCAAATGTTAAAGGATATTGGGATAGAATTTTTGGAACCTATTATCATACATTGTGATAACACAAGCATAGTGAGTATGTCTACGAATCTTGTATTACAATCTAAGACTAAGCATATATCTATTAAGTATCATTTGTTAAGAGAGAAGGTTGCAGAGAAATAAATTAGATTATAGTATATAAGTACAAAAGATCAAATTGTAGATATCTTTATGAAGCCCTTTCCTAAAGATACATTAGAGTACTTGAGAGGTATGCATAGGGTTATGCCCCTGCCTACTCCCAATTAGATGATGCAAAGATTGCATCATTACATTGGTATAGAGCACTATTGTTTATCTATACTGAATGTTGATGCTTCCTATATGGGGGAGTATCTGAGATGAGCAGAGTCATTTAGGACTCTTGGTAGCTAGTCTTGAACAATGTCTTTGGACACTCAAGGTGGTTAAAGAGTTGGAACACATGATTGGCATAATTAATCCTTTGTCATTGATGTCAATGGGGGAGAGAAGTGTCATGAAAAACATCTCCTTAGTACCTAGTACTATGGGGGAGATTTTGCATAAAGAAGCATCATTTATGGAGGAGAATATCCTCTAATGGAGAAAAGATTGATGCATATTGGAGAGATTAAGATCTCCTATGTATAAGAGAAAATCATTATTGATGTCAATAGGGAGTAACATTGAATGGGGGAGAAGATGAGATTTTTTTAGTGTGCAAACAACTAATGCAAGTAGAAAAATTTGTACAAAAGTGCAATGATGAAGAGGATTTGAAAAGAAGATAACAACAATAGTTACAACAAAGTGTTGTTTTGGAATTCTTGGAACTTAGATGTTTTTCATATGTTGCCATCAATGCCAAAGGGTGGATTTTTAGCATGAATGTTGATGTTATTCCTTTGCGGGAGTATCCTAAGCATTGACATAGCATGTGGAGATTGGTAAAATGATTGATATATTACATTCATGATTGAGTTTGGCATTGATGACAACATAGTATGGTTTCTATGAAGATTGGCAGAGTAGCATATAGAGATTGAATTCATATGGATAGAGCTTTCATGTTCAGGTCAAGCACAGTTAAGGACATGTTATAAAATGTGTCCCGATGATGAAGTTAAGTGCACATTAAGTAAGTCAAAGATCTACATAAGATATGATTGATTTACAGAAAGAAGTGCAGAGACAAAGTATCTAATAATCAATTTCTAAAGATTGGATTCTATCTCCTAATAGAAATAGAATCAATATATAAAAAGTTATATTGTGATAATGGGAAGTCTAATGGTGATGACAACAAGTGTGCAAGGTCTAGAGTCACACATGTGAGAAGTTGTAAATACTATGAGTTGAGAGTATTGTATGATTGCAAAATAATTAATTATCTTAATGTGGTCCTATTTGTAAGGATTTTCCTTGTGGAAAAATGATGCCAAGATCAAGAAGCTCAAGCACTAGCATAATATGGACTAGTAATATTGGATGATCATAATAACAATAATGAGAATATTGGATAATGGATGAATACATCATAGAGGGTCCCTATATAAGGGAAACTGATATGTTTAGAAGTCATAGAAGAGATAAGGATTACAACTTAGCAAATGTATACCAAAGGTGGATTATGCTCCATTGAGCATAGGATTTTGTGTGATGATGAAAGGATAAGTTTACATAGGTGTATCTCATAAAGAGATGTTGTAGACACCATGTTCTCAAATAATTGCTAACTCTTGTGTTGTCAACAAGACAACTCATATGACTATGCATATTCCTAAGTAAACTTAAGTGTAATAATAATTAATTATTTACACAAAAACCCCCCCCTTAAGAGAAACTTAGGGGAATGCACTTAAGCTCACAAAGCTAAATGCAAGATGCAATGTGAGTCCCAACTATTAGGCCATGTTAGGTACCCATATACAAATGCAATGCTCTACATACAATGTGATGCAATGCAATCTATCTAAAAATGGAGAAAGAGGGAAAACCTCATGGGAAAAACCTACTCATAAAAGAGAGATACATACAATAAAGAAGAGAAGGGTCATGTGATGCCTCCTAGTAAAAAATCCTACACGCGATCTTGCAAATGAAGATACTTGACCTCGGTGAAGGGCTTGGTGAAGATATCTACAATTTGTTGTTCTATAGGACAATACTACAATACAATGACTTGCTCATGAATCAGCTCTCTGATGTAGTGCATATGAACCTCAATGTGTTTTGTGTGTTAATGTTGCACTGGATGTTTTGAGATTTCAGTGGCACTCTAATTATCACAATGTATGACTGTGGGTCTAGGTATGTGAAAACCAAACTCCTTCAGAATATGTTGTAACCAAATGGCTTTTATAGCTATAGTGAGAGCTCCTTGATACTCAGCCTCAATAGATGAAAGAGAAATAGTATTCTACTTTTTACTCTGCCAAGAAATGGGGTCAAAACCAAGATGAAACATGTATCCTGAAGTGCTTTTGAAAGAATCAAGATCCTTTGCATAGTCTGAGTCTATATAACTCACTAATTGTAGTCTAGTACCAGTTGCATAACATATCCCATATGTATGTGTACCCTGGATATAGTGTAAGATGCATTTGGCTACCTTCCATTGAAGTTCATGTGGCTCTTGCATGAAGTAAGAATCCATGCCAACTGCAAAGATATGTCAGGGCATGTATGTGTCAAGTAGATGAGACTTCCAACCAATTTTTTATACAAAGTAGCATCAACAAGTGGAGTGGAACACTTTGCTTCTAACTTAACACCTAAAAGAAATGGAGTAGATGTAGCCTTGCAGTCACTCATGGAAAATTGAGCAAGTAGATCAAGAGCATACTTGGGTGGAGATAATGTGATCCCTAATGAAGATTTTTGTATTTCAATACCAAGGAAATAATGAAGTAGACCCAAGTCTGTCATGGAAAATCTATCCTACAAATTAGACTTGACACTATCAATGTTGGATATTGTACTCCCTATAATGATTAAGTCATCAACATAAAGCACAAGTAGCAAGTGAGAATCATCTTGATGAAGAATGTAGACGTTCAAATCTAAATTACATCTAGTGAACCTTTCTGAGAGAAGGAAAGAATCCATCTTGGCATACCAAGCTCTTGGAGCTTGTTTTAATCCATAGACAAACTTTTTCAACTTGCAAACCAAAGTAGAATCCTGAATGAAACCATATGGCTGCTCCATATAAATCTCCTCATAAAGATCCCCATTCAAGAATGCACTCTTCACATCCATCTGATGAACAAGCCATCTTTGAGCTATAGCTATAGCTAGTGTCAAATGAATGGAGTTCATTTTTGCAACTGGGGCAAAGGTCTCAGTGTAGTCAATACCAGAGAAACTTTTAGCAACAAGCCTAGCCTTATACTTATCAATACTTCCATCTGCTACAAATTTGGTTTCATAGATCCACTTACACTGAACCAATTTTATTCCCTTAGAAAGAGAGATTAAGTCCCATGTGTTGTTTCTCATAAGAGAATTGTATTCTTCCTCCATTTCTTTATCCCATTCTAGAATTCTTGAAGCTTCTTTGAATGATTGAGGATTAGAAGCAACTGAAATATAAGCATGAGGGAGTGTATTGTGTTGTCATCTTATCCTCCTAGTATTTGAAGGATTCCCTACCAGTGGTCTTGCCACATCCAATGTCTGTTGAGCCCATTTAGGTCTAGTGGAAGAAGATGTAGAAGTAGAAGGGATTTCCTCAACCTCATCTTTCTACTACCTTTGTTTGGATCATGGACAGATATCTTCCAAGTCACTTTCATCACTGTCATGCTCTTCAATAAAGGAGGAAGAAGGAGGAGTTGAAGAAGTATATCTTGGTAAACTTTCTTCAATATGTACACTCCTCTCATAGAAAATTTCATGTATCTCTGGATCCATCAATTTGTAGGCTTTATGAGAGTTCGCATAACCAACAAAGATGCAAGGTTTACTTTGAGGTTCCAATGCTTTGCATTTTTGTGGAGGTATTTGTGCCCATGTTGGACAACTAAAGACTCTAAAATTCTTTAGAGTGGGTCTCCTTCCATTCCAAACTTGAAAAAGAGTTGAACCATCCAAAGCTTTATGAGGACTCCTATTCAGGATGTAGTTTGCAAAATTCATAGCTTCAACCCAAAAAACTTGATCAAGAGACTTATGTAGTAGGATGCAAGTGGTCATCTCCTTGAGGGATATATTCTTCCTTTCTACAAAAACCATTCTGCTATAGAGTGTATGGTACTAAATATTGAAGGTCAAATCCCTCTTGAGTACAAAAATCTATAAGTCTTGAGTTCACATACTCCTTTCCATTATCTGTTTGAAGAACCTTGATGGCTTTTTTTGACTTCTCTTCTACTTGAGACTTGAAGGTGATAAATCATTCAAACACTTCACTCTTATGAGCCATGAAGAATACCCAAGTATAGCAAGAATAGTCATCAATGAAGGTGAGTGCATAGTGAGATTTTCCAAATGATGGCACTAGAAATCGGCCCACCACATCACTATGAACTCGGTCAAGAAAACTTTGTGCTCCTCAAGACTTACCCTTGTCAAACATTTTTTTTAGATGCTTCCAAAGTGTACGACCTAAACAAACACCATCTAAGAACTAGACTTGAGGTAGAACATGAACCATGTTCTTGCTGCTAAGCTGTTGAAGATACCTATAGTTGAGATGTCCAAACTTCTCATGTCATAGTTTGCTTTGTATATTTGAATGAATTAACAAGGCTTATGCATTAGATTTAGGCACAAAGGAAGAGAAAGTTTAAATCTTTGAATCATGTTTAGCTTCACCTATTGCAACCATAGAATAATCTTTGATGCTTTTCACAACGACTAAATATGGAAGAAATTCAACCTTGTTTCCACCTCCATAGTGAGTGATTTGGTAGACTAAAAGAAGGTTGGAGGTAAGATTTGGAACATAGAGAACATCCTTGAACACTCCACTTTCCATCTTAACTTCAACTTTTCCTTCAACTTCTACTTTAGTATCATCCCCTACAAAGATGTGAGGTACCTTTGAAGGTGTCATTGAAGAAAATTTTCTCTTTGAATCCCCCATGTGATGTGTGGCACTTGAATCAATAATCCATTCCCCCTGACTAATAGTTTTTGTGAGTAAAGCTTGCCCGTTACTCTTAGAATCTGAAGATGAAGACCCCTTTTCTTTAAAAGCATTAGGCAATGGAACATTGTTCTTCTTCATGATGCTTTTCAATTCATTAATCTGCTTGTGATAACACTCATATTCATCATGACCAATTCTTTTACAATAGGCACACTTCTTCTTTTCCTAATTATTGTCCCCCTTTTTGTTGGTATTAGGAGAAGACTTGCCTTGTTGTTGAATTGATTTAGGTGGTGACTTTTCTATGTCCCCTTGTTTGTTATCTTTCCTCTTCTTCTTTTTACCCTTGCCTTTGTTTGAACTTCCACCAGTTGGATTTTTGGACTTCTCATTGTTAGCCACCAATGCCTTAGACTTTGAAGACTTGATAATTCTCATTATTATCAACTTAACTTGTTCATTTTCTAACAACTAGGCATATTCATCAAAAGTGAGTTTCTAATAAGAAGCCTCTAAGGTTTCCTTTGAGGTGTTGAAAGTGGAGACAAATGTGGAATATTTTGATGGAAGCTTATTCTGAATTAGATAAATCAACCTATCATCCTTAATGGGACTACCATAATCATCAAGTTTTGTTCTCAACTCATTCACCTTAATGATAAAATACTAGATGGAATCAAAGTTCTTAGAATCAAGGGAGATAAGTTCATCTTCAATCTTGTAGACATCCTCCTCAGTCACTTTCTCGTACAAGCTTTAAAGGCATCCCAAGTTTCCTTGGATGTATCATATTTTATGATCTGATAAAGGATCTTGTCATCAACCCCTGACCTACAGATTCCTAGGGCTTTTCTATCTACCAATTCTCAAGTACAGATATCACTTTGAGCTACTTTATCACCTGTGGGTTTAGGAAGAGTTCCATCTATATATTGAGAAATTTCTTCATTCATTAATTCACACCATTTTTTAACTAACCATGTGGCATAATTATGTGGTGTTAATTTTGGAACCTTAATGTTTCCCATACTGCAAGGAAAGAAAGATAACAACAACAAGAAAGGAACACAACACCAAGAGACACCTCACCCCCTTTTTACTCAATTAAAGCACCCCCCAAATGAATGCTTTAGGCACTTTATACTTAGTGTGATTATAATGGCCACTTGCCAATTTAGGGCGTAAGTGGACTTCTAATTTTGCTATTTACAACCTCCTCTTGGAGTTCAAATCTAGTACTTAGTAACATTGCTTAGATATACAACAATTTTGAAGTTTGATGAAAGCAATATAATTCAAAAAAGGACCTATTTTTGAAAGTGATATTTCTATCCACACAAGCCTATTATCTAATTGTAGATCTAGAAAGTAGACAAAATATTATGCACTATCAAAAAAAATAGAACCTGAATATGTGTTCAAATGAGCCCGTACAAAGCATTTGAAGTTGCAAAATGCAAGATTGGACTAGTTTAGTCACCAAAAATTGATTTTTCTAACAAATCCATGTAGAAAAACTAGAAAATAATAGCACCACTAAAAAATTTAGGATATTCTAGCCCAAATTTTAAAAAATTGCACCTAATTTGGAGTCTGTATGACTGAGATAAGGCCTCCCAAAGTTGGACTGATAAATCAAAATTGCATATGGTGAAAGATCTACCCTGATGACATTAGAAAAATGCTATGTTAAAATTGACATCCAAATCGCTATCTTAGTGGTGCAATTTGGCCCATCCATGAGGGTCAAACATCATCAAATTTAGGCTCACCAAGATGATGACATCAACAATAATTCCACCCAAGCAGGTGACATGGAAATTTGTACTATATGGATGGTGATGTGGAAGTCTATACTATATGGATGGTGATGTGGCCCTTGATGTGGAAAACCACATGTGCACTAACTATGTGGCTAACATGTATTTTCTTGCAAATCCTTGTTTTCCATGTGGCAGCTATAGAGATTGACCACGGGGGTGGTAGATGAGCTGAGCAATGATTCCACAAGTGATAGAGAGGTAGCATTGGTTGTCAATGATACAAAGTAGAGGTGGCATCACAATTGGCCTAGGATGGTGGCACGTTGGCAGTGGGGATTGTGGGATTTAATCCCACATGCACCCTCTGCAAGGTTTATGTCCAATTTAAATACCAAAACTTGTGGAAGGCAATGTGGCTTGCAAGCCACTGGCAGTGTTCTCATGCGAGGTTTACAGTTAAGTAATCTAACAAGGGTGATGCCTTAACCTAGTGGTTTGTCTTTCCATTTATGGTCAATATTAATTGCCAAGCCGTTAGTTGTTTCAGCCTGCAAACTATGCCTAATCACAGGTGGCTAGGGTTTAACTACCCAGTTTGCCTACAATTAAAAAATGATTTCCCATCAGCCTAGAAGGTCAATTATTTTTCAAAAAATTATAGATTTGACAATTTGATAGATCCAAAGTTTTCCAAAAATAAATGATGAAAATGAATAATTACACATCTGAAAGAGGAAATTACAGACCTTAAATTGAACATACCAATTTTACAAATTGGGCCTTTGGGTTCTAGTTTGCAAATATTTTTACCTCAAATTTGACTATAGCCTCGGGTAGGCAAATTTACAGTCAAAATTTGTTGAATTGATCCTCCAGACATAATGGTGAGGTTAGATCTTGCTCAAAACACTCCCAATATCTGCAGATACTCCAGATCTGAATCGTGGCCTTTTGAGAGGTGAAGAAGAAATGGTCTCCAATGGATATGTGAAGAGATCTCCTATGGTTCTAATACCATGTAAGAATTTTCCTTGGGGAAAAATGATGCCAAGATCAAGAAGCTCAAGCACTAGCACAATATGTACCAATAATGGATGATCATAATAACAATAATGAGAATATTGGATAATGGATGAATACATCATAGAGGGTGCCTATATATAAGGGCAACTGATATGTCTAGAAGTCACACAAGAGATAAGGATTACAACTCAGTGCATGTCCACCAAAGGTGGATTATCCTCCATTGAGCATAGGAGTTTGTGCAATGATAAGAGGATAAGTTTACATTGGTAAATCTCATAAAGAGATGTTGTAGACACCATGTGCTCAAATAAGTTGCTAACTCATGTGTTGTTAACAAGACAACTCATATGACTATGCATATTCCTAAGTAAACTTAAGTCTAATAATAATTAATTATTTATAGTAGCACTATTATAATTAATTGGGAAAGCCTCAAGGCAAACCCAAGGAATTGTTTTGAGGAAAAAGTATAAAGAAAGGATAATTTCCTTTTGGTAAAGTGTGCATTGGATCCAATTTGTGATTAAGGAGTATGAAAAAAGAGTAGAGTATTTGGTAAATGTTAGTAAGTGATCCAAGGGATTATTGGACAGAGGAAGAGGAAGTTCAAGTATAGTTCATTTCTATTATTCTATAAGGAATAATACAAATATCATTTGGACATTGGATTCATTGGTCTTGCCCCTAAAGTTGTTTGGACAATGGGTCCATCTTCCTTCTACAACTCCTAACAATGTTGGAATCTCCTAATAGGGATTGAAAATCTCCTAACAAGGACTAATATACACTAATGTTTTTATTGACTCCTAATAGGGTCCATCCTCTAACAAGGAATATTTATATTAGTACATCATTTTATGGGTACCATCCCCACCATGGTTTTCCCTCTGATCAAGGGCTTCCCTAGTTAACATATATGGTGTTACTGTGTATGAGTATCTTGTTTAGTTTCTAATTATATTTCTCATATGCTTAAGGATTAATTATGTTGATAATTTTTTTAATAGTTGGATAACTAATTTATCCACCCCCCTCTCAACTGTATTAGTGGACTTTACATTCTAACAAGACAACTTGTTAATCAACAAGAAGGAAATTCTTCTTCACCTTATTCACCATTTGTAACTAGGTCTTGATCTTCTCTTTTCCTCTTCTCTCTCTATCATTTTATAAATGCACCCACAATAGTGAGGTGTGACCTTTCAAACTAGTGATTGTAATCTTTACCTTCCTATTATCAAGAGTGCCCTCAAACTCAAATAAATAATCCATATAAGAGATCCAATCCAACAAAACATCAGTATCTAATTGTCCATCATAAGTAACAACTTCCACAATAGGCTTTGGATGTGCCCTAGATAACACTCTCAATAATCTTTCCTCATCTTGATCTTCCTCAAGTTTTGGATTAGGGTTTGGTGCCATTGCTTTATCATCACTCACATCATTATGATCCACTCCTCTCCTTTAGGATATATCTACACCATCTAATCTATCTACAATTTGTCTCAACATGTCCATAATAGTAGTATCAATATTTCCTTTATCTCGAACCATATTTACAAATAGGTTCTTGGAAGATTGTAACCCACTACAAGTTATAGGTCAAATCTACAAATCTATCAACCTACAACCAAATTCAACTTAGGGTTCTTTATTATCTAATCTCAACAAGGATGAATCTCAAGCTTTGATACTACCTAACTAAAGGAGGGATTGAAAATCTAGGGCTAGAGGCATATGTAACTATCCAACCACCTTGTTGAGTATACACAACAGAAGAAAATGATACAAGAAACAACGAGAGAGAGAGAGAGAGAGAGAGAGAGAGAGAGAGAGAGAGAGAGAGAGAGAGAGAGAGAGAGAGAGAGAGAGAGAGAGAGAGAGAGAGAGAGAGAGAGAGAGAGAGAGAGAGAGAGAGAGAGAACTAGTAACCACTTTATGGATTCATTCAATTATCAGCATTGAGGCCCAATTGTATGGTCTTCTAGGTTACGACCAATAAGATTTACAAAATACTAGACTTGGAATTTTCACATGTCCTCAATTTGGACTTCCAACTCTTCTAGTTTTCTCTCTCATCCAGATTCCCTCCATCCCTTTTAACCTTAACATAAACACCCTTAGCATTATCAAGTTTTCACAATCCATTTGTATATGTAATTTTTCTTCTAGATTCAATTGTGTGAGTATTTTTTAGAATCAAAATTTTGGATCACACTTTGTGATCCATCATCACATTCTTACATTTTCTCATCTTGATGATGGATCATAGAGTGTGATCTGAAATGTTGATGCTAAAAAACACTCACACAATTGAATCTAGAAGAAAAATTACATTTAAACACCCTTATTTATACTTGCCAAAATGACTTATAGAAGATTCTAGATCATTAAATAATAGAAGATCGACCTTAAAATGGTATGGAAACATCCCAAGACAAGATGTTAACATTAAATTCATGATTCAAAGTAAATACATAAGTCGGCTAAAAATAAGAATCAATCATAGAAAAATGGTCAAAGAAGGTATCGAGCATCACCAAATCTCAACTTTACTCAACACATGAAGGAACACTCAACCAATACTAGACAACTTAGATGACTGAAACTCAATAATAACTAGAACTTGGTAGTAACTAGAACTTAATAGCAAATGGAACTCGACAGCAACTAGAACTCAACAGTAACTAGCACTCGGTAGTAACTGATACTTGAAAGTAATTGGAAGAATGAAAAAAAATGAGAAGGATTACAAGGAAACCTAGGATGCTCCTACGTCAGGGTTTAACCAAGAGTAAATCAAATTGTCCACTAGCTCTCATCTCTATAATAGTTTCCTTAGCCTCTTGAAATTCTTGTCTTATCATCGTAGAGTCCTTCATTATTTGGTCAATGTTTTTATCCACTTTCTTCTTGATTTCTTTTCTAGATAATTGATCTCTTACCTTTTTGTACTTTTTTTCATAGGCTCCCCATCTAGGGCATTCTTCATCCTTTTTTTATTTTAGAATTGCTCATTCATAATCATCTAACATTTTTCCTAGCGCATTATATCTCATAGGTTTAATGAAAGTATTCTAGGCTCTATAGTCTCCATGAAAATGTCACAAATATATATATATATATATATATATATATATATATATATATATATATATATATATATATATATATATATATATATATATATATATATATATATATATATATAATCTTTTTATTTTTCTATTATTGACTTTAGAATTATAAATCTATTAGTCATCTTAATCTAAAAATACTTCATCATTCTATTTATATCCTCAATTATCCTATTTGTTGAATAGGTAACCAATCCCATAGTGCATTTATTATTAGTCCACTCATTACTAGGTATACTCATAAATCTTCCCATAACTTGAAAGAATGGGTGAATTAACAAAAATTCAAATTTTAAAACTATGTATTTTTTTTTCTTTATCTTCTCAATGTTTTCAATCAATTGATGTCTTAAAATTTCACCTATATTCACTTTTCCTTTTCGATAATCATCTTATATGTAGCATGGATAAATTAAGCTAATATTGAATTATGCCTTGAATTGCAGTTCATCTTGTAGCCAATTATTTTACTTATTATTATCATATCTATTTTCTTAATCTAGTCCAACCTCATGCCTCTACCATAACAAATTGATCCAATGTCAGCTTCAAATAAGTTCTTAACCTTGTTTTTAGAAATAGGTACACTACCCTCATTGCTTAAACCAACTAGTTTATAGATTATGTCATTTGTTATCATACTGGTATATCCTATATCTCCTACCCAAAACATTCCATCATGAATTCTACTAGTATGATTCTGATCCATTCATGTTGTTCAAAATGTTCATACAACAATTTTTTTATAGTGATCTGTTGACCTAAATTCTCATACCCTTGCATGAATGTCAAGTCATTATTGGAAACCTCACTCATATCCTTGTGAATGTCATTATCTCTAATAGACTAAAAATTTCAGTGTATGTCTGCATGAATATCTTCAACATGTAAACCCTATCAAAAATTTATGAAAATGTTCCCACAAGATCATCCACCAAAGAAACAAAAGGGTGCTTCATAAATTAATATATAGGCCTCTCTCGAACATCACATACAACTGGTTTAGCCAATCTTCAATTCAACTGAAAAATCCAAAGAAAATTGTGATCTCATGGATGAAATAAATACCTTTTACTTTACATTTTTGAGTTTCACAAAAAATCACTTCAAATAATTCAATTTTTCTTTCAAACCATTCTTGTAGCTCTCTATACTTTTGTGTAAATCAGATGGTGATCAAACTATGCAATTTTGAGCCTTAAATCCTCCAAAAATTGGATCAACAATAAATTTACAAGTGTGTACAAACAAAAAGTTTTTCTTCAAACTAGTAACCTTAAAATTTTCAATGACCTCACACATTATCATGAAAATTTTTGCATTGTTACATATAGATTCCATAATACCATTTCATGTTACTATCAACCTCACAAAACATAATTCAATCATCAAGGGGTTTGATAGATTTTAGGTGCAATATCACTTGTTATAGTTATAAAGATATTAATTCAAGTTTATGCAGGGGGTTGAATAGTTGGTACTATTCCCATCTTATCCCTAGATGTTTCTTTTGACTTCTAAATACATACTTTTGTATTTACAGGTTTTCCTTTCTTCATAAATGTCTTATTGGTGTTTTCCACTTGTTTTGGACCTTAAAACTCTCATTCCTTATAACATTATTACTCAAGTTCCTTCTATGATTTGGTGTCCTTGTGTTCATGTTTCCCATATTCATATTAAAACCATCAAATCTGCAAAATCTTGCTATATGTTTTAAATTATTACAAATATGATATATCATAACTCTACTTCTTATCCAAGTTTAAATTGATTAATCTATATTTTTTTAATCTCTTGTAATGTGTCCAAATTTGTTTTAATTGAAATATATAACTCCATTTCATTTCATTCCTATAGGTCTAATAGCTACAATATTAGTCCTTCATGCATTCTATTAGTAAATCTAAGTTTCCTACCTTCATTAGATCTATGTCCATAAATAAAGAAATTACAACAATAAATAGAAAGGACTTTAGAGTACTTACCTATGCTATACTTCCTCATGTGTACAAGTTGATTTCATGCAAAACATATTCCATTGATTTTTTTTCTTTTATCTTTGGTTGTTTAGGTTGATTAGGTACTTCATTGTTCAGATTTGTGTGTTGACTAGGTTGTTGATTTACAAGTTCTTCTTCTTCTATAACTTTGGATCCTTAGATGATTCTCCTTTAGTATATCCAATTCCTATCTTATCTCCAATAGGTATTTGTGTCTTGATTTTTCATCAAGTTTCTTAGTTATTATGTACAACTTCTCAAGATGTTGGTTTGTTTTTATAAGCTCCCCTTTGACAATACTAATAGGTATTTGTGTCTTGATTTTTCATCAAGTTTCTTAGTTATTATGTACAACTTCTCAAGATGTTGGTTTGTTTTTATAAGCTCCCCTTTGACAATACTAATAGAGTTCTCAAGTTCTTCAAATCCAATTTTGTAGTCTCAAGTTCAAATTTCACCTTAGTAAGTTGTGATTTTAGATCTCAAATCTGATTTCTCTTTTTGTTGATTTTCTATCATAATCATATTTAGTATTTTAATTCCAAGTTAATGCCTCATAATATCATTTTCCTTTTTAATATTTGTAGTTATCTCATAGTCCTTGATTTGATTTGGTTGAATTCACTAGTTGTTAAAGTTTTAAGTTTCATTATATTTAGGAAAAATGTGTTCACTTAATATCCTACTTTGACCCCTATTATATATCTTTGTTAGTCTATACACAATTTCTCTCATATACCTTTATTTAATTTTCACCTTATTCTTCACCTTTACATAAACTTAGCTCTACCTCCTCTTATATATCTCTAATATAATTATTTTTTACCTATTTCTTTTTCCATACAATATTAGTCTACCTCTTAGTTTTTATTCTTCTTTCATCATCTTGCTTGTGTATTTTTTATACTTTGATTCTCCTTCCTAGCCTCTCTCAATCCCATCATAATTATCTCCCTCTTCTTCATAAGCCTAATAAGGTGGGCCTTTTATTTCTTCTTTATTCTTTTTTTATCACATTAATAGGGAGTTTACCCTAATCCATTACAAAAAGAACATCACAACAATAAAAATATATCAACCCAAATTTCTAGTACCAACAACTATAATTTTAATAAAAAATACATAGAAATAAGAAAATTTTCCAAATTACTAATAATACTAACAATATTATTAAAAACTAGACAAGAGCCTAAAACACAACGGTAACTTGTGAGCCTCTCATCAAGGAGGTCTTGGGTTCGAAACTACTCAAGCTTAATGCATAATAATAATTAACCTTCACAAATAATAATAAATAAATGATAAATAATCAAGGCTTTGGCCAATTACCCATAAAAAAACAATATTCTTTAAAACTATCATAATAACCATACCAAAATTAAACAAAGAGTCTAGATTATCTATACATGTCATTGAGTGTTGCATAATCTTGAAAACTAAACCTTGTCTAAATTGAATATCAGTAAACTCTAAACTACTAGAAACATTGAATACCTTGAAAAAACCACACTAAAAGTAAATAAGAGACTGATAAACTCAAAGAGATTCTCCTTCCAAAATATTATTATTGATAAGTAGATTCCAAATTCCTAGGGAGATATTTTCAATTCTTAGTCTAGTGCTAAGCCTCAAGATTTGAATTTTCTTTCTCAACATCTTGGACATGTTCATTATCCAAGCATTTATTTTTAATTCTTCCCTGTCGAGATTTGGGTGGAAACTATCCCTATGACTATTCCTCGTTATTTCATTTGTAGAAATACCTAGCCAACTTAAAGGAATTCCTAAATTGCACTTTAGTGTTAACAAAGGAAAACTCATTTTCTTTGAACTCCTTCATTCTACCTTTAATGTTTTCAATTTAGACTTGAAGTTGAAGAATATCATTGCCACTATCAATAAAGTTAGGGCTTGAGGATTTGATCCTTTGAATACCTTCAATATTATGGACAAGGAAGCACAAATGATATCCATAAGATTATCATGGTCATTGGGTCCCCCCATGAGAGATCAATAATCTCCCCCTCCCCTTATTCTCCTTGTCTAAATCTTCTATGCGAGGTTCAAAATCCTCATCCTTTGAGTTATCAAAAAACTCATCATCCACTTTAGGGTTGACTTCACCATCAATCTTTGAATCATTTTATTTTATTATTCATTTTCTTTTGATTTCCTTATTGAGGAGGTGAATAGAGTGCATCTCACTAGAGATAATGTCTCGATTAGGCTCCTCATTCTTTCTAACTTCATCCATACTCTCATAATCATCAATCTCAATAGTTAGATTTTTCTCTTTTAGTCCCTTCCCTCTCTTCCTTATCTTAAAGGGAGTAAGTTGACTATTAGCATCCTTACGCTTCTTAAGGAAAAATTTTAATAACTTGACTTCTAGAGTTTTTTAAAATGGGGTGCATTTGGTTTCTTTGGATTTTTTTTTATATTAGGCCTTGGTAAAGAGGGGGTGAAGCATCTTTTAGTATATTATGATGTAAATAAGAAGAAATCAATACCAATTCTCTCACCATGTGCCTAATGTGGCTCAAAATTGGGAAATCATAAACATACTCTACAATATATACCTTATTTGTCATTTTTTATTAAGAAAAAAAGTTTTGAAGGGCCCCTGAAACCCAATACAAAGAGATATTAAAGATTAGACACTAAGCCCATTAGGCAAAGAAGGAATAAAAAGGACAAAGCCAACTACAAAAAGAAAACACACTGACCACTAACATAAAACACAAAATAAACAAAGAGAAAAGGACATGAAATGGGATGTAACCCATTTTCTTTATCATCTCTACTGCCTACTCCTTTAACTAGTCTATCTTCTTTGTATCCTCTTTAATTTGGCTGATGTTTGAAGAGGCCATCATTATGATTTTCTTTGTGTTTTCTTTGGTCCTCCTCCCATTCTCTTCCTCACGTTCAGTAGCACCACCTTGATCCTTAGAAATAGTAACAATGACCTTCTCCCTAGGAGTACTCTCCAAATTTTTGATGAGAATTTTAACATGTCATTGGAGACCCTGAGAATTTTATAACTCTAATTAATAATACTTTTCAAAGAGCTTTCAATGCTATTTACCTTGTTATCCAATTCTAGCACCTTGGCCTCCAACCTATAAAAAAATGTCATGTAAGTCAAAAATCCCACCATAGGATTCTCCCTCTCAGCAATATCAAGAAACTTGTGGCTCTCAATTCTCCCTCCAGATAACCCATCCTTTCCTCCAACTCCATGACTTGATGAAACAACCACATAATGGATCTAAAAATATCCAACAAATTGTTCCTAGCATTATTAAGCACATCCATATTCTTCTCCTTACTATATTCACTTAGTATAATCATTGAGGGGTCGATAAGCTCTTTGAGGTACACATTTCCTAGCTCCACCTCTCCAACCATAAGGTGAATTTTCTCCATAGCAATACCAAGCCTCACTAAGTTCATACTCATATTTTTCCATGTCATTCTCCTACCCTTTGAAGGAGTAAGGGAGTCCTCAATAAAAATGTTTGCATGAGTGGGTTGGGTGGTATCAACATATATCTTCTTTATTGTTATCACAATACATAAAAGTCTAATTTAAACTTGATGCTACTATAGTTTTAAGACATTATTTTATTTGTAAAGTTAGTGTTCTCAATTTCATATCTTTTGTAGTAAGTATATTGTCTTCAAGAAAAAATGGTTAATTTATTTGATTCTAAAGGTCTACACATTTCCAACTATTCTATCACTCAATTTAAAATACTTTTTAGAAATTTTCCTATAGCTATTCTTTATCCATACATAATTTGTAACTCATCACCCTTTTGTTTCATATTCATATATATATATAATATGAATAACCTAATAAATATCTAATTATATTGTATTGTTAAATATAAAATTTAGTTACTAAATAAAAATTAGTAAAAGAAATGAAATGTAAAGTTTTTTTATAAAGCAAGAAAAAGTTAAAATAAATTAAAATCAAAGGTTAGATTGAAATTTTAAAAAATTAGCATATTTTCTTTTAATGAATAATTCATAATAACACAATGGAAAAGTCAAGAGCAAGATCAAGCTCAAATGCAAGACAACAATTAAAAGGGTCAAAGTAGACATACCATAAAGATCAAGCAACTAACATAAGTTTAAGAGAGTGTCTTAATCTGCAAACTTCCCACAAACATCATCAAACGTATGATTATCATTAACCAGTGTAATCTAATGAGTATATACTCGAAACTCTTTGTCAAAAAGCATCTTCAAAAGATTACTGAATACCCATCACAGCAAAGATTGATATGAATGAAAGAAAGACCATGACCATTAAAATTGTGACCAGCATGAACAGCATTATCTCTATTTCTAGAACGTTGATAACCATGCAACTGGCTATTTAGCATCCTGAGGAAAGAGAGAAAAAACAAATTCAGTTTCATATTGGAATATGCTTTCACAAGCAATATTAGAACGAATTGGGCTCACTAGTCTGTTCAAGGTGATAAGGATAGAATAGAAAAGACCACCACCTTTGCCAATTGTCAAGGAGTCTAGATAAATCATTGTTGACTAAAGGAGTGGATCTCAGTTTCTGCGTGTGGATATAAAATTTTAAGTTGTATCTATATTTACATGACCAAAGGCTACAAGTGAATTTTACTGATTCATATCAAATATGATGTCTTACATAGTCATTATTATTCTTCCTATTAACAAAAATCTCAAGATTTAGTGAGCAAACCATCAGATCCAACGAGAGCAATATGAAATTTTTCAAATTTAAACAGTCATCTAAATAAAAATGAGTTAACAAGTTAAGATAAGTCAAGATTTATTTAAGTACTTTGTTTTTGTTTTCATGAAGGTCACCGATAAACATTAACTTTGACTCTAAAAATCAAGTCTTAGTGTGTGATATTTAAGTGATTTGATGTTTCAATGTTCAAAAGAGTTAAGTCAAGATTTACTTAAGTACTTTGTTTTTTTTTTTATGAAGGTCACCGGTAAACATTAACTTTGACTCTAAAAATCAAATCTTAGTGTGTGATATTTAAGTAATTTGATGTTTCAATGTTCAAAAGAGTTTTATACTTCTATAAGTTTTGATTAAGTTAAAAATATTAAATTCAAGGTGGTAAGGATAGAATAGAAAAGACAACCACCTTTGCCAATTGTCAAAGAGTCTAATTAATTCACTATTGACTAAAGGAGTGGATCTCGGTTTCTATGTGTCAATATGAAATTTTAAGTTGTATCTACATGTACATGACCAAAGGCTACAAGTGAATTTTGCCAATTTAAATCAATTATGATGAACCTCTTACATAGTCATTATCATTCCCATTAACAAATATCTCAAGATTTAGCGAGCAAACCAACATATCTTAAGAGAGCAATATGGAGATTTTCAAATTTAAATAGTCATCTAAATAAAAATGAGTTAACAAGTCAAGATTTACTTAAGTACTTCATTTTCATGAAGGTCACTTGTAAATATTAACTTTGATTGTAAAAATCAAGTCTTAGTGTGATATTTAACTAATTTGATGTTTCAATGTTTAAAAGAGTTTTATACTTCTATAGGTTTTATATAAGTCAAAAACATTAATTCAATCAATTTGTTAGATATTTCAATAAATAAATTTAATTATTTCAATTCATAAAAATTAGTATTTATCAAAATTTTAATCATTAATTAGTCAAATGCTACTAAGGTATTTTCAAACATTTATAAATACTATTCGTTGCATGGGTTTATTTGTGATGTGGGTTATAGAAAAAATTTATAAGCCAAGGCATAAGATAAAATTACCATCATAATTCATAATGTGAAAAGAGTATTAAAAAAATTCAAAATACTTGATAACACATTAAAACTGATTTTTAAGATAATACATATTTTCTATTATGCAACTCTATGTTTGAAGGTATTCATAATAAAGTCACAAGTATGAATTCATGGCAATTTGGAAGTTTAATGGAAAAACACAAGGTCTAGAGAAATGCACATTTCTAGAGATCCCAACAATGTAGTTTACAATTGTGTTATGGTTTGATCCATTAAATATAAACTAGATAGCATGTTATAGGAAACATTCAATACTAGTTCAAATGTATAAATGATAGGTCCTCACATACATATGTAGTTAATAGGTCTAGGGATGCATACACTTGTAATTTATTACAATAGATAATTATCATTTTGGACAATGTATGAGACTTATATCAATGATAATAGATTATTACAATCTATGATCTTATATTTATGCTTTTGGATGAGACTATGTGTGTTTTTTAACCATCAATATTTCAGATCATACTTAATTATCTATCACCAAGATGAGATAGCTCAAGAATGTCAAAAGATGTTATGAAGCAAACCAAGACTTCAAATAGAGAGGTGGAGAGGGTAGGAAGGAGAGATTCACAAACCGAAAGAAATGAGTAAAAAGGGGATAGAACAAATAAGGAAAATAAATAAAAAAGACTCCACAAAGGATGGAAACCAAAAAAAGAACAAAAAGAAGATGAATGAATTTAAAATTAATGTGAAAATGAAAAATAAAAAGAGAAATTATCAAATTATGAAATTATGAAATACAAATTATACAACAAAAATAAAGAATAAAGATAGAAAAAGTGCAAAAAATGAAAGTGAGAAACTAAATAAAGGGAGTAAAGGAAGATGACAACGATATAATGCACAAAAAAGGAAAAAGAAGGGAATAAGAAAAGTAATAAGAACACAATATCGATAAAAGGAAAGCAAGAAAGACTATGGAAACTAAAAAAGGAAGATAAATATAACAAGAAGGAGAAACTAGAATAGGGAATAACTCAAAGCAAAAACACAAAAGACAACAAAATTAACTAATTAAAATAATATAAATAACTACACGCACACATATGTATGTATGTGTATGTATATGTATGTGTGTGTGTTTGTGTGTGTATCTATATATGTATATACATATTATATGTGCTAAATATGAACCTCTAATTCAGCTACACACTTCAACATCATCATTATTTGTTAGACACATCTAGGAACAAGCATGTGATTATTCATCTTGAATGTATGCACAAGGTGATTTGTTGCCTTCTATCAAGACAAAGTTTTACTATGCACTCTCAAAATTGAGGGTTCAATAACTAGACCAACTAGAATGAAGGATTTAATCTAGATGAATGCAAGATTAAGCTAGAATATAAATGCAATTACGCTATTTTTTAAAGATTTTATATGCATAGATATGAATTAATCTAGATGATTATGAAAATAATTTATTGAAAAGAAGAAAAGAATAGACTAAAAGTATGCATATTAATCTAGAATGAGAGAATAAATAAAGTGAATACGAGAAAGATTTGAATGCACAAATGTTGAGCTCTCAAACTAACAAAATTTTGATACTAATCAATTGCATCCTCTTGAAATGAGAGGCAAAAGTTCTCTTTTATAGAATACCAAAACCAATCGATGGTTGAGATTGAAGTAGATGAATGGTTCAGATTTGAAGAGAGTTCATTTCAACTGGAAGGTTTCCATAATTGAAGGATTTAACTAATTTCTTTTGAAGTGGATGATGCAGTTAACTATTTTATTTCCTATTATGATTTTAGTTGACTCACAATTTCCAATTTAGAATTAGAGAGAATATTTAATTTAATAAATTAAACATAATCTCGTAATTATATATTCTAATTAATTAAATAATTAAATTCAACCAATTAAGATGAGGGAATTTGATTGAATTAGATACATTTAATTCCTCATGTTATGTGTATTAGCTAAAGGGGGTGAATTTCTTTAATTAAAGTGTAGTGCCTG